>RWGY01000005.1:10162613-10178556 GCA_007726485.1 Eragrostis curvula
CATGGATATAATTAATTATTAAAGCCCTAGACCGTTCAAAAAAAATTATTAAAGCCCTAGTGTATAATGTATTGAGCTAGATGAACTTGTCTTTTGTAGGATCGTGAACTGGACGAGCTTTTCTTGAAAGATCGTGAGCTAGACACGAGCTCTTTCTGAAAGATCGTGAGCTAGCCAAGCTTTGGTTGAAAGATCATGAGCTAAACGAACTGCATAGCAACAACCCATGCATCAAAGACCTTTAGGACTTTAACATGACCAATTTATCTGATTTCATTGTCATCACTCTCCCATATGCATGAGTGTGACTACAGGCGTATCTGGTGAAGTAATTAACCAACCTTTGCAAGTAGCCAATGTAGCACCGACAGCTGCTGTAAAAATTCCAACATCAAGATCTCTCACTCTATATGGAAGAACCAAGTATATGCATGGACTACTCCAATATGTCATCAGAAGCAATATGATGCATGTCTAGATCACTTTGGCCAAATCCGTTGACTAACATAAGAATATACTAGTTATCCCAGTGGCTGACTTATGTATTCTACAAAGAAAGCTTCATTTTGATTGGCACATCATCACTGAAATCGTTTTGCACGATCTACTTTGAAGTACAAGTGTAAAAGACAAGTTATAATATATGGATTCTCTTTTCTCGGAGCTTTAGTTGGAATACAACTTTCTTTATTATGTATAGTTTTCAGGTATCTATAATACTTCAAAATCAAGGAAAAGGACTGAAGTGGTGTGGTTGCATTCTACAATCGCCTAGAGAATTTTAGGAGGGAACCCTACAAATGAGAGAATATTTTAGACAGTCATTTTAATATTCTCTATATACTCCTGAGATAATAGTGCTAATTATCTTATTAATAATATCAATTTAAACTATTTTCCCTCCCTGATACCTCATGGATATTGCTATAGATCACCGTTATAATAGTGAGAGGTAGATCAATGATCTTTGCGGGATTTCAGAGAGAAATTACAGTGGCCGCAGCACCAGAGACTGCATGCTTGCGTTGTAACTCATTATGTTTTTGAAGAATTTGCTTGCCAATAATACTATTTGACCCTCGTACTCATAGTGCAACCTCGGTGATAACTGGTCTGTTAGATACGACATCACTGCATGACTAGTGGTAATAATATTTATCTGTCCCTGTGATCCCTAAATACCGGCTCCATCCATCGCCACGGTTTCATGAAATAGGATCCGCTTTCACATAAGCTAGCTTTTTGCAGCAAAACCCATACACATCTATATATACTACATCAAAACAGAAAAGCTTAAAATTAATTCAAAATAAATCTTTTGAAAAGAACGAGTAAATGTACAAGGAAATACAAGCTAATATATGATACCACCAGTTATATGTAACCTTTTATGTTACTAGCAAAAAAAATTAATGGGTACACGTACGTGAATCCTATTCAGTTCTTTTTCTAGAAAGTTAGGTCCGCTTATACCATTTTGAGGGAACCAAGGAATTTCCTGTCATATTTGATAATTACATTGATGCACTGTTATTCCATCCTATCTGATAAACCCCGTTCAGTACATCTGAATTAACAAAATCTGGGCCAAAAATTAGCCATTTTTATTATTATAATGCATATGGAAGACCAAAATTACGTCAACCCAAGCATGCCCGCTGTAACTTTTTTGCGATTACACAGTCCGCTGTAACTAATGTTGATTAATCTTTCGTTTTTTTTTTCTTTATGTGTTTTTGTCGTGTGGAAACTGTTGAGTAGGAGTACTATTATGCAAAGCGAGGGACAGGATGTGAAATCGCGATCCTATCATGCACCATCCAGAATATGTGTGATTTGATCTATCATTCGACCCCCACGTAAGCTCACTCCTTTCACATCACGATGTACGCGATTTGAATATCACACTTGGTAACGCCAATCACCATCATATGTAGGCATATGTTTCTTGTGGGTAACAATCATAGTTATTTCAACGCGCCTCCTAACTCTCACACGTCTGAAAACTGCGAAGCTCACAGTCGATGGATATGGACATGGTGCTCCGGCGAGCAACAGGGTTAGAGTTCAGGGATTTAGGAATCTCCATGGTCGTCGGTGAGTGAGCGATGGATAGTATTGGAGGCAGACGAGGGAGAACGACAACGGCGAGTTAGATGTGTGGCTGAGGAAGGAAGTAGCCCCCGGGAGTAGGGGTGGAACAGAGCTACAAAGAATGTGAAGAGAGAGGACCGTGGTGAATTTGGAGTCGATGAAGGGTGATCAATTGAGACTAAGATTTCGGGCATTCACCCAATAAGCAAGCTTTTTTTTTTCAATGATAAGTGTTTTAGTATCGTTTGTAGACGTCCAGGCCTATTTTTCAACCGACTCGTGGTAGATCAACCGCGGATCGACAAAAGAGAGTCTTGCAAGGTTCCTCCACAATATAATCCATTATTTACCTAGTAAAAATCAAACAGTGCCAGTATATGATAACCAGCTGCGTATGAAGAAACTATGGGGGTTTTTTTCAAGTTTCAAAGGGTCGGTTGTGGTTGTGCCTTTCTTGAAAAAATAATTGTGCTGGTTGTGTCTGTGGTCTGGCAAAACGGTTTCTCCAGTAACTTTTTTTTTTTGTTTTTAGGGACAAATATGTAAAGATAAGAGTGCGATAGGGTAAAGAAGCCGGTGAAGCTATCATTTCGTGGCTTCCTGCTTCATCATTTTTTTAGAAAAAACTTTTTTTTTATTTTTCTTTATAGAGAGCATATTAAGAAACACTCTCTTTTGATGGAAAATCATGTAACTGTTGGAGAAGCTATTGAAGAAATCCTAAAAAAAAACTAATTATGATTAAAAAAAGCCTAATTGGCGTACAGGTTTTCAGAGATTTTCAAGGGAAAACTGTTGCCGTGTGGGGCAGTTTCCGAGCTTGGAACCGTCGACGTACCTCCAACGCGCCAGGTGCTCTTATCCTGTTTTCTGTTCGAAGAGCCCTGCCCTTATCTACCCACGGATAAAGCAATAATCCGGTAACCCTTCGATCGCCGAATTCACTTTTCATTCCGATTAAATTAATAACCGCGCATAGATGTTGTCCGCTAATCCCTCCACTAATCAGTTTCCGGATAGCGGAAAACCATAAAGAAATCATAAAATACACGGAGAATAGCACAATCCGTGGCCACGCGGGGCCCTGCGCGGTCGGTCCCACCAGATTCTCCCCGAATTGCCCCTGCAGAAGCGGTTATATATTCCGGCCAACGCCCAACCCGCCACACCGCAGCAAAGCAGCAGCCATCCCTCGCCGGAGCAGCAACTGCAGCCAACACACAGATCCCGAGTCTCTCTCTCTCTCGCTCCTAGTTCCCAAATCTCTCTTCTACTAGTGAATCACCGCCGGTGAGAGAGAGAAGAAGAGAAGATGGTGGGCATGCTGCCTGAGACCAATGCGGCGGCGGAGGCCGAGGTGCTCCTCGACGCCTGGGACTTCAAGGGCCGCCCCGCCGCCCGCTCCACCACCGGCCGGTGGGGCGCCGCCGCCATGATCCTAGGTCCGTCCATGTACAAAAATATCATCTTCTCCTGCAAAAAAAATAACTTCTTTCCGCATATGGATGCGTTCCAAGATCGGTTGGTGCCTGCAACGTACACAGCCGCACTGGATCGATCCATCGATCGAGTTGTTGGTTGGAGTTACTGCTCTGCCGGCATTGTTTGCCTCGCAGTTATTGCGTCAGGCTGGCCGCTGTTCCCTGCTCTGCTCTGCTCTGATCCGGCAAGATCTTGCTACGAATGAATCGGCCATTGCTGACGCCGGATGTTTCCTTTTTTAATTTGGCCTGCAGTGGCGGAGCTGAACGAGCGGCTGACGACGCTGGGCATCGCGGTGAACCTGGTGACGTACCTGACGGCGACGATGCACGTCGGCAACGCGGAGGCGGCCAACGTCGTCACCAACTTCATGGGCACCTCCTTCATGCTCTGCCTCCTCGGCGGCTTCGTCGCAGACTCCTTCCTCGGACGATACCTCACCATCGCCATCTTCACCGCCATCCAAGCATCGGTCAGTCGTTACCTCCTTTGGCTTTCTAATACTAACTGTCTCTCCGAAAAGCTCGGATACTTTTCTTTTTTTGGATGTTTAGTAGTATGTTGTTACTTTTGTTTATCTTCTGCCATTCAATTAATGGCAGCACGTCCTCTGCTCTGTTTGTTGTCAAGATCAGTTGGTTCATAGGTGTGGGCATCTAGAAAATATCTGGGTTCTACTTCTAATAAACTTTGATCTTTATCATTCGAAGAAATATGGGCTTCTGCGCAAGTAGTACTAAGTAAAACATAGGGAAAAAAAAAACCAATTTTTTCTTGTTTTCTTGCGGAAAAATTGGAGCTTTATAATTGTGAAAAGAAGGCGCACCGGAACAACACTATTTTAGTCATCATCAGCGTCAGGGCCGCCATCATCTCCGTGTGGTATATGCTGACAAGATCGAGCATGGTGGACGGGTCCGTCCAGCTGAACCAGCACAGTTGCATATGATTAAAATTCAGATAAGCCTGGCTGGATTCGATGGTTGCATCATGCATCTGCAAGTTGGTTCCCAGATTACACCTGGAGTAAATTTATCCTCGGAGCGAGTTTTAGTTAATTACATGTTGATTTCGACCGTCAAATTTATTAGGCGCTTCTTCCTCAAATTAATAACAAATTCAACGAAAAGAAAAGCAAAAAGAAACTGACCCGTGATTCGCGTGGCTGCAGGGCGTGACGATCCTGACGATCTCGACGGCGGCGCCGGGCCTGCGTCCGCCGCCGTGCTCCGGCGCCGGCGCGTGCGCGCGCGCGACGGGCGGGCAGCTGGGCGTAATGTACCTGGCCCTGTACCTGACGGCGCTGGGCACGGGCGGGCTCAAGTCGAGCGTCTCCGGCTTCGGCTCCGACCAGTTCGACGAGACGAACAACGGCGAGAAGCAGCAGATGATGCGCTTCTTCAACTGGTTCTTCTTCTTCATCAGCCTCGGCTCGCTGCTGGCCGTCACCGTCCTCGTCTACGTCCAGGACAACCTCGGTCGGCCGTGGGGGTACGGCGCCTGCGCCGCCGCCGTCGCGCTGGGCCTCGTCGTCTTCCTTGCCGGCACGCGGAGGTACCGCTTCAAGAAGCTCGTCGGCAGCCCGCTCACGCAGATCGCCGCTGTCGTCGTCGCCGCGTGGCACAAGCGCCGCCTCGAGCTCCCCGCCGACCCCTCCATGCTCTACGACATCGACGTCGGCAAGGTCGCCGCCGCCGAGGAGGGATCCACCAAGAAGAGCAAGCTCAAGCAGCGCCTCCCTCACACCGAGCAGTTCCGGTAAGCAACCGAACCTTTCATTATTGTTAAGTAAGCTTGTGTGATTAATTACCGTGCTTAGGCTTAGTAATCTCTGTGCTGATAGTAATACGTTAGGTTCAGAAGATGGTTTAGTCGGGGCATGGGTCAAACAGTCAAACTAGGCTGGACTGAAGCCCAAATAGGTTTAGTTTGACCATGGTTGACCTCATCACTTTTAACCAGACGAGAGCAGGGGCACAACCGGACAAGAACAGAGGAGAGGGGGAGGGTTTTCAATTTGCCAGCTAGAGTCTCCAATCCAATGCACGTAGATGCAGGGATTTCAGAGTGCACTGTTTGTCCCCTCCAATCCATTCCATCGTTTTCTCCCAAGTTGCACCCTCACGTGGTGTACTACGGATGAACTCGTGACAAATTCGTAGGTCACTAGGGCTGGCAATGTCTACTAAGTCCACAAACTTGTGGTCCATCCCCTCTAGGTTTTCGTCGAGCATTAACAACCGTCCTTCGCCAACAGTCAAAACCCTCAGGACGACTCACTGACACATAAAGTCTCACAACATAACTCTAGCTGACATCTTATGATGTGTCATGGTTCTATCAATGTTCGTTTAGACATACAACATAGCCCTAGCCGACATCTTATGATATGTCATGGTTCTATTGACGTACGCTTAGACTTACAGTATAGCCTCAGCCGATGGATGTATTATGTTAGTAAGAGAAAAGGGATAAGACTTCCATAAGGTCGGAGGCAGGGGACAAATGGCGAGTTTGGCAGCAACCAACCAATAATTGGCGCTATTCTAATGGTGGAGACGGGGCCATGGACCCGTGCTCCCGCTCATCCTGATGTGCTCCCCCTGTCCTCCTCTGCCGGGTGCTCTGTACAGCATGTTCCTCTACGCTACCAGATAAAACCCTGCACAAAAATACAGAGCAGCGTGTCCGCATGAACTAGTGCTGAAATTCAGAGTGTGTAGAATATATTAGTTCCAAACGGGAAGATATGAAGAATCAGGAGTCAGGTCGGTAGGCGATGCCAAAGGGTTTTATCTCACTTGTTTTCTAGCGCGTTACATGTCTCAGTTTTGTTCTTCCTGTGACTCTTCCGGTGGAGTTGTCCCTCACCTACCTACCACTTTCTGAAGTGTTCTTAGGTTTGGGTTCTCTCAACTTCATTAAAGTCGGGAGAGGTATCTTGAAAATGTGGTGCAAAAGTGTAGGCTAGAGTATGAGCTTAGGTTGAAACATCGACCTCTGATTAGAATGGGATATCGTAGTGGAGTGAGAATCCACACTTAGGCTTTTGGAGTAATTTAGTTATTAGTATTTCGTAAGAAAAAAGGAGCTCCAACTTTTTCCCCAAATGACCTCATAGTCATTAGCTTGTCGCTTGCGTATAAAACAATGATTTCCTGCCGATGATTTGATCATGACACGAGTGTGAGATGGCCAAGTTACAGCTAAAGGTAACCTAATTACCATAGAAAATTCCAGTCTCATCAACATCAACTTTTACTTTTCATCACTTGAAAAATCAAGGATTGAACCGTGAGTTTCCTCTCAATTGTCCCATATTGCCGAGCCGAATAGTAACGTCTTGAGACTTTGCTTGTGTAATCACATCTCATAAAACGAGACCTTGCTTCAAACCAAAATCAAAACTGAGTTCAGAACGCCTCACACGTGCGCTCTGAAACCTCTCCTTCTCAAAGGGCTCTACTCAGAGTGGGCCAGTATAGAAAGGTACTATACCTTAATAAAGAGAACAAATAAATCAGTATCCCCTCAATTATTAGATCACTGTTTCTGAAGATGACTGAGACGTGTGCACACCGAAAGGCCCTCGAACGCCAGAGAAAAAGCCTTGGATGATTGGGCAGTAGGAGCAGAAACCCCTGCACGCTAAAGCTTGCAAGAGGCCAGACGGCAGCAGCATGTGTTGTTTGTGGGGGATGAACCTTCCTGCTCCGGGACCTATCTAGTTGATGGGGACATGGAAAATCTAAGCAACCAAAGCAACCTTTTCTCTTTTCATCACATGCCCTTGCCATCTTCCTCTTCGTCTTGCCTGCCATTGTTGGCATGGCGCCCTTGGAGCTGGTACACTCGCTGCATCTCTGCCCATGTCCGGTCTCTGTTGCGAAAGCTGTGGAGGAGAATGATCCATCACTGCGCCGCAGGGATGATTCACCCCATGGACCATGGGAAAAGCTGTAGCTGGAAAGGGAATAGGCATGTGATCTTGCACTGTGGTTGATGGCAGCAGCATCAACAAGGCAACATGGAACGGGATGTTCATTCCCCAGTCTCATTTGCAGCCACCAAATCCTCTTTTGGTTACTGCCTTTTTGCTGCTTTAAGTCGAGAATTAGTGGTGTTCAGTAGCTAAGCACGTGATCTCGTCGGGTTTAGTCGCGGGCGGTCGGCATCGGCACGGACATGGGAGAGTGTTTCTGAGGGGTTCGAGACGGCGTCTTCTTGGCGAACTCCCTGCCATGAACTCATTCCAGTTGATGAAATACACGCATGTTGCTGCACATGACAAAGGGGTGTCCCTTTGCTGAATGATCACATGATTAGGCACCTAAATTAACACTAGACACGGGGATGTGGGCATCACTCTTTTAGTTTTTGTTATCCAATAGATAAGATTTATTAGATAACCTGAAAAGCTCGTAGTTTTGTCGCCGCGACCGCGAGTTGTCGTCGGTGATTTGCTGAATTATAGAGCCGTTAGGTCTATCTGGGGATGTTTTGCAACTGCATCGATCACTGTTATCTTTATCATTACATGATCGCATCCCATGATCAGGTGTTTGGTTCTTGATTCTAGTTGGGTGTCAGCACTTTAACAATTGCAAATGGGTGGAATATTGCCACCTACGACGCACAATTTTTGTTTAGATAATGGAAAAATTATTCCGGCCTGCACTTGGTTACTTGTTTAGTGCCATCGTGTTTCATGTTAGCGACTCTGATGACTTAGTTGTCGACGATGCTTAAACGGATTGTTAAGGTGCTGGTTGCTTTTCTTTAACAAGTACTCCCTCCGTTTTTAAATTGTTGTCGCCATTGACTTTTTTATTTACGTTTGACCGTTCGTCTTATTCAAAATATTTGTTCGAATATGCAAAATTATAAGTTAGGTTCAAACTTACTTTGAAGATAAAACAAATCATCACAAAATATATGATATTTTTAAAACTTTTTTGAATAAGACGAATGGTCAAAGATAGCAAAAAAAGTTAATGGCGACAACAATTTAAAAACGGAGGGAGTAGATAGATAGATGCCCTGCTTAGCGCACGGCAAGCAGCCGGCCAGCTTGTTTTGCCGATTTGTTTAGGTGTCTTGGTTGGATTCGTGTCTCCATCTGCCGCAGAATCTTGCTCCTGTGACCAATGCTTTAGAAAACGCGCACGGTCTTAGTTGGGTTTTCCCTGAAAGTTGAAAAGAACCTTACATACTCTGTTTCAGTCTAAAGTATTCCGATGACAGCAACCTGAATAAGAAATAACTTAAAGAAAAGTTTTTGAAGAATTTGCTTCAGTCTAAAGTATTCCATGCTTCTACTGCCACTGGCTCATGTTTCAGTCTAAAGTATTCCATCGCTCTAGCTATGTCTTTGTTTATACAACATTATGCTCCTTCTGTCAGAGTTTTTTCGTTTTCAGATCAGAAGAATGGAAAGAACAAAAGATTTTCGTTCATTCAGTTCTGTCAGGCTAAAAACTGATGCTGGAAAGAACTCACTTGCATGGGAGTTTTCATATTCATTAAACTATTAATTTCTTAAAATCCAACCAAACTAACAAGATGATTAACAAGGCTGTTTTGTTCTGCGAACTGCCATAGATTGCATAGTTTGAAAACCTTGCAATAGTGTGTTCGTTCTCTAATGAATCTTCCAACCAAGTGGCAAGTATGATCAGCAACTGACTGAAAGTGTTGTTGCATGCAGGTTCCTTGATCACGCTGCGATCAACGAGGACCCCGCGTCGGAGCCGAGCAAGTGGCGCCTGGCGACGCTGACGGACGTGGAGGAGGTGAAGACGGTGGTGCGGATGCTCCCCATCTGGGCGACCACCATCATGTTCTGGACGGTGTACGCGCAGATGACCACCTTCTCGGTGTCGCAGGCGACGACCATGGACCGCCGCATCGGGTCCTCCTTCCAGATCCCGGCGGGCTCGCTCACCGTCTTCTTCGTCGGCTCCATCCTTCTCACCGTCCCCGTCTACGACCGCCTCGTCGTGCCCGTGGCGCGCCGCCTCAACGGCAACCCGCACGGGCTCACCCCGCTGCAGCGCATCGGCGTGGGGCTCGCGCTCTCCGTCGTCGCCATGGCCGCCGCCGCGCTCACCGAGATCCGCCGCCTCGGCGTCGCGCACTCCAAGAACGTGCCCGCCGGCGAGGTCGTGCCCATGTCCGTGTTCTGGCTCATCCCGCAGTTCTTCCTCGTCGGCGCCGGCGAGGCCTTCACCTACATCGGCCAGCTCGACTTCTTCCTCCGCGAGTGCCCCAAGGGAATGAAGACCATGAGCACGGGCCTGTTTCTCAGCACGCTCTCGCTGGGTTTCTTCGTCAGCTCGGCGCTCGTCGCCGCCGTGCACAAGGTCACCGGCGACACCAAGCCCTGGATCGCCGACGACCTCAACAAGGGACGCCTCGACTACTTCTACTGGCTGCTCGCCGCCATCTGCCTCGCCAACATGCTCGTCTACTTCGTCGCCGCCAGGTGGTACAAGTACAAGGCCGGACGCCCCGGCGCCGACGGCAGCGTCAACGACGACGCCGAGCCGTGCTTGCACTGATCCATCGTTAATTGACTGGACGGCGCCCATTGCTCCACGTGTTGTACTACTAGTACGATCGATCGAAATCATCCATCGATCATCACCACCGTGTCGTGTATACGTGTGTATCTATCTATTCACGTGCGCCTACGTTACGTGTAGTATAAATTAATAACTTCTTAGAGGGAGGGGGGAATGGTGAAATACCCGCAAGGGTCCTCGAGATTATGTATCGAGAGTGGTGGGGACGGGGTGTCAGTGACTCAGTGTCAGTCGCTGCATTTTGGTGGTTGGAAGGAAAGAAGGGTTCCTCGGTTGCATTGTAGAAAAATCATGCAAAAGAGGAACCCAAAAGGAAGAAGAATGTATGCTTTAGATTGATTGACCTTCGAAATGTGAAATGTGTTGCAAAATTTCTTGTGTCCAAGTGTACCTTTTTCCTTTTGAAATAGAGTAGAAGTGACACTCAGATACACGCACGAGCATAGACATATGATCAATTGAAATTTATTTATCTAACATATGCTCAATTGGTGGATGATACTTTTTTTTTGCGAGGGGTGGTGGATGATACTTAGGTATTTTTCATTTACTCTTCAAATATTTTGGATTGGAAATGTTTTGAGAGATTATAGCGGTGAAATCTTGAAACTGGTGTAAACTGTAACATTGTCATTATAGAAACGAAACAAAGCATCCGTGTAATTATTTTCTCCTGTGTATCAAACAAACAAAAACACAGCCCCTGTATCAAAGGATTGAGCTTCTCGTTTGATTTGATCTTCTATGACGATGGTTCAGAATTGCTTTGGGCAGTGCATAAATTGGGCCTCTGCAGAGCGGACCTTTAGAGTGGCTACCTGCAATTTAGGCCCAGCACACCCACAAGACTTCAAGACCAGTGTCCCTGTTCGGATGATGCATTTTTATTTTTATTTTTGTCGATTACACAGTACACTCAGATACTCACAACGCACGCACACTCATCTTTATGAACGTGCATACGTAAACCCTATCCCAATGAACATCTTCGAAGACTGATTCAGTAAATCTTCGAGATTGACGAAGTCATCACTGCGACGGTCACGTCGCCAAACACAACACCGTTAAATTTTAAAAAATTCGCTCTTACTGGGAGTCAAACTCAGGATCTAAGATGTTATTGACGCTCTTGTAATCACTAGGCTAAAGTCCAAAGACAAGGCATCAGAAGAAAAAAAATCTCATTTTTTTTTTATGTTTCCGGAGACCAGTGGCTAACAAATTACAAATCCATTTGCAGCCTGATTGGAATCGTGGAAACCAAGATGATCCGTCATACGAGAGCTAGGAAGACCTTAAAAAAAAAAGGAACCTGATCTTCATGCTTCCTCCAAATTTCTCAGAAATAAACCAATTTCACGTGGACTTCGAAGAAACTTGCTGATGCCGATTTTTCCAGCTTTAGGACGGTCCAAAACTCTCATGCGGCAACGCACTAAAAACTTTCGTCGATGCTTCAAGTCCATATCCAAAAGGCGCCGGTTGCCACCGATCCGACGGCCCAGGTTGCGTTCCACAGAGAACCGCTTCAATCCGACGGCCCAGAACTCCTAACCAAACGTCGCGTCCGTACGGGACAAGGCGCCTCCTCATCGCCAAGATTAG
Organism: Eragrostis curvula; assembly: GCA_007726485.1. Lineage (NCBI taxonomy): Eukaryota > Viridiplantae > Streptophyta > Magnoliopsida > Poales > Poaceae > Eragrostis > Eragrostis curvula. Next base: position 10,174,379 of record RWGY01000005.1, read on the forward strand.
TATTAGAACCCGGACTTAACAGCGTGCAATGCAACTTCCCTCTGCGTGATCACAAAAAATGGCGACAGAAGAGAGCGGAAACACGTCGGGGAGCGACGGCGATCACGGCTACACCAGCGACGGCGGCGGCGGCGAGAGCGTCTCCGGCGTGACGGAAGTCGGAAGCAACGGCAATGCGGCGGCGGCGAAGGCACGGTGGGGCGGCGGCAAGGACTGGCTGTCAAGGTTGACGAGGGAAGGGGAGGGAGAAGCAGAGGACAGCGCCGGCGACGAGGAAGAAGAGGAGTCCGCCGGTGAATGCGTCGTGGCCTATTCGCCGGTATGGCTCGTTGCGGCGAGGCTTGGTTGGCTGCTGCTAGGGTTCCTCGCCGGCGCGGCCGTGGCGGCTACAGCGCTGTTCCTCAAGCATGACGGGTGCCCGGGGACTTGCACGGTTCCGACCTGAAGATTTCTTCAGGTTTGTGCATGGCAGAATAGTTCAAACTGAAGTGTGTAGGAGGGTATTGTAATTAAACCTAGGGCTAATTTTATTGCCTTCAAAAAGTAGTACTCCTTTGTGGCATTTGTAGGAACAATTCAAACTGGCGTATGTATTATCGAATTCTTATTGGAGTTATGACCACACGAGGCTTGATTTCAAACCGGAGACGTGTTGTCGAATTCCTATTGCAGTTTTTTTTTTAAGGAAATTCCTATTGCAGTTATGACCACGAGGCTTGATTTCATAGAATAGTTCACATGATCTGATGTATCAGTCTGAATTGGATATTGGTAACAGTTGAAACTATGCGAACTGAGTAGAAACTGTCTGGTAAATATGGGATCAGAAAGAATAAAGAGATTATGATGAATGTGACATGTCGTGGCAGTTAGGCTTAAAATAAAGTCTACCAAATTAAAAAATCTCCGAAATGTATGAACAACCACCACATTGTACACAAACCAAAGCTTCTAGGACTGTTGTTACATGTTAGAACAAATCTCTCCGTTTAGGAGGAAAAACACAAGGGGCGGCATGCCAACTGTGGGGGTAGGTGTTTCCTGGGACTCTGTTGGGATTTGGTAACTGCCTCTTACTATGTCCTCTTGAGGATGAAGCCGACGATGATGCCCAGAAGGCCAACTACAATCAAGAAGGTGAGCGAGAAACCCCCACCGCTGGTTTTGCTGCTTTCTTTTCGTAGAAGATCCTGATTCAAACACAAAGATTTTGTGAATATGTTAAAGCCATTGTGCTTGTTGTGTTTTGTAACATAAATGCATGTGGGCTTTACAGAATGTTGAGAATTGGTTGCCTCAATTGGGATTAAGAGGGCTTTACAAAACTGAAAGTCTATCATTCACTAGGTATAAAGTAGAATCATTGACAAACTGACCCACCACAACAACACATGGTTAAACAAAACCCATTATACTCATGCTCTTAATCTACCTCTTAACATAATCATAAACTCTTCTGAGGTCCCAGCAACGAGAATACTGATTTTAATCCCTTAAATAAGCCAACTAAATCACTAACATAAGCATTAACTTTAGACTGCATAAAAAGGCCAATCGTGTCCATAATTTTTCTGTTTGTAGGAACTAGAAAGAAAACATTTCTGCATTATGACAGTGATGATTAGGCAATCGAGCAAGAACCTGACAGTGATCGCTGCAATTAACAATGTCACCTAAATATTCTTTCGCATGAAAACAGTACAAAGGGCCAATATCAAGAAAAATGTTTTTTTGGGGCATATATCAAGAAAAATGTTACAAACTATATTATAGACCCCCAAAATGTCAGACCAACATACCAGCTCTTGCCGCAACTTCTGGTTTTGCTGAATAGCAGACATTTTCTCTTCAGTTAGCTTAGAGATCGTGGACGTTGCCTAACAGTCATCAAACAGTGTCAATTCATCAAAATTCAAAACACAAAACTTCAAAGGTAAAGAAACAACCAAATTAGGTCCAGTATTTGATTTTATGCTATCATAAGTGTTAAATACTGGTGAGACCAAGTAAAATAAGTTTTCCATCTTGTTACAACTCATACGTGCACCGTATCATGGCTTAGCAGGATAAGCATTCACAGCAGGTTAGATCATGCCAATAACGTGAAAGCATCACGTTTAGAAAACTAGCATGGGATAATATACACTACTCACTACATATCTCGACATAATCAACATTCAGCAATTCATTCAAGTGATATGTGAATATGTGATGCCAAACTTCATCTGAGAGGGTTCTGACCAAATCAGAGGAACACACCACTTATTCAGAATGGTTATCAACCTAAGGACCTCAATCTAACATTTTTTTAAAAAAATAATCATAGTGGCTATGGTCCTGACTACACCTGAAGGTGTTCAGCTTGTATCATTTCTGCCAAAGGACATAAAGCTTTCTTTATTTCATGATAGGATATTATCATTGAGGAGTCCTGCCCATCAGGCATGGCTTTATAGTAACTTGAAATTTATGAGCTGGCATATACTTCCAAATTCCAAAGGATCTAGATTCACTAGGGATGCCAAAACCAATTCTATCCATGTGATCATCCGCTGCTGAGATTCATTGTGGATGTCAAAAGACTAATTCTATCACACTATTATCTATATATGTTAGCTGATCAGTCAGGAGTATGGACTAAGAAGCAGGGGCATATCCATGACTTCAATGAGGTCCTTGCAAGTTCATAACTTTTTAATATAACACTGGCTGTCGAAATAGAGAGGCAATCATAGAGGTCCTACCTCAGAGGATTTCTCCTTCGCGGGTTCAGTAGATGATCTAGATACCTATAAAAGTGGCACATTGATTAGAAATAATTATTCACTAGATCGTTGGGAAAAAAAAAAACTATAAAGAAGCTTGATTACAAAAACTAGGTGAAATAAGGGATATGACTTTACAGCTTGTGGCATCGTCGAATGATAGGTCCCGTTTTCTTGTGCGAATGAGGTGAGCAGAACTTCCTAGCTCCGATTCTTCAGGGATGGGGCTCGGTGTAGTTGTTGGTACAATAAACCACACGCGCTTGAATTCAATCTACAACCTTCCCTGGCTCCTTATTGAACTGACACCATGAAGGCACAAAAATAAATGTCATGTGAGTGATCATAATTAGCGAGAAACATGCATGAAAATAAGAAATAACACCACAGAAGAGTTGCCAGAGTAGTACCATTGCTGCATTGATATCTTGAGTTGTTGCACCATTCTCGGCTGCCAACACTTTGAACTAGGAACTTGTCCTTGCATGCATATCAGGAGGCGCGTCCTTTGTGGTGCATTGGTACTAACCAACAAAAATCGAAGACAAGATTGTAAGCAAAAAAACGTGTCAAAGTGTAACAGATATGTTATAAATATGACGCTATTGCATCACTATGTTATAAATTGAGAACTACCTGTAAACATCACAAGTTGACCCCGGTAACACGACGCCAATATTTGGGCGCACACAGTACTGCTTCGGGTTAGTTGTTCTTGACCTGTGCGCCATATATGACATCAAAGATTCACATTTAAAACCGCATCTTATATGTATTAGCAACTAACAATGTATCAGACAGGAATCGTGGTGCCACAGGAAAAAATTACCATTGAATGCTTACCATAATGGTCGTCTTGTTGCGGAGATGCATGGAGCATGAACTCTGCTTCTTATTTTCAACGCATGTGCAAAAATTTGCATCAGGCGCAAGGAATACCAAGGCAGAGTAATCCATTGAATGTTCGGTACAGTACCAAAAGGCAAATAATGCAGAAATGTGACCAATACGAACTCTAATTTAGCACATTGCGGTTCAGTTTTTTCTCTGACTGATATGCATTGCAGTTCAGTTCACACGTAGCTACCAAGAAAAACATCCATCCTCCTAACACACATACAGGAGTGTAACATCCAAAGGAACAGAAATATAAGGGGCTAATTCCATTTCACATTACCGCAAATGTAAACAATAAACAGTTACTACAACGCATCCCAAACCCTCCAAAGGCCAAGTGACTGCCACATGCGCGTTAGAAGAATGCGTTCAAATAGGTCTCAAACATCATTTGCATCAAGAACCTACCAAGCAAAAGAACAGATCGCCCCAATAAAACTAGTGCCTCATTGACAGCAGGAGACTAAACGAAGAAGCTCTCTTCCTCACAGTTCCTGACTCACAGACCACTCCACA
>RWGY01000005.1:10178656-10504663 GCA_007726485.1 Eragrostis curvula
GATCAATAACCAAATAATTATGTCATTAGGGAGGAAGATACCAATTTTCAAAGGCCGTCGTTTTAGGACTAGTGAAGCAAGCGTGTGCGTCAGTTTGGCCACTCCCACCTGTTTACCCGATAAAATGTAAACATCCCCGTCAATAAAAAGTACTACACTTCCATCATTATTTTCTCGCTTGATTACCATTTCTAAACAATTTTACCCTTTCTTCCCCAAAAAGGAAAGGAGCGGCACCGGCTGCGTCACCTAGGCCCTTTCGCTCTTCTGGCCGACTTCTGCTAGGACGTAAACTCGTCCGTACCAGCAACAATTTAACCTGCAGTTAGGCCCCGTTTGGAAACCAGAAGCGATTAGGAAAATCTGGATTTTGGAGCAGATCACAGAAGCTAGCTTTTTGCACAAAATCTGCTGCCGCTGTTTGGAATCCAGCTACCAGCAGCTCCCTAAAAAGAAAAAAACCTGCTGCACATGGGCCCTGCTTTGCTGGTTCCACACGGCCTTTTTCTTTGCCGAATTTTTCTTGCTGCTAGGATTGCTAGCGCTGCTGCGTTCCTGGACACCGAAACCGTGCCCGCGGCGCTGCAATTGCTGCTGCTGCTGCTGGCTGCCATGGCGCTGGTGCCCTGCCGCGTCGAAGAATCGGCGGCAACTGCGAGTCAGGGCGGGGCGAGCGGCGGCAACTGCGAATCGGAGCGGAGCGGGCGACGACAGATGGTTCGGATTGACGGGGATAGGCAGAAGGAGGCGAGGCGGGTTGATTTTGCAGGTGGCGGAGGGCGTGCGATGTGGAGGGGAATGTCGGGATCGATCGATTGGAGACGGGCGCCGGCGTTGGAGGGAGCGAAGGATAAAGAAACGATGGCAGATTTACGGATTTTCATCAAATGACAGGGGCATATTGGTAATTTGATCTTTCAATAGCTGCTGGAAGCTTGCCCGCTCCAGCTTCCGAGATTTTGTGAATCTGGGCCTCCGGATTCCAGAAGCTGCCCCAAAATCTGCCCAGTTTGGAAGCCGCCCAGCTTCTAGCTTTCAGCTTCTGAAAATCTGTGGCTTTCCAAACGGGGCCTTAGAAAAGGACGCGAACCAGGCCATTGGAATGCATCCGTGAACTGAAAGCTCCTCCATTGCCATGGAATGCTGAATGCTGAACTCATCATCCGTTCCACCGCATGACGGCGTGATACGACCCGATTGTTAGAATGCTGAAAGTATTTCTTTCTCGGATGCCCGGTCCATCGTTTTTGAACCAGCGACTTGTCGTTTTTATTTCCTGGCGAAAAGACTGAACGCGACGGCTCCTGTTTGAGGCGCATGCACTGACTCATGACGGATGACGCGGGATGCACGCTTGGTTGCTGATTCGGGTCAGAGTAAGCCCAATAGATAAGACAAGCATTTGTCTAATAGACAAGTAAATAGATAAAAAAATATAACCAATTTGTCTCAATATTTATTACTGGGCCCACGCGCAGTCCCACAGTCTCACCATGCGATCGTTGCTTCAGTCTCAGACAAGATTCCTTATCTCTCCTTGCTTTTACCTGCAAAATCTGACACGAGTTGGCTATACGCCAGCCATTGGGCCTGCTCTCACAGGACCCACATAATCTATACTCCGGTTCAGCTGAGCGGGGTCACCGTCTTTCTTCTTTCGACGTCGCGCGCCGTCCGACGTGGCCAGTCCCGAGCACCCGTCTATGGGGCCCACCTGACGGAGGAAGCGACCTCATCACCTGGAGACCGAAAAGAAGATGCGTTTTCTCCACTGGCACAAGTGGGTCCCACTGACTGGGTTGTTTGATTTGGTACATTCTCAAGGGACCACAATGCGTCATCCTACTTTGGCCCTGTTCGTTTATTTTAACGCTAAATTTTAGAGGCCTCTAAATAAAAAGAATCTAGTACTAAATAAAGTCTAATGATAAAACTTTTTTACAGATGGGTACATCTTTACGAGACGAATCTAACGAGCCTAAGTAAGCTATGTTTTGCTACATTCATGCTACAGTAATGCTACAGTAACCATCGTCTAACCACGGATTGCTTACCCTCATTAGATTCGTCTCGCGAATTAGACCCAGGATTCTGCAGTTAGTTTTTGTAATTAAACTTTATTTAATACTCTTAAATGATAAGATTCTTTTTTTAAACCCCTCTAAATTTTAGACCCCCATAAAACGAACACCCCTTTGTAACCCGTACCAGCAACTGCCGCTCAGGCGAGCTGGGGCCCACGGGTGATCCCAGGCGAGTGCCAGCATGGATCACATTTCCCTTTTGCGATGGAAGGCGTAGTAGTACTACATTTAGGCCCCTTTTGGAACGTGGGATTTTTTTTTATTTCTGCGTTTTTTTTGAACAATCAACTGATTCATGTGAAATTTTTGTACATTTCTGTAAAAATCCTGCGTTCCAAAGAGGGCCTTAGCCCGAATTTCGTAATCAAAGCTAGCTTATGCAAGTACTCCTACATACAGAATGTGAGCCACGATCGAACCAGCAATCACTCAAAAATCACTCAAACACATACGTAATAAAATTTGAGCTCCACGTAGAGGACTCCATTTGAGCTGAATATTTTCAACACTGTCTCCTACTCATCCAAGTATCAATGCGTACGTAAGAGAGGCTGTAGCCTAGTAAGTAGTACAATGCAGTGTGCTTAAAAACAGAATGTCAAGCACTTTAGGATAAAGTAAAGTGTAAGCAAGTATCGTCATGTAGACCACCTACTATATTGAACTGATGTTACATTGGCATCTAACGTGCTATATTCAGTGCATACAGTTCTTCAGTTCTTGGATTTGTGCATTTTCTAGTCAAAAACAAAACAATATAGCAATGGCCAAAATTTCAAGCATACATGGCTTGATCATTTCAATTTGGCCAACATTTCAAACATGCAGATTGCCTTATCATTTGTAGTTCACGACCTTTTTTTTTCGAACGGAATTTTAGTTCACGGTCTAGAGGACAAAAAAACGTGCGGGCTCAGCGGCGTGCGCGGGCGCGCCTTCGCCCTCGCGCAAAAACCACAAATAAAATATGAATAAACTTACGATGAACACTGCCGTCGCCGAAAAGCATTCTGAAGCCCCGGCAACAACAATGCTACCCGCCCTATAAATACCGACCCCAGCCTCATTAGCACACGCAACACCAACCGCCTCATTTCTCCTCCTCCTCTCCTCTCTCTCTCTCTCTCTCCCGCTCTCTCTTCCCTCTCCGGTCCGCACCGGAGTTTCAAGAGGCTTCGCAGAGGTTAGTTTGCCCTTGCGGGTTACGTTGATATGCTAATCGCGTTTCCTTGTTCTGAAATTGCTGCGTTTCCTTGATTCTGAATTGCTGCGTTTCCTTGTTCATGCCTTGCCCGCATTCCAGTTTCGTGCTACTCTAATATGTGTCGACGAGAGTTCCAGTTTGTTCGGTTTTGAAGTGCTAGATTCGGATTAGAGTTGAAACGCACTTTGATTGCTTTGATATTGAGTGGTCCGAGTTGTTGGATGGATTGGGATGGAGTAGTTCGTCCTCGTCAAGTCTACTGCATGAGGTCGAAATCCCGCAACTGTTTTGCATCTATCTGGATGTCGGGGTTGTTTGTGATGTGGGATCGAGTAGTTCGAACTCGTGAATTTGATTTCTGCAGTGCATGGGCTTGTTGTTGACGTAAATGTTTGGTGCGATTCTTCTGCGTTCGTTTTGCAGGGCGAGTTCCTGCCTCTGAATTGCTTTTAATTGGTCCCCGATTCAGTAGATTTCGGGATTACACTGCGTTAGCTAGTTCTGCTTGGATGATCTTTGAATCAGGCAGTTGTTGATTCAGCTGCGTTTTACTGCGTGAAATTGTGGTCTGAATGTTTGTTCATCTATCTCTGTTCAAGTAGATTTCATTTTCATATTTACTTGTGTTCGGGTGACTGAAATATTCTGTCTCGTTCAGGCGATGGCTCTGCCGTCGGATGTGCGTCAACGTTCGTGCGTCCAGATCTTATCCAGTTCCCTGTTATCGGGCCCGCCTAGCTTTATTGGTTACTGGATCTGTACCCGTTAATCTTTGTTGTATCCAAAATTCGGAATCCCTCCTCCTTTCGTCTCCCCCCAGTTCATTTCGACCGTTTCACTGTAACGGATAGGGAGAGGCGGAGAGAGAGGCGATTCGCCGGCGATTCGGCGGCGGTCGGCGGCGGCGGGATTTCTTCGCGGCGAGGATTTCTCCGTCGATTCGTTCCCGTCCAATCTCTGCTCGCGCTGATGTATTCTTCGTAGCTGGTCTCCGGGGGAGCTTCTCGTCCTAGGGTTTGGTGGAGGCTGGTCGTCGGCGAGCTTAGCGAGGTATGTGTTGGTTTCCCCCCTTCCCTTCTGGTTCCTGTGTTGCTTCCTGTGTTTTTGATGTGTGCCGTAGTCGTCTCCGTGCCTTGTTCTTCTCCGACGTGGTCGATTCCGGTGACCCTATTCACGCATCTGTGGGTGTCTTTGTTCTGGCTAGTTGTCTCCGCTCGTGGTTGTGTAGCTGTGGTTGCAGTTCGTCTGCTTTGCTTGGTCGTGTCCTTGTAATGGCCATGTGATGTGTTGTCCTTCGTCTGCTAGGGTTAGGTTAGTTGAAATAGAGATTTGATTTATATCCAAATTAGCTGCTAGGTTTGATTAGTTTGAGCAATAACATTAAGGTCACAGATGTATGAATATATCTGCTTCTGTATTGGTGTTGTTGAAATAGAGATTTTGCCTCATGTCTAATATGCTTCTGTGTGTTGAAATTGAGATTTATGCAGCTGCATTGTTCTTGGTTTAATGAAATGAGTATTGCTTTATATGTTGTTTACTGAATACATAGTCAGAGCAGGCTAAGTTAACTGAACATTGTTAATTTTACATTGCTTAACATTGCTTAACTGAATACTTATGTTGTTAACTGCATTGATGTTAACTGAACATTGGTTAACATTGATTTATGCAGATGCATTGTCACTTTGTAATGGTCTACGATATCAGCAATTACTATAGTTAACAGCAATTACTAGGGTTGTTCAGAATGAATCGTTTTAATTTGCAGTAGCAAATTATAGTAATTGTTGTTTTTATATACTGCAATTTCTATAAATGTGATATGCAATTTGTTTGTTGTTTCATTTAGGTTGTCATCATGGCTTACTCTGATGCTGAATATTCTGACAATGAATCTGTAAATGGTATTGAGGATAGTGAGTACGAGTGTGAGGCTGGCCATGTAGATGGTGCAGCAAATGTTGTTGGTAATTCAGAAGATGATATTGACGATGCCACATTGGTGAAGAGCTTTAAAATTCTGAGAAGGGTACATCTCTGTGATTTTAGTCATATTTTTTTTTTTGTATTTGTTATTTACTTAAGATCGTATGCTAATAACTGCCATTTGTTCTTATGTAGATGACAAAACAAATTGCTTCTGGCATTGGCAGGCAAGGTGTCAGTACACGTAGCACTGTTGATGTATCTAATGTTGCAGCTGGTCCCAGCAAACCGATGTCAGTGAAAGCAAATAGCCGGTGCAATCAATCCTATTTTAAGGATGTCATCATGGCTCTGAATGATCATCAGAAACAGGTGGTTACTGATTATGGATTTGGAGACCTGCTGCAGTTTGATGGCTGCCCTGTGCCTAGGAGATTTGTGCAGTGGATAGCCGATCATATCGATGAGAAATGTCATGATATCCATGTAAATGGTGAGGTGATTCCTCTCACTGCTTTATCTGTTCATAATGTTCTTGGAACAGCTCTAGGTGGCAATGATATTTCTGATACTGGAGAATCTGGGAAGATGGAGTTTCTGGAATTGTTTGATGCTTCAACCATCCCAACTATCAAGACATTTGGTTCAAAAATTCTGTTGAAGGAAAAAATGTCAGATGATCAGTTCTTTCGTTGTTTCATGGTTGTTGCTCTATCAACTTTTCTCTGTCCCAATTCAAGTACCTATCCTAGCCCCAAATATTTGAAGCCTCTGGTTGATCTGTCCACTATTAAACAGTGGGATTGGTCCAAATTCATTTTGGAGAGATTGCTTCTAGCAGTCAAGAAGTACGTTGTTGACAAGCGCAAGACTTTAGGTGGCTGTATCTATTTTCTCGCAGTAAGTGTGTTCTTATATGCTCTATTTTTGTTTTTTAATTCAATATTCCTTTGATCAGTTGTTGTTATTCAATATTCCTTTTAATCAATGTGCTGACATGACCTGACCACGCCACTGATTATGATTGATGTAAGCTAATTAGTTTTTGTAATTTCATCCAGGTCTTTTATTTGGATCATGTCAAATTTGGTCCAAATGTAACTATCTCAAATGCCATCCCTCGCATATCTGTTTGGAAAGGCTCAATGGTGAAAAAATACAGTTCAATTGACTGTGTGTCGAACAATGTGTTCGGAAAGCGCCCTGTAAGTTCCATTCTGTAAAAATGCTTTTGTACTACATCCTTGTATTTTGTTTTGTTACTTATGTCTATTATATTACAGATTAAAAAATTCGAAGAAACTTGTTATGCAAATGTTTCTGTCTTTGGTGATCAATACCACGTACTGAAGCGTGCTTTAGGTGAAAGGTTCGCCTACCTTCCTGAAAATGTATGTGTAGGATCCATTTTATACATGCTTTATTTTTTGTAGTTTGTTCATTGTCTGCTGTATAGTTCAATTTAACATTGCAAATTATTTCTATTTGTAGGTTATAAATGGTATCTGTGGCCTGTACGAATGTTTCTCTATTCAAAGATTTGCTGCTCCTGACTACAGCCCTGATCAGCTTGTTATAGAAATATTCCAGTATTTGCAAGATGAAATTAGTGTTGCTGATAATGCTGAAACTGGTAATTTGAATGATGGTGCTGCTGGCAATTCAAATCAGGAAGATCCACACCATTCCATGAATAATAATGATGGAAACGAAGATGCTAATACTGAGAAACTTGATTCTGATGGTGATTATCAAGAATCTGGTGGTAATAACATTTGTTCTCAAGCCACTGTTGTTGTACCATCACAAGAGTGCTTTTGTAAGTCAAATAAGTTGTTCTGTGACTTTGTAAATTTATTTTTTCTATGCAGTTGTGACCTATTTTATTTGATGTTTTGTATAAAGCTGAGGTCAAAAGTTCTGGTCAACGTAAGAGAAAGAGGAATACTAGTAGTCCTGAATCTACGGGTTCTGTTGCTTCAAGAACAAGACGCCGTCTAGCTCTTAATGCTGCTAAATCTCCTTTGAGCCGACCTTCCAATGTCAATGTTGATGTGAGTACTACTTCTAATAACCTTGTTTATAATATTTAAACATATGTAGGATATTGGCTGTATGCTTGTTCATCATGAGGTTGTATTGCCTTGTCAATATCATGTATAGCATTATTTGTTTTTTGGCTTATCAGTTTGTGATTCATTTTTTCGTTTCATATTTTAGTCTGTCTCTCAAGGAAGTAAGGAGAACCCAGTTATGGTTGATGAGAGTGTTCCTTCTCCAAAGCGTGTAGTATTGGAAAAATCAATCAAAGAGGCCTGTGATGAAGTTGCCAGGAAGCATGAGGAATATAATTGTACAAAGTTGCGTCAATCTGCTTCAGTAAATGCAGTGAGTTAATTTTCACTTTATTTTGATGTTAAATATTTTTTCTCCCTGGATTTGGTGCATTTGATAAAGCTGTTTGATAATTATGTATAGGTTTCTTCAAAAGTGCCTGTTGAAGATGTCAACGAAATTACACGGTGTGAATTCAACAAGAAAAATGTTAATGATAAGGTTGCATCTGAAGGACATAGGGTTTGCTCTGCATCTAAGCCTCCTCCTGCTGCTGGTAGTTTCAAAGTATGTATGATTCTCCTTTTTTTTTCTGTGGTCATTTTTCTAGTAGTAGAATGGATACTTCTAGCTGAATCGATATATTTTACTCAGCAGAACAGTAATGTAGAAAATGCTGAAGCTTCAAAAAATTCTTGTCCTGATCCAAAAGTTGTTTGCCATGGCAAGACTGTTGCAGCTGATTTTCATGAAAAAGGTTTGTTCCAGTTTGTCAATATCTTTGCTGATCATGTGTTGGTGATTTCTATCCATTGTTTCATTTTTGTTTTTTGAAGATAAATTTACTAAGAAGGCTCCCTATTTCAATTCTCCATCTGTTCCTTCTTTTCGGTTTTTCGATGATGAAGATGATATGGGGAATTATGTTGAAGATGTCAACTTAAGACGTCCAGTCGGTTGTAGTGGTATTCCTACGCCAACCAATTCAGTTAAGTTATCTATTTTCATTTCAATTAAATGATTGGTTCTATTTGCTGTTCTTTGTATTCATGAATTTTTGATATCAGGCAAGTACTTCTAGTCATCATTCAAGTGGTATTCTTCCAAAAGGTTCTAGGCTGCATGAGCGTGTTTTATCCGCTTACAAATTACCTAAAGCCAATGTTGAACATAATATCAATCCAGAAGCATCTCAGAGCACAGCATCAAACAATAACTCTCATGATAAGTTTGCATTTGAGGTCAGTTTTGTTTTTGTTTATATTTTAGAATAAATAGTTTCATTTATCTGTTTCCTGATTTTACTTCTATTCATGTTTTTAGGATTATTTAATTATGGAATCTCTTTCTAATACTGATGATGAAACAAATGAAGTTCGTGATGTTTCTGGTCCATATTCTGCACAGCCCATTGGTTTTTTAAATAACGATGGTGAATATGTTATTCTTGTAAGTTGTTTTTTGAGAGCAATCATCGTGCTGATAATTACTGGAAATATTTGTGCAAGTTGATGTGTTTGTGTAAGTTTGTACTTCTTGTTTACTGATTATTAAGAGAAATTGCAGAGCCAAGGGCTTGAAGATAACAATGATGTCACAATTACTGGAGAGAGAACCGCAAAGGATAAACTTTCAGCAATGTGTCATGACTCAGATCAATATTATGATAACTCTATTGGTACTAGTGACCGACTTGCTGTCAGTGGAAGTTCTTCGGGGAAATTGGCAAATCATCGTGCTAGAAGAGTTCATGTCAGAAGCAGGTATCAAGTTTCTCCCTATATGAACGAGCGTCCAAAGATTTGTCTCACTAACCGTGAGAAAGAAGTGTATGATGTTGTGTTGCAGCTGTCTAGGAGTGATCATGACAAGTATGTTATTTGTCAATATCAAGTTTGCTCTGTTTTTATTATTTGCTTAATTTCGTATATTAATGCAAAGTTTGTTTTCATATAGTGAATTAGCTGTTTTGTACAAGCACGTGAAAGTTACCTTTAATTCTCTTGGGAGTTCTCTTGGACCAAATGGAAAAGTGCAAACCTTTGTTGTTAATGCTTATTGCAAGTATCTTTTTGATACGAAGCATCCTCGCGAATCTTACAAGCACTTCTTCTTCACCAAAGTTAGCGTAAGTGTTTTCAGTACCTAGGTTCTAAATTAATTATTATCAGTTGTTTGAGATGTGATGCTAGTTTATATTTATGTATATATTTATGTAGGATTATTTACTGGAATGTTATACCAGTCCTGCAAAGGAAAAAGAACTAAGAGATTATGCAGTGAAATCATTTAATGGTGCCAATTCTGCTAGGAAATTGTACAACTCCAATCTGGTTTGTAAAATTTACATGGTCAATTTAATTTGTTTAATCACTGTGTCTTATTTTGATTATTTTACTTGAACTATTCTGTCTATTATTGCAGCTATATTTCCCAATATTCTACAGAAATCACTGGTTACTCATTGTTGTTGACCTGAAGAATAGATGCTACCTTTATCTTGAGCCTGATTGTGCTAACTATGGTCCTGATTCTGCTTATCATAGGCAAATGAAGGAAACATTTGTGGGTGATATTAACTTTCTGTTTTGAGAATATAGTATACTGTTGTTATTTTTGTTAACTTTTTGATATTTATTTTTGTGTTGTAGGCAAAAAATTTCTTTGCAATCTGGGAACAAACAGTTCAACTGGACTGTGGCATACCCCTTTTAAAGGGTCCATATTTTGTTGATGTTCCTCAGCAATTAAATGAGTATGTCTTGCTATATCCAATTTGTACTAAATTTTGAAGTCTTGTGTCAGTTTTCTATATGATTTCTTTATCTTATTTTATTAGAAACGATGGTGGAGTCTTCATCTTGAAGTTGCTGGAAGTGTTTGAGCCAAATGTGAATCTTCATCAGAAGTTCACTCAAGTTGATATCCGCAACATCAGGAAGAAGTTTGTCAATGAGATGATTTTCGCACCGAAGAATGAAATGGTTGACTCAGTCGAATTGGTGAAGACCTATAAACCTGAGGTCTGTACAATATAGTTAGCTTTTTATATTTTTCATTACTTGACTTTTTTCTCATAATTTGATTTTCTTTTTTTGTAGGTGTATGCAAAGTACTTTGCGAAGTAGGCTGCTTGGTAGTTTCTTCAGATCTTAGTTTCGTGGCAAAGCTGTAATGGTGTGAGAGTGTGTGAGTGGTCTGTTTTGTAACTATGTGATGGGTGGATAACTTTGCATCGTTGTAGCTATATATCCGGTGCACGGATCGTTCTCGAACAATTTCTGTTGTGGATATCGTAGTAACAAATATCTAAATATCGATACGATCTATTGCTTCAATCGTATCACTTTGCACTATATGTTTGATTGTCAAGCTTATGTTGTAGTAGTTTTAATTCTTTCACTGCAGGAGGCACGGCAGCTTGTAAAGAACACGACGTCATGGAACTGAAGTGAGTAAACGAGCAGTTATCTATTTCATAGTAATTTTTGTCATCATCTATACTAGTAGTTGCTACACTAGTATGGTAGCTGCTATGCAAATTTTATCAGTAAACTTGTATCATTGAAAACGCTTGCAAAATTAATTGTCTATAACTCTGAACATGGTAAGGAGAAATAGCAAGAGTAATTTAGTTACATCCATATGAATTCGAAATATGCATTCTTGCAGTTACAATGTCATATTAATGCTATGAATTTTCCTTCTGTTGTATATATTGATGTTGACGGCTTCTTCAGTCTATGTCTTGTATATTGTCTTTGCCTTTGTTTCCCTTGTCTTTTGGGATTGTCTTTCGCTGTCTTTTGGCAGCAGGCTTCTTCTTGATACTTTTGCTGCTTCCATGGATGTCATCTGAAAAGAATAGATGTGTGTTAGCTTTTATCTGTCCTTGTCTCATTTGAAATAAGAGAGTACAAGAGTTACCGTTATTACTTGTTTTTGCTTTCTTTTTTCTTGGTTTTGCTGGTACTTGAGGCAAATGTAGATTAGGACACCTCTGAATGTTATGATCATCTTGACGGCAATGAGTACAAAGATTCCTTTGTTTTGTCCTCTTTTCTTCCATTGTACCAATCTTTCTTTTATGTTTTGGTGGTCTTCCCTTCTTTGTTGCGAAATCAGGATTCTGAATTGGATTTGCCTGGGATTCTTGAGCTGAGTTGTCAGGTAGATCTGTGACTTCGTCTTCATCATTCATTTCTGCTAACTTCCTGTCTATGTTATCAGCTTCATCTAACAGAAATTTGAATTTGTCTCCTGTTTTTGAGCCATCAGATGATATTCCACAGAATCTTGTGCACAGAATGTTATATCTCAGTTGGCTGCTTGTGCCAACTTCAATCTCTGGTATGAAACTCTTCTGGCTCTCTTGCTTTTTGCCTTTCATTCTCCATCTGTTCAGAAAATACTTTTCATCCAATTGAAATATGTTTAGGTTTTGCAGGACTCTTAAAATGTGAGAGCACAATATTCCATCCTTTTGGAACTTGCAGCAGATGCAGAAGTACAATGCTTGTGGTATGTCCAAAGTGACAATGTACTTTCTTGTCCTAAATTCATTTTCTCTGTGGTTTGGTGCTTTGTAGACTGCGTATCTCTTTTTTGATTCTATCTCTTCACATATATATTTTGTAGCAAACTTTATTTCCTGCTGAAACTTGAAAAATATCTTCCTTGTGAGCAGTTTTGCGGCTTGCACTTCAAATTCATAGCATGAAAATAGCTCAGGCATAGTTCTCCTTGAATTGAATTCTTTAGTTCTCTGATTTTTCTGAGTTGTGTCAGAAATCCTTTTGTACTCGTGCATGAATCTCATGAGGCTGTATGTTGGTCCAACATCCAGCTTAAACAGTGAGTTTGTACCTTCGCTCCTAGCAGTAGAGATGACAAATGGATAGAACTTGCTTTTGAAATATACCGGTGCAAAGTTTTTCCTTATCTTCCAGACTTCCTTGAGATAGTTGAACCCTTTGATGTCATACTTTTTAGGCAACTCCAGAAACAGTCTGTCAAACTCTTTTTCTGTTAAGCTGTTTCTTAGAATGTCAAACAAATCATCGTAGAGATCTTTGTTATCTTTCATGGCAAATGTGCGTCCACCTCTTTCTTTAACTTTCTTGACAATATGGAAGTAACAGTTGCGATGATTTGTGTTTGGGAAGATATTCTTTATCGCTGTCCTCATTGCTTGATCTTGATCTGTGATAATTGATATTGGATGTTTCCCTCCCATGCATTCCAAGAACTTTGTAAATAGCCACTGAAATGTTTCTATTGTTTCATCCTTCAGGAAAGCACAGCCAAACAAGCAGTTATCTCCATGTGAAGTGATTCCCACTAGCGGAGCGAATTTCATGTTGTATTTGTTGGTGTTGTACGTTGTATCGAAGCTTATGAAGTCACCAAACTCTTGGTAATACCTCCTGTTGTCTCCACTTGCCCAAAAAATGTTCTGCACTTTGAACTTGCTGTCAGTATCAAATGTGAAATAGAACATTGGGTCTTCAGCTTGCATTTTTGAGAACCATTGCGATACTTGTGTCATGTCATTCTCTGAATTTTCTTGTCTGATCCTGGTTTTCATATTACTGACATGCTTCTTGTTGTAAGGTGTTGTTCCACCTCTGATGTACGATAGTATTGCCATGATTTTTCTGTCTTCTATGTTGACTTCGCTGAATGTTCTTATCAGCTTGCTTTCCATATCTGTCATTTTTGACTGAGAGAAGAGGCAGCTCATTTGGTCTCTGGCTGCAAGAGGATGATTGTGTTCAAGATTTATTCTTGTGACTGTCCACTTGTTTCCAATGAGCGTAATTATCATTTCAGCTGGGCATTGTGTATGAACAATGGCACTTGTTTTCCTTTTCGCTGTTTCAGGATTTGGTGTTGGTGGGGTTGCAACTGTTTTCCTCCCCTTGTTCAGTGTTTGTACACCTGACCCTTCACTAGTATCTTTTTGTGGACCTTTCCTTCCAAACATGTTGCATTTGAAGGTTCTTCTTGTAACCTTTCCAAAGTTGGGATCCTTTTTTTCTTTGCACTTGTATGTTGACCATCTTGTGACAGAAAATCCAACAATAAAACCATATTCATTATAGAATCTATATGCCTCCTTTTCTGTGTTGAATGTCATTCCAAGTAATGGAGCATGTCTGCTTTCATTTTCTTGAGTTGATGTCTCTGCTGCATGAATGCTTGCATCTTGTTCTAGAATTGCTTGTAGTTCAGCGTCTTCATTTTCTGATTCTGACTCACTGTCCACTTCAACTTGGTTGTTATAGTCTTCTGTTTCAGAATCATCATTTGGTATTGTTGCTCCTTCATTTTGAACTGAAAAGCTATTCTCTTCATCATCTTCAGATGACCAAGCAAATTCAGGATATGTATCTGCTTGTACTGAATTTTGCTGAGGATCACCTGTTCCTTTAGTCTGTATGTACTCGATGGTCATGTCAGCGCTGTTTGTCAACAAGTGACCATCACTGCCAATACTGTGCAGGTTTGTCTTGTTGTTTTCCATGATGCTTGCGAATATTTCATCATCTACAGTAGGTAGCAGGAAGTCTGAGCTCAACAGTTTGGTATTTGTTGCTAAATCATTTGCTTCTCCACTCTTATTCAGGTATTGAGACCTGTTAATCTGGCTGGTCCAATTTCTGTTACCCAGGTACACAGGGCTGTCCATTTCATACGCTGTGCTTGCTCCTAGATACATACTTGTGTCCTGTTGTTATAAAAAATTATCATTAGCTTCAAAACAGTTATCATTAACACTACATAATTATTTGCAATATTATTTAGTTCACTAAATAATATAGTAAACCAATAGAAGATTTACCTCAAAATCATCAGTAGACTGTAGAAGATCTACATAGCTCTTGAACATTGGCAGTTCAGTCTCTATCTGCTTTTGTGTAATTGTATTGGGTGCTGTCTTCTGTTCCATAAGTGCTGTATAACTTGTTTCTCCTTGTGATAGTATTAAATCTCCAGTAGGTCCAAGATTGGATGCCTGTTAATGATTATACTTTTGTCAGTTCAAGTAATAGGATAATATTGAAGTGCAGAAAATAGTTGCTAATCTTTACTACTTTAATTGCAATGTACATAAAGTGCAAGTATGATATATTGACTATGCAATTTGTAGAATGAAACACTTGACCTCTGTATATTTGTTCAATGAACTCTGAGTCATGCAGTTTTCGTTACTCAGCATTTCACTTCCTCTATCAGCAGTGATTTTATCCTGTAAAATCATGTAAAATATTTTCTATTATTTTTAGTTTATTTCTTGATTGAAAACATGAACCAGCAATTAGTTCTTACCTGTCTCATATTTGAGTTTGTAAAATAATCTTTTGAAGGTGTATCCTGGAATAATGCTCCCTTCTCTCGACCATATTCTTCCAGTGAATCAGTTATTGTGTCTCCCATTGTGTATCCCAAACCTAGAGTTAGCTGTCATCAAAATTATACTAGCTATATCAATGACATTGTGAATTTGATACTACTGTATTAGAAAATGATGCATGATTGTGCTTTTAAGAATTGAAACGAGAAAGTAACTCTTACCTCTTTGACAGGTTTCCTGTTTGAAGGTGTTTGGTGCTTTAAATTTCTCTTCTCTTGCACATAATCTGTCTCTGAATCATTTGCAATGTTGCCGAAAAGTAGAGTCTGCAAAGAGGTAGAATATGTTACTTGTATCAATGATATGTTGTATTTTGTAGTAGCATTTGTTTTGGCAATAGATTATATCTTGAAGATACGCACTCGAAATTGAGTGCTTCTGGTTTGATCCTTTGAAGCTATTTTGTCTTCAACCATCATTTCCTTTTCAATATGAGCAGAGGTCGATTGATTCATAATGCTGCCAATACTCAAAATCTGCAACAAATATGTGCTAGTTATATGTGTGAACATGAAATCTATTATCTCCACATGCAATTCGACAATTCTTGACATGGAATTATATGCTTTGATTGTTGAAATCTTAGTTTTAGTGCATGTTGGATTCCTGTTTCAGCCACAATCATTATATGATTCACATGCCCTGCTAATGAATGTGTCTGTAACTCAACAGGACTGAAGAAAGCAACTTGCTAATCTACATTTGTACCATGAATTGTTTCTGAATATGAACACTTCAATACACAGCAGGAGCAGCAGCAGGAAAGAAACGCAAGAACAAACACACAAAGGATAGCACCTGGCGGTTTAGGAGAGAGGTAATGTTACCTTCTTATCTGCTGATTTGGGTTCTTCTTCTTTGGCCTTCTTCTTCTTCATCTTGATCGGGTGGGATTTTCCTCCTTCCTCTTGTTCTCTGTTGCCCACGAGGAACAAGAGAGGAGCTCACCGATCTGCTCTCTCTTGGGTTTTAGCCTTGTGCTACGTTTCTTTCTTGCCCGGGGGTTCAAGGGTATTCTTGGAAGCTTTGTTTTTAGCAAGCTTCCAAGAAGGAAGGGTATTTCGGTCTTTGAAGGGAGACAACTTCTGCAAAAGAGCATTTCTCTCTGTAGCATGTAGAGTTGGTGGGATATTTCTGGAATTATGTTTGTTTTGGGCCTTTTTAGTCTTTATTGGGCCTTTGCCTTATGTTGGCTATTGCATCTGTTTCTGGAATTCTGTATGTACGGCCTTTTTAGTCTTTATTGGGCTTTTGGCTTACATGGGCTGTTGCATCTGTTATTATATGGGCCTTTTTCTGCATCCTATTTTCTGGGCGACTTCAACGGTTTGGTTGAGGAGGGTTACGTTTCCTGTACACGACGTTCATTCGTGCAACAGAAACACGATCAGCCCTACAGTGCTGACGCTTCACTTCCGGATTTTTTGGAGCCACGTTCTCGTATTTGCCGGCCGGTTCAGTTTAGATAGACATAATCCTCCAGCCCTTCATCGTTTCCCGCGACCCTTCAGTTCCTATTTATTAGGCACCATTTTCTCTGTTAATTGATTTTCAGTTGCACCCACGTACAGGGCCTCTCGCCCTATAAAAACCAACCCCGACCCTTCCTGTTTCGCATTCCCATCTGCCGACTTCTCTCCGCAGGTGCAGAGAAGGCAAAAGGTTTTCAACCTTGGTGCCTCTTCTTGTTTCTCCTCCTTTTGATCTCCAAGTTTGTTCTTTGTTTCAAGGGCTTTGTAGTTTCAAAGCCGGCTCCTTTTCATCTATAATCTGTAATCTTACTTTTCATGTTTACAATTTTGTAGGCTGCAGAAGAGTCTCCTTGTTCTTGTTAAAGTTTTTTCGCTCAAGTAAGTGTTTCTGGTCTTCCAAGTTCCTATACAGAGGAGATGTATCTATTATGAAAGATGGTGTGTTTTACCTTTGTTTGTGTTGCTGTAATTAATCTCATGCGTTAAGTTTGCTTCCTTGTGTTGATTCGTCATTTCATTTTGTTTATTTTAATGAAATTTTATCTGTTTGACAAATTGTTAATAAAAATAAGAGGAAACAGATTATTTGCTCATCAATTTGTTCAAACCTGGTTACAGTATCTGATTCGCAATTTCTTCAGAACATGGTACTCTTGTGGAATCTGTTACTGTTATGGTACTGTTTGTTTGTTTGTTGTATTATTTGAATAAATTACCTTGATGAAGTTAATGTATTTATGCTTTCCCTGTGCATAATGATAGTTGTATTGTGATAATTAAACTGAAAACTGATGTGTCATGAAAGTTGTTTATATAAACTTGAGGGAATATATATGCAATTTAAATTTGCATTTTATATGTATTCAAATTGCTATCTTGTCTAGTTGTAATTATAGGTTTCATGATTAGCAATTTTTACAAAAAAGGTTAGCAATTTGAAACTGGACTTAAACACTGGTCTAGTCTGTCTTGTCTAGTTGTAATTATAGTTGTAATTATAGGCTTAAACACTGGTTGCATCTGAAAACTGATGTGTCACGAAAGTTGTTTCTATAAACTTGAGGGAATATATATGCAATTTAAATTTGCATTTTATATGTATTCAAATTGCTATCTTGTCTAGTTGTAATTATAGGTTTCATGATTAGCAATTTTTACAAAAAAGGTTAGCAATTTGAAACTGGACTTAAACACTGGTCTAGTCTGTCTTGTCTAGTTGTAATTATAGTTGTAATTATAGGCTTAAACACTGGTTGCATTTGAAACTTTGCATAGCATAAAATATTCTTTGATGATATATCTGTTCATGAATTTCTTTTTTTCATGTCTCTAATTTTTAATATCAACAGGATGGCTGAGAAAGTTGCGTCATCCTATGAAAGTGGTGGTTCTTCTGGTGGTCCTCTGAGGAAAGACAAGAAAGACAACAAGGCTGCTCCATTTGTTCCCAAGGGGAAGGCTTTCTATCTATCAAGGACACTTGCTGATTATTTGCATGTGGTAGAAGGTCCGCAGGAATTGTTAATTTGCTGTCCTAACCAGATGAGGAGCAATAACATCTTTGTTGTTATCATGGCTGCAATGAAGAGGTAAAGAATATTTCTCCTTCTAAATTTATGAAGTTATTTTTTAGTATATTTTCAGTAAATGAAATGATGCTGCCAAGTTGTTGTAAATATACATCTCTGGATACTGTTTTCATGTACATAGCTTACACTTTCTTACTAATTGGAAGTCATGATAGCTTACACTTTCTTACTAGTTGTATTTGTTTCAATCCCTGATCGTTATTTTTTTTTTCTTTTATCATAGTGGACACAATGCTAGGTTGTCTATAAAAGATGTTAACATGGGATTGGATCCTGGGAGAAGAATACTTATCAGATGCCGTAGTACTCAAAATGCTGAACATTTCAGCAGGCAGTTGTTGTACTTTCAAACTCCTGTGACTGTATTGCCCTTTTATAGGGTTGATGATGCTGAGTTGTTTAGCCTGTACAGTGACCCTGGTAATCGCATGCGAGTAGATGTGCGTGCAGTGAAACCTCAGGGTGATGATGTTGATGCTGTAGCTGCTTATGTTGAACCTGACCCTGTTGTTGAAGTAATGAGCAACATTGTAGCAGAATATCTTGATATCCAACATGGGCCTCAAACCTGTCTGGTTGTTGTGTCTGGAACTCATGATGGGGATCATTTGTGGTTATCTGTCACTGAGAGCTGCAAAAGGTGCATTTCTATAATCTATTCTGCTACTAGTTCAGTATTTCAAAAATAAAATAGAATATGCATATCTCTTATCTATTGTATTGTTTTATAAATTTTTTTGCTTCCTGCAGGATACTTAATGGATGCTCTGAAATCAAGGTTGCTATTGACTATGAAAACAAAGTGTTTGTCAAGTGCCCAAATGAAGATGCTGCTGTTGTCTTATGCAGCTTTTATGCCATTGTTGATGGTGCTAGGGAGTATAGGTTCCACAAAGTGCTTGACCTTGATTTTCCTGTGCTTGACTTTGGTGAAACCATTGAGATCAGGGAAACGCAGGACAGGATCAATGTCTTGGTTCGCCGTAACCGCCAAAATGAAGAACGTGCTGCAGCTGAAGCCGCTGCATCTGAAGCCAATCCAGTAGTAGTGTCTGATGATTCTGATGACGGTTTGGGCGAAGAGGAAGGTGCTGATGCTGATGCTGATGATGCTGAGTCTGATTAAGAAGTTGATGCACGTGCTGATGCTCTGCTGCTTTAGCTTAGTTATTATTGAAGAAGTTGTTGCTTGGTTGCTGTTTTAGTTATTTTGCCACGAACTTTTTAGTATTCAGATGTTAAGTTAGTGTGGAAATTGTTGAACAATGTCTACTTTGGTTGTTTCAAGTTGGTGAAAGACAAGTAATTTGCTTCATGTTGAAAGCAGCATCAGTTTAAAATTTGTTATTACCTGCTGCGATGCATTTCCATTTTGGCCAGTTGGCAGTTTTGCATTATAAATTTGTAATTTTATCTTTTGTTCAGCAAGTCATGTATAGAAGCCCCATGTGCATTATCAGATTTGTTGATTCATTGCAAATTTTGGTAATGCATTTAATTTTTTGGGGCAAAATTATATTAAAATCAAAATTTTTTCTTGTGTAATGTCATATGCAGTAGCAATAGATCTTCGTAGCAGAATGTATATGGATGGTGACTGTGCAAATATTATCTGCACTATGACTTGTTATGTGTTATGTGATGATTATCTGTTTGTCAAGATAATATTTGTTCCTTGCTAAGCATTGTCTTTCGTTTTTTGTAATTAGCTTCATTGAGCAATTTGGTTTTATGTGCCATTTCATGTCTTGGTTGTGTATATCAACTACTCAGGACATAATGCTGGCTATATTTTTCTCATTTTTTTTAAATATTATATTAACTGAACACGCAGCTACACTTCTCCTGGTGCTCATTTCATATAGCCGGCTCTCATTCCACCACAAAGGTTAGTAAACATCCTTAGCTCTTTCATTTTGTAGTATCATGTATTGCTCTCTTTCCTTTGATTTTCAGTTAATGTTTGAAGTTCATATGGGGCTGCCTCTCTCTTTCTATCTGACAATGTTTCTAAAATGCAACCACTCATTTATTCTGCTAATGGGAATCTGAAAATGGGAAAGAACTAATTCATGTAACAGATATTTAGCATAGACAATGGTTAAACATGGAACAAAGTTAACAATAACATGAACACAAATATTTGTTCATTATCTCTTACATGTAATTGTCGAACTTGTTTATCTTGTTTGCTGTTAAGGGTTTTGTTTATGTTTACATAGTCAAAACAATTTTGTTTTAGTCTTGACTATAGATTATGCACATGTACCAAAATAAACATAGATTTAAACAAAGAATTTTGTCCATTATATATAACTTGTTTCATTGAAACTTATCTTTCTTGTTTCCTGTTCTGGATTTTATTTATGTATACAAACTCATTAACATGGAAATAATTAGACATAAACATATACATAGAACTAATTAGACATACATAGGCCAAGATTTTTTATCATTATCCCTTGTAATTGTCAAACTTGTTTTTCTTGTTAGCTGTCAAGGATTTTGTTTATGTAAACATACTCAAAAACATTTTGTGCTAGTCTTAACTGTAGATTCAAAACCAATTTTATGTAAACATACTCAAAACCAATTTGTTTGAGTCCAAACTGTATATTCTGCAAATTTTATCTTTCTTGTTTGCTGTCAGGGATTTTATTTATGTAGTCATACTGAAAACCAATTTGTTTGAGTCCAAACTGTAGATTCTTGATATGAAACAAATCTGTATCTTGTTTGAGTAAAAATTATTTCTCTTGTTTGCTGTCGGGGATTTTATTTATGTATTATTTCTCAAAACTAATTTGTTTTAGTCATAACTGTAGAATAAAATTGTTTTTGTGTTTTGTCATAACTAATTTGTCTATGTTTTCATATAGTGAAGTGATTTTGTGTTTAGTCTTAACTGTAGAATAAAATAACTGTTAGAATACAATAATGATTCCATTTTTGTTTTGTTACTTTAGGACATTCATCAGCAATGTCAAGTGCTACAGGAAAAGGTGATGCGTCTGGTAGTGGTTCCAAGAGAGCATATGTCTTGGCTATGTTCAGGTTAGCTTCTCAACATCTCTTTCTGTTAGATGTCCATGTGTATGTGCTCTATATATTCTTCTTGTTGATGGCTAAATGTTTCAATTATGTTGTTTGTACCCTAAGTATCATTCAGATCCTTATGAATTTTTGACTGCATATGATGATTGGCAGCATTGGCTTGTTTACTGTATAAGCTTTCTAGCTACAAAGCTCGACAGGGATTGTATTTACATGTACAATGATCATGTTCTTACAGTCCCTGTCGAGCTTGTAGCTGGAATGCCAAACTCTGATGCAGTCTCTTTTGCTTAATTTTTTGTTTGCTGGTAGAGATGCTATATGTTGAATCGTGTTACTTGTACCCAAATTAGCATTCAGATCTTTTTAATTTTAATAGAAGATTCCTGAATTTTGTGCCATTATTTGGGAATATTGACATTTGGGCAGCAGATTTGTATTGTTTTTTCAATCTTGTGATTTGATTCTCTAAGCTACACTTAGGATCATTTTTGCTCTTTAGAAACTGCAATTTGAACAGAAACATGACCATATTTTACTTATTCTTAAGTGTTCTTCTTGTTAGCACATTTGTACTGTTGTTTTCATGTCCTTTGGTGTTTACAAGCTGCAATTTTAACAGAAACATGACCATATTTTACTTGTTCTCAAGTTTTCTTCTTGTTAGCACTATTGTGTAGTTGTTACAAGCTGCAATTTGAACAGAAACATAAACACTACATTATGCAAGTTTTCTTCTTGTTAGCCCTGTTCCTGTGTACTTCTGAGAACAGAAAAGTTGTAATCGGGTTGGCGCCTTTTTTTTGTTGCGCCCGTTTCAATTTTGAACTTTGTTGGATTTTTGTTGCTGCCCGTTTACATTCAACAGGAACAAAAACAGCTTTGAACAACAGCTTTGAACTACAGACAACCACAGCCATCGGATTGAGATCCAACGGCTGTGGTTGTCGACTGAAAGAACCCCCTCTTTTCAGGCAGCTGAAAATTAGTCGGCCCCAAGGAATATATATTCAAGTTTGATTTTTTTTTTTTTACTTTTTCCTTTGCATATGCGATGCGAGTATGTGGTTCTGCTTATTACCTTGCTCCCCGTCGAAGCTGTGGTAGTAGAACGTGATAAATGGGGAGTCACCACTGGAGACGTACTCCTTCACCGTCCAAATGACCTTCCCGAACCCCGGCCCCTGTGACCACCTGATTATCAAACGGTCCGATCAACGGTGCATTCATCGATCGGCTGGGACGGCTCATACATGAGCTTGAACAAATGAGGATCGATGCATGTAGAATAAACAAACTCGCAATTCAGCGTACCATGTAGTGTGTTATTGCCATTGTTGATGGACAGATGGTAGGCTTTTCCATCGAGCACAAAACGGCCCTTGGCGATCCTGTTTGCTACACGTCCGACCAGAGCTCCGAAGTTGGAAGAACCGTTCTGTTTGTGCATAGTACAAAACACAGCTTCAAGCGAGATCCAGCCTGTCGGATCCTGTTTGCTACACGTCTTTCCATTTTCTTAAGCTTAACTTAGATTGAACTTTGTGGGATAGAGCCATAGAAAGAAGGCAAACGAGCACAGTGGTAGATTTCAACCAGGGGTGTAAACTGATGACCCTTAGGGGCATCTCCCAGCCTCTTTAGTGCAAACAAATGAACAAGTTTTTGGAAAGCTAGTTCATTTGGTTCAACTCGGGTTGAATTAAAGAGGGTCAAAGGGGCAAGCTACACTGAACATCGGAGGAAATGCATACAAATTCTATTATTAACTGTGAAAAAACAGAGACATTTGTGATCTTACCACATATCCGGCAACAGTGTCAATGTGTCATACCCTAGGACGACATCAGCACGGTTCCCTTCAGCAATAAAATGACCAGATTTGTATACCAACATTAATTGTGCACTCCCAAAACATTATGCAAGCGGATTCTATAAAAGCAGGCAAGCCATACCTTTTGAGTCAGGAACGATCACAGACATAAGGGTGGCTCCCCAGTTGGTGACCTTGATGGAGAAGTCTCCCTTCTTGTTCTTGAGCTCATACAATCCGACCCGCTTCCTCCCTGCATCAGCGCTGCTGGCCGTTGCAAGGCACAGTAGCAGAGAAACCGGGAGCAATGCAGCTCTAGCCATTGCACACCCTGTTAGCGCAGACTCGGGCACACAATGAGAGAGAGGAGAGGTAATATGGTTCTACACTTCTACTTCAACGAGGGTCACATAGTATATATACATTGGGCGGACGCATGGACGACAGGACGAGGGTCATGAGTATGTGCTGCAGATGGTAAGCTAATGTTTTTCGTTTTCTCTTCTTCAAGTCTTAAGCAAAAGAAGATGTCAGAACGTTACATTCCATACTGGTATCCAAGGCTTCTTTTCTTCCTTGAGATCTGAATACAATACAGTAGGTTATTCATTTGGTCGTACACTTTATCTCATTGTGCATCGCATATGGCGTCTTTGGTTCAGAGATCCGTTGTAGTGCCAAATGTGCACACATGCTATATGTATGTATAGTATTCTTCGGTTCGGAAGAAAATTCTATGCAGACGGGCTGTAAACCAACGCTGTGCAGCACGTCGTGGATTCTCGACACGTGTCTGGGTCCACCAATCTCCAAGCAGCTCCGGCCTCCGGGATCCTTCCGACTCGGTCGGCTCCAAATCTCTCGCGCGAGCCAATGAGCCAGCTGAGCTCGCCGTAGCTTATTTCGCAGGCGGCTAGATTGCGCCGCCACCGGCGCCGGTGCCATGGACATCATGCCCCAGTCGCCGTCCAACCTCGTTGCCGAGCAAGAGGCATTCCAAGATCGTGCAGCCATCAACCCTGTCACCATACCGGCTCCCAGGCTCCCAGCGGTGGATTTCATCTGTCTGACATCCTAATCTCAGATCATGTGGTCTTTCAGAAAAGAATATCTCAAATCATTAATGCGATGTCTTGTTGTTGGTCATAACAATGATTCGACGGACTGACTGAGGATTATGGACGCATCTAATTTTCAATCGCTTGAAATCTGGGGGGTATTTCAAGCGACACCCTCAACCATTAGATCTTCATCCAACGGCAGGGGAACTCTTCTGTTCTTTTGTATACAACTTGTGTTTGCTCTATGCCTTCCGATCAAGATCGTGTGCATTGTTTTGTTAACGGGCTTGCAAAAGGAAACCCGTTTGTGCGACTCAGTTTTTTTTTTAGGAACTCGACTCAGTTGTTAACAGGCCCACAAAACGAACCCGTAAGTCTGTTCCAGCCGCTAACGGGTCCTTGTCACTTAAAGCCATAATAAGACAAGGACAAACAGTAACCCTATGGCAACTTTTTGTAACCGAATCAAGTAACAGGAGAATGGAACTATATGCAATGTTTCAATTTACAAGAATGGAAGTTTGTACAAATTATATTCAAATGGAGGTATGTACAAATTATATTCACGTGGAGCTTTTCGTTGTGAAGTGACAAAAATACCACAAAACCAAAGGTGGTCGAATAAACAGGACACAAATCACATCAATATATTGCAAGAAAGATTAAGAATGATGAGCCTAAAAAAGAAGATTAAAGTAGGAGGACACCCGCTTCTCTCTTTCTTGTTTGTGGAGCCATTGTTCTTTACCCTCTGATGATTTAATTCATGCTGAATCAGAACAACTTTCTACATACTAGAACCTGCACAAACAAAAGGAGAATGTAAAAGCGATCATCATCTCTACAGTCATATTATTTCAGAAAGTGCATGTTATATTCGAGGCTAATATGTCAGGTTACTAGCATAGTCATATTATGATTGCATTTGGCTAGGCGACAATGCAGGGACACGGTTCAGTCAGTGCCACACAGAACTACTAAATTACAGACAACACCTAACAAGACCTTACAAATGACATACCCATTGAACAAGTTCTCTCTATAGTCAGTAGTTCAGTACAAATTTAACTAGCAAACCGATACAAAAGACATCACAACGAACATGTTTTTTTTTCCTTTAATCAGACAAGTACAAATTAAATCAGTGAACACAATCAAACAACAAAAAGTTCCTCCATTTTTTCCAGGTGATTACATGGTCAAGGAACAAGGAATTACTGGCACTTTTACTTCAACTCAAGCGATATAAGGGACATTTTTAAATTATTATTGCAACTTACAATTTGATTGTTCACTTTCTTAGGGAATAAAATATCTGAACCACATGAGTACCAGGAAGAATGAAACAAGTGCAGAACAAAGGATGTCAGTAATATATCATGGGTCATCATCTGCAGTGAACAAGGTAAATTGAATAACTAGTAATTGCAGTGTGACTAACTAGCAATTGCAGATGTCAGTGCATGCAACTCTAGCACATATAAAATGCAAATTTCATAATGAAATGTTCAATTCAATTCAACTTTAACACCAAGAAGATAACTACACAAAGAGGAGAATGAAAATGAACGTAGGTTGGCAAACCAACATGAACCTTCCAATTACCAAGGTGATGATCTTACTTGAATAACCAGAAATTGCAGACA
Source organism: Eragrostis curvula (assembly GCA_007726485.1). NCBI lineage: Eukaryota > Viridiplantae > Streptophyta > Magnoliopsida > Poales > Poaceae > Eragrostis > Eragrostis curvula. The sequence continues at coordinate 10,203,981 of RWGY01000005.1, forward strand.
TTGGCTAATGCAACAGTAACATAATTGATTTGTGTGAAAATGCATCTAGAAACAGTATAATGAAAACAAGATAACGCCAATGAATTATGTGGCCATTGAGTGCAGCTCGAAACATGCGCAGTCGGCTTCAGGGGAATAAGAAATCAACTATTTATAAGTTAGTGAACCAAAGAAAAAAACAAGTAGCATAGTTTTCTAAAGTGAAATAATCACAAAATTATCTAGTGCACCCAAACAAAAACATAGTAAAAAGATGGCAGCCAACATGTACAGATGTAAAAAACCTTTGACATGAGAGCATTCACCTCATAGGCTACGACACCGGTAAATCGCCAAAGCACGAGCTTCACCATGTAGATCGCAACAGGTTCACCTCACTCTGTCTGCCTGTTTGAGCAAAGACAGAATAAATAATGAGAAGACAAAGGGATCGCCTCACTATGTCGGTTAATAAAGGGAGTGGATGGGAATTCATTAACAGAGAGCGGGTTCGATAAGATACAAAATGGTGAGTTGAGCTATACAATATACGAAACATGATCAAACAGTCATGCCAACTGAGTGAGAGAAACGCCAATCCTTCGCAAGAAGGTTAATTGAAAAATGCAATGCACAATAAAGTTATTAGAAAAAAATTCAGATATAACCATTCAGGCTTCAATACTAGGGGAAAGATATTGTTAAATAAAAATTGCAGATATAATACCTGCAAGTTACAATTCATAAGTACAGCAATTTGATATGTAGAAATCTGCAACTAAAATTAAATTATATTTTGAGTGCATGCATACAGAGGAGCTAGTGACATTGTTGAGAACAGTAAGAAGATTTGGTAATTATTGACGGATTATACATAGTTGCAGATTCTGGGCTTGAAAATTACTAGTTAATACATGTGTAATCATGGAATATCATAAATGCAATTACATGTATATAAGAAGTATAGCACCAAATACAGAAATATACAAAAAAAAAAGAAAAACTAAGACACTTGATTTTTTTTTTAATAAAACTAGAGGTGATATAGACTTTTCATACTACTGCTTAAAGCTGGGTGATCTATGACAGCAACAATATATAAGCAAACCAACTAGCTAAGCACTAATCTACAGAATCAGTCAGACAAATAGAGGGTGGAAGTAGCATACCCAATACTTAATGGAAACAAACATGGAAACAAAGCTTACCGGTGACAGTGGCCATGAACCACCTCTGCTCCATGGACATCGAGGAACATGCTGAAAGGAATCGAGAAACTCATATCATAATATGATGAAATGAAGAGGAAAGGAGCACACGTTGAAGACAAGCACAAAAACAGCTCACCATTGAGAATGTATCACTGCAGAACCTCTGCCCGGCGATCGCGTCTGCGCCCCTGATTGCCGATGAAATCGCCCTTTCTCTCTCTAGTCAGAAGCCAAAAGCACTATCTCAGGTGAGTCAGAAATAATGAGTCCAAAATAACCGGATAAGATAAATGTGTTACGATCTTGATCCACTAATGAAAGCAGACCTGATATTCTCTAATGGATAAGAACCACACAAATCGCGTGAGGGGATGATTGGACAAAGGATTGGTCGACTAAAACAAACAACAATTTTCAGTCACCTGTAACAGAGTAAAATTAACTCATATAATCTATGTGTTCCTTAAAATTGACTTATATAAAATCGGATTTATATAATTGCATGTTCTGGGCTTCAAAATTACTAGTAAATTACATGTGCAATTAAGGAATATCTTAAATGCAATTGCATGTACATAAGAAGTATAACACCACATATAACAGAGACACAAATTGGACAAAGACACTTCTTTGAAAACAAAAAAAATACTAGAGGTCATAGATACATTTCCTACAGCAGCTCAAGGCTGCAACAATAACATCGACGCTAGATAAACTGCATCCATAGTCCATTTAATACCCAAAAAAAGAAACATAGCCAGCTAATGTAAAGATTCAGCTAGATCAAAAAAAAAGGGGCCATGAGAAATCTGATCATTCATTGAAGGTAATGCTAATGGAGCAACCAAACTAGTACCAAGAGGTATGTATAACTAGTTTGAAAAGGCTGCATAGTAACCTCTCTAGAATATTTCAGTAAAACGTACCATGCACCAGCAGCACGTTAGGGACTCCAGAGGCAGCATGTTCAGGACCACAAAATTACTTGTGAAATCCCAGAAGAAACCCCTATCTGATTATCCATTGCTTCTGAAAACTCTACAAATCAATTAGGTAAAAAGTGAGGTTTTTAGGTCAGGAAAGACTGAAGATAATTGCATGTTTCCAAAATTAAAATTACTTTTGAATACACGAGTAATTGTGGTACATAATAATTGCAATTAAAAGATCATATATTAGGTATAGCATTAAGTGCATGAAAAGGGGGGAAAATCACTGAACCCATATGGTGGTTATGTTGACCAAGGGAAATGTGATATGTGATGAATTACTGAATCCATACTGTGATGAATTAAGCAAGTCTAGACTATTAGAATAAAAACAACCATCAGTTTACTTATTTGACATGCGACAAAACAAAAAATGATTAATTAACTTTGCTACAGAAACAAAACAAGCAAAGGAGATTCACTCGTGACAAGAGTGAAGCAAAAAACTAGCTAAGCATTAATCTACATAATCGGTCAGACAAATCTGACCTCATATTTCCAAGTTCCCTCTTCTTCAGAAATGTGCTCATATTCACTATCTTCATTACCCTGAATAGTTCATATTCACTAAACAAAATAAAAGTAGGTCTTCAGATTATTTTATAAACAAAACAACAGTAGGTCTTCCGTCTCAATGAAACACATTTGGCTCATCTAACAAAGTGTTACTCACTTAAACCACTTCTTATATAAGCCGTATATCACAGGATTGAATAATTGCTGTAAATACAGTTAGCAATCCTATAGCACCAAGGTTGCAATTACTTTTCAGAAAAATATAAGTAATATGATGCATGAGTATCAAATTAAGAACAATACATTTCTGTGGTAGACCATAAGCTGACAACACATATTACCTAATTGTTGTCCAATCTTTTCCTCAATAAGAGCATTTGTGGCATAACAAGTCTCCTCGAATGACTTAACCTGAAAATTGAAAAAATAAACTTAAAGAGCATGACGAGTTGAAAGCCCATTATGAAGAACAAAATTAAAAAAAAAGTAGTTCCCGGACACTTGATTATAGTTAGTATCCAAACAAAATCAATACAGAACTAAGTAGACCAGCACGGGACCGTACTAGATCACCGAGATTATAAGTTCATCAAATGCATTAAACAATGAGCTATACTGAGGTATTTAAGTATATTACTTGATAGGTTAATTAATTTGGACAAACTATATGATCAAGTGACCATGCATTTAAGTTATATTTGTCTCCTGACCTATCACACAACCACAAATAGGAAAAAAAAATGGTTGCAGAAGATAAAGCCATGAATGAGATGTATAAAGCTGAAAATAATGATGCTATGAGTTCAGTTTGAACAGGTTGCTGTTGAGATATTCTCTTTTGTATACTGCTAGCATCTGAAAGTTTGACGGCAACTTTTGCCCATAACAAAATCAATTGCATTATGAGTTGTTCCTACTTCCGAAATGTCTTTGACACAGCATCTAACAATAAAAAAACCAAAAATCTGCCAAACACTGTCCCAAACAGATACTATTTAAACTAATCCAATAAACCAAAGCAACAAAATCCATGTCATGTTCTTAGGAGAAATACAGAATCTAAATTCATGCTCTGACAACATTGTCCAAATTAATAGAATAAAGGGTTTCTTATTTGCTAAATTACCAAATAAGAATTAGTTAATTTCAATTTCACTTGATGCCTTGTCTTACCCTAAAGCTTGTCTTCCACCGGGTCAAATGCAAAAAGACTATGCAATGCGGGAGAGCAGGCACCAATTCCAGCGGGTAACATACCAAGCGAAGCAGAAGTTCTCAGCGGAAGTACATGAGAAGTTGACATCCATCCACGGAGTCAATGAATCGCAGTATCCCCTACTACCCGACCGCACCGTCAGAGTCAATGAATCGCATGATCTCCTTCGCTTCCTACCCCATAAGGTCAGATCCCAGAAGCCACAACTGCTCCATCGCTGCCATCCATTCCATAGCATTGGCTGGTGGGGAATGGACGACACAAAAATATACAGAATCAGGATCTAAAAATGTATGTTGACAATCTATGTGCACCAATCCGCAACAACTTCCAACAAAAGTTAACAATACAGACATCATACACAGATTTACGATCTAAAAATCAGCAAGCATTTTACACTGTGAGCAGGAGCTGCTATAACCATGGCATATACACTATGAACCAAAAATCACCTAGAATTCCCGTACATATGAACAAATCGATAGGAGACACAAATTGTACACATCGCTGCAGGAAGGAAATTTCAAACAAATCGTCAGCTCCCCACCTAACCCTAACCCTGTCATGAGCTCGAAACGATGAGAGAAGATGCACGAACGAAAGAACATGTCAATCCCAATGTAAGACCGTACCTGCCAATGGACGAACCCTAGCAATCCCGCCTCGAAATGGCAGGGCACGATGTCTCTGCAACACCGGCAACGATGTGGGCGACGACGAATCGACGCGGGCAAGGCAGCGTCAACAAATCGCCGCCGCGATTACCCGGCGGGCACAGAGAAAACTCGCCGGCGATGAATCGCCGCCGGAATCGCCTCCGCTCTCTCTCCCTCCCTCCCTCGGTGGCGAATGGGAAGCGAGATGCCGAAACGAAACGATGGGAAGGGGAGGAGGATATTTTTGGACGGAGAATATTTGGGAAGCTAACCGGGTTCCGGTGGATCCGAAGACAAAAGCAGGCCCGATAACATATGACGGGTGCGGTGTTGGCTTCGATCAGGCGCACAAATTTGGCACGGATCGGACGCTCCACGCCTCGCTTGAAAGCGAGAGAGATTTCAAGCGACTGATACAAAGTAAAATCGGAGGATTATTGATTCGCTCGTTTCCTCTGGGAATTATTGGCAGATACTTCATTCTCAAAGGGCGAAAAAATTAGTACCCTGCACTTGTGCGCTAGTGAAATTCCTTAGAAAATCTGGTGCAGAACATTGCAAAGCCCAACTAGTTTCTAGTGGAATTGATGCGGATTCATGCGCCGGGAGGAGGACTCCGCCATTGTCACCAGTGCCGTTACATGAGGCCATGAGGGAAGCGCAACACGGCAACGTTGCCGATGGACTGGTGGGAGAGCATGCATCGTGGCTACGGAATCAGGGGGGCCGTCGCTGACGCCCTGGGCGGACAGAAGTCGCCCGTAGCCCACCCCAAGCCGGCTTCTTCTTCCTCACGCCGACCGCCTCCCCCGCCGAGCAAACCACCAGCCCCGCCGCTCCGTCGCCTCCCGGCGTCGTCGCCGCCCGCCGCACCCTCCCCGCCCCCGCCCGCAACCACCTCCAGCGGCCGGCGGCGCCTCGCCGCCTCGCCGCGCCGCCCGCACTTGCCGCCGCCGCCCGTCAAGCCGCCGCCGTCCCCGCGTCGCTGCCACCCTAACTCGTCGGGCCACGACGCCCCCGCCGCCAACCCCGCCCACCGCCTGCCTGCCGCCCGCGGCCACGGCGGCGCCGTCGCCGCCTCGCCGCACCGCCGCGCCGCCACCCACCGCCGGGCCGCCGCCGCCCCCCGGAACCCCTCCTCTATGTCCGGCGGAGGAGGAAGGGATTCTTGGGCAACCCCACGCAGCTAAGGGATTCTACGGCGACGGCGCCGGCGGCTGCGCCGCGCGTGGCTCGTCGGCGAAGAAGCACAGTAACTCACGAGAGGGGTGGGCGGACGGTGAATTTGTTTTGCCGTAGGCGGCAGCGACTGGTTCCCACGGAATCACGGACCGCCCGCAGGCCGCAGTCGTGAGGAAGAAAACACGGGTCGTCGACGGTCGCCGCTGGAAGAGGAGCGCGAGGGCGGGTGGGCCGGCCGGCTCAATCTGGTTCGTGGGTAAGGACTCGGAAGAAGGAGCTGAGAGCCTAGGGGAATTTCGGCTCGCTTGTGGAGCCGAACATGATTGAGGGCACGAACTGCCTGGATTGGTGGACCGAGACACGTGTCGAGAATCTGGGACGTGCTGCACAGCGTTGGTTTACAGCCCGTCTGCATAGAATTTTCTTCCGGTTCGTCGGCCTCTAGTTGATCAGAGTTTTTTATTTTTGGCATGGGAAAAAGTGATCTTTTTTCATCAGCCAAAATGTATAAATCTAATCATAGGTTATGGCGGCTAGTGTCAGATTATTAATTTGGTCATGCACTTTGTCTCACTATTCAGCATATGGCGTTTTAGGTTCAGAGCTGATATAGTGCCAATGTGGACACATGTTAGATTTATGTATAGTATGGTTCGGCCTCTAGTTGATCAGAATTTTTCTTTATGGCGTGGGAAAAAGTGATCAACTTTTCTCATCAGCCAACAGATATAAATCGTAGGTTATGGCGGCTAGTGTCAGATTATCCGGTTGATCATGCACTTTATAGCAACGTTGCAACAGGAGAAAAGACAAAACATGAGAAAATGTAGTTTGCCTTGTAGCCTTTGAGGTTCTCCTGCTTTTGTCTTCCATAAATAATGCACACCAATGCATATGTATAATATTCGGTTTACAAGCTTCAATTTGTTCATCAAACAAATTACTATTTTGAACAAATTATTATTAATAACCCTGCATCATAATGCAGCTCACAGTCAAAAGAAAGTACCATGATTTGTACATGTAAGGCTGACTTCAACAGAGGAAAGGCAAATGCATATATGCATCTCCAAGAGTACTTTGCATCAGGAATCTCTCCTCCAACAGATGAGGCATACACTTATGCATTAATGGATAGGAGGAGAGAGGGAAGGTAAAAATGGATTCCCTCTCTCCTCCTATGCATTATGGAGCCGTGCGGCGACGCTCCGGCACGGAGGCGGGGTGCGGCCTCGTCGGCAGGGCGCGCAGTGCGGCGGAGCAGGGGACAACTGCGGTACCGGACGACAGGAAGCAGCGGAAAGTAGTGCTCGTTGTCGAGGTGGCTGGGTCCGGCGGTCGGTGGTGGGGAAGACGAAGTTTCCGGCGAGCACGGCTGCGGAAAAGCATTGAGACCACTCCAGGGAGGTGCACGAGCGAGGTTTGAAGCTCCGTGCGTAGGGAATCGAAGAAGTTGTCACCAGCCGGGGAGAACTCGAGCGTGCGCGCGGAGCAGGGGCGTCCATGGCGTGGCGCGTCAGGCGCGCGAGACGGGGACACACCATGGACGCCCCGCTCCCTACGCGACACACCATGGACGCCCCGCTCCCTCCAAGACACATCCGTGGCCACCTATCGGAGCCGCCACCCCGCCTCCCCTTGTCGCGCCAAGCTCGCCGGGGAGCCGCGCCTTGCCAGCTGACTAGGCCGCCATCCCGCCGCACCACCACGCAGCCATGGCGGAGCTGCGGTAGCCAATCCGCGCGGAGCGAGCTCGGCGTGGACGCGCGGGTAGCGGAACTGGTGCCTCGGCGATCGCGCGTCGTGAGCGACAGGCATGCGCTGCGGAGGCCTGCGCGTGGGCGGCTCCGCTTCTGCCTACTAGCGCTGCTCCCTCCGCGAGCCACTCCCCGATGCAGTCCCGGTGGAACGCGTGGCTGCAGCTAGGCAGCAGCCGGAGCTCCTTGTCGTCCTCGAACTCGCGGAGGCGTGCGCGCGCGACGCAGGGCGGGAGCGCGGGGCGGCGAGCGGCGCGGCGCGAGACTGCATTTGCCTCTTCCTCTTCCTGTTCTGTTGGAGACACAAAGAAAAACTGTACTGTGCATAACAGGCAAATAGACATTTGGCTGGCCAAATTGCCTCTATCTTGTAGTCTAAGGAATGTTACACAGGTAATTCCAGACGCGCTTTTGTATCAGATATCGATAATCGTCCGATACGTATCGGACAAAGATACCCCAGCAAAACGCGTCGGACGTGTATCACACATTTTTACTGATTTAAAATAATTAAAATAATTTCTATACTTTGTTGACACCTCTCCAATTAGATACCTCAAACCGTAGCGACACCTCATTTGACTCGGTGGGGTACATGAGTCTCCAGTACTTGGTTCACACCTGGCCAGATATGATCTACTTGGTGGGGTACGTGAGTCGCTTTATGGAGTGGCCGACGGAAGAGAATTCTCTGCAACGTCTCCGGAACGATCGACTACCGTTGCATCTATCAGCGCGGCTCTGAAGCAGCGAAGCTGATGGGGTACAGCAACAGCAACTACACCAGCGACAACAACAACCACAACACATCCAACGTGCTGTTCTTCCCTGGGTCAAGCCTGATAAGCTGGGCCTAGCTGGCTATCGCTCAAGCAACTTATTGTGACTCCATCACCGTGCAAAGCAGAGTATGTTGCTGCTACTTCGGTAGCAACTCAAGGAGTGTGCCTGGCATGGCTTCTCGGTGATCTCAGTGGAGAGGAAGCCAAGCCGGTGGGGGCTGAGAGTGGCCAATAAATCTGCTCTGGCTCTGATGAAGAACCCTGTCTTTCACGAGCGCAGTAAACACATTCGGGTGCGCTTCCACTGTCAGGCACTGTGTGGAGGAAGGGAGCATTTGTGCCAGCCCATTGGTACAAAGGACTGACTCCCAGAAATTGGAACGAAGGCATTAGGGCGAGTGAGATTGCAGGAGCTTCGTGCAAGGATTGGCATGGATCAATGAGCTCCAAGTTGCAACACAAGGCCTGAGGGTGATTGTTAGCTTCAGTCTTGTGTTCGCCGAGTGTCTTTTATTCAGTTTCGTCAGTTTGTTCAGTGTCGAGACCGGCAGTTCCAGTTGAGCTGTTCGAGTGATCTGTTTAGCAGTCAAAGTTTATTTGAGTTGAGTCAACCAAGTATTAGCCTTAAGGGTTGTGGGTGTTGGCCATGCACCGAGATAAAACACTCAGGTGTTCTATACATAGACAATATTTAATTTTCCTGGTAACAATTTGGGATTCTTGGCTTATTCATCACTGGCGGCGCGCCATTTCGCAGCAAGACACCGGCGGACGTACTCTCTGTCTTCTGGCTGCTGACGAAGGCTTTCCACATCCCGATCGAATTTGTCAGTGTCACCGGCGCCGTAATGGTGGCTCTGGGCCTTCTGGCCGGCGTAGGGGTGCTGGTACAGGTGCTCATTAAGCGAGCAAGCTTGGGTAGCCAAGCCCGGTCTGCGACGGCGGGATCTGGCCGGCGTCGCCGTAGGGGTAGTAGCAGTTGTACTGTGGCTCGATGTCGAGGCGCAGGATCTCGATCGAGCTCCATGCATGACGCCGACGTCGCAGCGGACGGCAAGGCAGTCGTCCTGCCTTCTTCATTGATGTATACTGACTCACGTATCCATGAGCTAGGAAAACAATTTCGGTAAAATTTCATCGAAATATCCGACATTTCGTTTTTTTCGGTGGGGTCCGAAATGAAATCGAAATGAACAGTACCATCGAAATTCCACCTTTGACCACCTTAATGCGTCTAAATTGTCTTGTTTGCATATACAACCGTGATGTTTTCTTGATTTAAGGCAATATCTTGTGAAATTATATCAAAAAAAATTTAAAAATTCAAATTTTGCTCGCCGAAATTTCCGAAATTCCCGATATTTCATGTTTATCGGTGACCTCCGAAATTTTTTTCTTCCCAAAATATTTTTCCTAGTCCATGAGCTCCATGATGAATCCTATAGCTTACACAGCGGCTGTACGAGCTATCTACAAGCAGTCGCAAGAAACTACTCCAGGTCCCTGTTTTTTTTTTTAATAGAAATAGAGGCCCTCGGCCCTGCCCCATATATTGAATGAGACTGATCACAGTTCATATTACAGCTCATTTTTCGAACATGCTTCTATCTAGAGGAGAGTGAATTCCGTGAGCACATTGACAAGTGCCCACCCAGCATCGTGCGGTTTGCAGGGCTCTGCTCTGAAGAGATTCGTGCAAAGAGACTAACGACGTCTGTTTGGCGTTATCATTTCTGACCACTCCTCACCAACCACGGCGTCTAATGGGCGGCATGCGTCTGGTAATTACTCACCCACCCCCGCTCCATCCCAGTTAGTGCAGCGCTCCAGCCTTCTTCCCTATCCACCAAGGATTCATCGATGCCTCCATTAAAGCTTGACCTGGCCGGCATCCATGGCTGGCACGGACCTCGATGGTTGCGTAGAATCGCCGCCGCAGCGCGCCGCTATCCTGCACCTCCCTGGCTCCCTGACCACGCAGCGTCCTCTCCACCATAAGCCTGCCAGGCTGCGCGCAATATCGCTACGGCCATCTCGTCGGAGCAGCATCGCCTCTCGCGGAGAGCTCAGCGCGCGGCCACTGCCACCTTGGAGTGGCGCTCCGCGGCAGAGCCTGACGCCATGCCCGGCGTGGCTCCCCGACCTCGCATGGAGCTAGGATACGCCCTCGTCTTCCTCGACGCGCCGGCGGGGCGGGGATGGCGGAGGCAGCAAGCAGTGAGGCGCTAGCGGCGTGGGTTGACACCTCACCGTCAACCCATCATCCCGGACCCTCAGGCGCCTCGATGCGGAGCATTCTACTACTACAATGCGACGGCGTTCGCGCGACAGGCTATTCATGAAGCAAGTCGACAGCATGGACATCCAAATCGAACAACTAGTTTACCCAATCGCTATCAAATCGAACAACAAACACTCCAAATATGTGGCAAGGTTCCTGCTGAAGGGCCAAGCTGAACACCTGTTGCCCAAGTGGCTTCTGGGGCGGCGGCGCATGAGGTGTGCGGTCAGCCGGCAGCAATCGAGGCACGAGCAGGGGCGGCGTGCAGGTCGGCTCCACGGATGGCGCACATGGACACTGCGAGCTCCGCGCTCGAGGTGCAGGCAACCCTGGACGCCCAGCCAGATGATGCTCCACGGCGATCTACAGGTCGCGTAACCGGCGCCGACGCACAGGTCCCGCCGGGCTCGTGCCGGATGCGGTTGTTGCGCACCTTCTTTGAGATTCAGATGACGAGTATTCAAATCCAAGGTCGTGTATTTGCTGATCGACATGTGAAGTGGTCAGATGACGAGGATTCAAATCCCACGTGCGGACGGCGTGTAGCACGCACCTCGCCGCAGCCGCCCGCATCAACCGTGCGCGGCCATACGCCGTCCTCCGCACCACGGGGAGCTCGCCGCAGCCCGTCCGCGATGCGCCAAGCTCGCCGCGGCCACTACGAGACTTGCCGTCCATTGAACATCGGCTGTTTTTGGATTTGAATTTTGAAATCGAAATAGGAAGTGCGCAGGGAGGAATGCAGAAGTGGTTGCAGTTGCGGGAGACGAGGTTGTAGGCGTTGCAGGGGAAATCCGCGGTGAGCTCAGCCATGAGCGCGCGCACCTCGACACAGCTCGGTGGTGGTGGGAAAATTCGATGAATGAAGGTGGGTTCGCTGGGTTTGTTTTGTGCAACGAGGAGCCAAATCCAGCAGCGCAGCATCGCCAGTGGTAGCAGGAGCAACCGTGACAGGACCTGGTGCTCATGCGCGCCTCCGCGTCGTGGTCTCCTCCAAGCACCGAGAAGGGTAGAGAAGCTCAGCAAACAGAGGAGCAAGACGAGCTGCTCGTTCTTTGTAATTATTTTACAACAACCACCGAACTGACGCCGCGCACTTCATTTACTAGCTAGTAGCTACCCGGCTCACGCCGTTCGTAGACATAACGGCAACTACCAGGGGTGCAACGGGCCATGTGTTAACGGAGTAATTTTCGCTATCTAGAGCTCTAACTAGCGCCTACAGTCCTAGTTAAATCTCTAGCAAAGCTAGTCAGGCAGTAAGAGTGCTTATTACATTTCAGTTTTGCTCACGGTACAGCTTCATTACACAAAACAACTCGGATGGAAGAGACACTCCAGCTCCCTGTAAGCATGCATGGCGGCAGCATCAAGAGCATTATTGCTTCTTCTTCTCCCTTGGGTGTTGGCCGGCTCGAGCTCGATCCCTCTTCCACCACACGGTCCAGTGCAATGCAGCGTCTGCACGGTCACCAACGCGGTGGGCTCCTTCAACGACCGCAAGACGTGCTACGCGGGCAGCGCGGTGTACCCGCGCACGGAGGCAGAGCTCGTCGCCGCCGTGGCGCGGGCCGTGAAGGGGAAGCACAAGGTGAAGGTGGCCACCAAACACTCCCACAGCTTCCCCAGGCTGGCGTGCCCGGCGGCAGCGTGATCATCAGCACGGCGCGGCTGGACCGCGTGGTGCGCGTCGACGCCGGGAGGCGGCAGATGACGGTGCAGAGCGGCGTGCTGCTGCGCAACGTGATCCGCGAGGCCGGCGCGGTGGGGATGGCGCTGCCCAACTCGCCATACTTCTACGGGGTCACCGTCGGCGGCCTCCTGGCCACCGGCGCGCACGGGAGCTCGCTCATGGGGAAGGGCGGCGCCGTGCATGAGTACCGCCGGGGAGCGAGAGGCTCGCCGTCGTCCGCGAGCTCGGTGCGGACGACCCCGACACGAATGCGGCCAAGGTCTCGCTCGGCGTCCTCGGAGTCATCTCCCAGGTCACTCTGCAGCTGGAACCGCTGTTCAAGCGTTCCGTGACGATCGTGACGAATGACTCGGATGTGGACCTTGTGGAGATGGTGGCCGTGTGGGGACGGCACCACGAGTTCGGGGACATCTCGTGGCTGCCGGCGCAGGGCAAGGTGGTGCTCCGGAAGGACGACCGCATCAACGTCTCCACGCCAGGCGACGGCGCCAACAACTTCCTCGCCTTCCGCCCCAAGCCCGCGGCTGAAATCATCCACGGCAGAGAGGAAGGTCAGCATGTCTTCTCCATCTCCATCGATCACCCTCCCCTTCTCAGTCACTACTACATACACACCAACGTAACTGAACTGGGCGATTGAATAATGATGACATACATGCAGAGGATCGGCTGCAGGATGAGGGCTCCGACGATGCCATCTGCCAGGCGCCTCGCGTGCAGTCACCGGTGTTCAAAGAGGAGGGGTTCGGCTTCACCAATGACGGCGAGTCATTCACGGGGTACCCGGTGGTGGGTTACCAGCACCGCATCCAGGCGTCCGACGCGTGCCAGGACGTCCTCGAGGAGGAAGAAGAACACGACTGCCTCTATCTATGGGATCCGTGAGTCCACGGCACCTTCCTTCACAATCCTGCCATCAGCGTCGCGCTCTCCAATGCGACGGCATTCATCAAGGACGTGATGCGCCTCTGGGACCGCAACCAGAAAGCCTTCTGCGGCATCGACTTGTACATGGGCATCCTCTTCCGCTACGTCACCGTCTCCACCGCATACCTCGGAGAGGCTGAGGACTCGATCGTCCTCGACATCGCGTACTATCGGAGCCGTGTGGAAGGCAGGTTGGTCGTGCATGCCAATGTTTTCGACGAGCTGGAGCAGATGGCGCTGTACAAGTACGGCAGGCGACCGCACTGGGGAAAGAACCGGAACTCCGCCTTCAACGACACCGTGGGAAGGTACCCCAGGCTCGGCGAGTTCCTGGAGGTGAAGGCAAGGTTCGACCCCGATGGCGTCTTCTCCAGCGAGTGGAGCGATCAGGTGCTCGGCGTCGAGGGGAGTGCCATCAGCATGGTGCCGGGATGCACCGTCGAAGGGCTCTGCACCTGCACCGATGACGCCCACTGTGCGCCGGGGTATGTGTGCAGCTCCGGTAAGGTGTATCCAGATGCAAGGGTATGCTCAGCCGTGCAGCCCCAAGGTGCGACGGCGCAGCTGTGAATTCAACAAGTCACCTGTCGCCCATGCTTGCTGGGCCCAGATGACCATCACTGGGAATCTCATTTCGGCTATATCTGAGAGATTTGTACGTGCCTGCATCGCTTACTATTCATTAAGACTTAGCAACTGCAGCACTTATCACACATTACGACTTAGCTGACGTTGTGACTGTTTGTTTAAGCATTAGGCGTGCTATGGTTTTTGTGAACGAATAGAGAGACACGAGGTGGGGAAAGCTCAGCGCACATCGTGGCGGCCTCCGGGTTTCATATATATAGTCGGTGTACAAGTTACAAGAGTTAACCCTAACTTAACATACAAGTAATATACACGTTAACACCCCCCCCCCCCCCCCCCGCAGTCGAAGCGATCGGCTCCTGAACGCAAAGACTGGACCGAAATTCCTGAAATAGCTGAACAAGTAGACCTTTCGTCATGATGTCCGTGAACTGGTGACTGGAGGGGACATGAAGAACACGAAACTGTCCAAGACCAACCTTCTCGCGCACAAAGTGAATGTCAATCTCAATATGCTTTGTGCGACGATGATGAACTGGATTGGACACCATGTAGACCGCACTCACATTATCACAATAGACAATGGTGGCGCTGGAGATCGGTTGATGAAGTTCTTGAAGCAACTGACGAAGCCAACAACATTCAGCAACCGCATGATCAACTGCTCAGTACTCTGCCTCAGCACTGGACCTGGAAACTGTAGTATGCCTTTTAGAAGACCATGAAATAAGATTGTCGCCGAGGTAAACACAAAAGCCTGAAGTAGAGCGTCGAGAGTCGGGGCACCTTGCCCAATCCGCATCGGAGTAGGCAGTTAGCGAAGAAGTGGATGACGACGCCGACAAGTGTAAGCCAAAGTCCAAGGACCCACGAACATACCGTAGGATGCGCTTGATCATGTTGAGATGAGGCTCCCGAGGATCATGCATGTAAAGGCACACTTGTTGAACAGCATAAGCAATGTCAGGTCGAGTAAGCGTCAAATACTGTAAGGCACCAGCAAGACTGCGATACTCAGAAGGATCAGCAACAGGGGCACCAGAGGTAGCTGAAATTTTCGCCTTGGTGTCAACTGGTGTCGCAGTTGAATGACATTCAGACATGCCGGCCCGGTGAAGAATGTCAACTGCATACTGTCGCTGAGAGAGGAAAAGACCATCCGAAGAACGACGAACATCGATGCCCAAGAAGAAATGCAAATCTCCCAAATCCGTCATGGCAAACTCATCATGAAGAAGGGACATAATAGACCGCAACAATGAAGAGGTATCCGAAACAAATAAAGAGGTATCCGAAACAGAAGCAACAAAACCCAGAGTGCGAATGTGTGAGGCAAAACGTTGGTACCATGCGCGTGGTGCTTGCTTCAATCCGTAGAGAGACTTCTGCAGGCGGCAAACATGATCCGGTCGAGAAGCATCAACAAAACCTGAGGGCTGCTGGCAATACACTGTCTCGTCAAGTGTACCATGAAGAAATGCGTTCTTGACGTCGAGCTGATGAATTGGCCAAGACTGAGAAACTGCAATGCTGAGAACGGCATGAATTGTAGCGGGCTTCACAACGGGGCTGAACGTCTCGTCAAAATCAATGCCGGGACGTTGAGAGTATCCGCGAACAACCCAACGAGCTTCATACGGGAGAGAGTACCGTCGGAGTTGTGCTTGTGCTTGAAAATCCACTTGCCAGAAACAATGTTGGCACCAGGAGGGCGAGGGACGAGAGTCCAGGTCTCATTGTCAATGAGGGCCTGATACTCAGAAGCCATAGCGTCACACCAGTGAGGATCGTCAAGATCAGCCCGATACGTCGAAGGTACGGGGGATATGGAGCCCTGTACAGCAGCGAGATTCATCCGCTCTTTAGCCTTGAAGATGCCGTGTTTGGCCCTGGTCATCGTGTGATGCTCCACGGCCTGGGGCGGAGGAGGAGGCGGCGGTGATGCGGGCACCGCAGCAGGCGACGCCGCGCCATGTGAAGCAGCAGAACCAGGCGCGCCCGGTGTCGCCGAATCCACGCGTGGCGTGCGCGGGGGTGAGGCGGGTGAGGCCGCACGAGGCGCGGGTGCCGCGCGTGGCGTGGAGGCCGCGCGTGGCACACGGGAGGTCGATGCCGTAGAGTTCGCGTGGGGCGTGGGAGCCGCGCGAGGCGTGCGCGGAGGGGAGTCTGCGCGATGCGCAGGTGCCGCGCGTGGCGTGCGCGGGGAAGAGTCCGCGCGTGGCGCGGTGACGGCAGGAGCACCAGCGGAGGGCGCCGCGCATGGCCCGCACTCATCGTCAAGTGCACGGACATCGCCGAGCACGGGAGGGACGATCGGTGTGTAGCCAGCACGGGTGACCAGCGCGCTCACACGTCGAGAGACGGGGCGCGACGATGTGTGGGTGGTTGTACCTGCAGGAGAAACAGAAGAGCGTGGCGAGGGCGCCGAGTTAGTTAGATTACGGTCAATGAGGAAATCAAGAAGGTCCGATGAAGGAGGGTTGGTGACTTTGGAGAAGGGGAATGTGGACTCATCAAACACGACATGTCGCGAAGTGAGAACACGGCGAGAGACAGGATCAAAGCTCCGAAAGTCTTTATGGTCTAGGGAATAGCCGACGAAGACGCATGCGGTGGAGCAGGGTGCGAGTTTGTGAGCGGAAGTGGCGGCGGTGTTTGGGTAGCACAGGCAGCCGAAAACTCGTAAGTCGCTAAGATCCGGCAGGGAACCAAAGAGACGTGTGTACGGTATCTCAAGGCGAATAGCAGCTGATGGGCGGCGATTGAGGAGGTAGGTGGCAGCGGCTAGAGCTTCGGCCCAGAAGGACGGTGGCATGTGTGCCTGGATGAGGAGGGTGCGGAGGACATCATTGGTGGAGCGAATAGCACGCTCCACTTTGCCGTTTTGTTGAGATGTGTAGGGGCAGGAGTAGCGGAGGAAAATGCCATGCGATCGACAGAGGGAGATGTTGGAGGCATTGGCAAATTCACGACCGTTATCTGCTTGAAAGCAACCAATGGGCAAATTAAATTGAGTCCGCACATAAGCAATAAAAGACTGAAAAATCTCATGCACTTCAGATTTGTTGCGCAAAGGAAAGGTCCAAAAGTATTGTGAATAATCATCAACTATGATAAGATAATATTTGTAACCAGATGTGCTTATGACAGGCGACGTCCAGAGATCGCAATGGACCAACTGAAACAGAGCAACACTAACTGAATTGGACCTATCGAATGGCAAGCGAACATGTTTGCCCAACTGACATGCATGACAAAGAGATTGCCCAGCTTTATTACATGAAATAAGACTCGATTGATGAAGGGAGGACATGACATCGCGTCCCGGGTGACCAAGGCGGCGGTGCCATGTGTCGAAGCTAGTGGTGGCGGAGAGGAGCGCAACGAAGCGAGCAGCAGCGGGAGCACCTATGGTGTAGAGGTCGCCATCACCATTGCAGCGAAGAATCTCGATCCTGGTTCGAAGATCCTTAATAGAGAAACCAAAGGGGTCAAATTCAATTGAGCATGAGTTATCTCTAGAGAAACGACGAACAGATATAAGATTTTTGATAATTGAAGGAACAATGAGAATATTGTTGAGACGAAAGTAGGATGAAGGAAAATGTAAAAAAGAATGTCCCGCACGGGTAATGGGAAGGGAGGAGCCATTCCCGACGGTGACATAGTGGGGAGAGGGGAGGGAGGTTTGGGAGTGTAGTATACCATCATCAAAAGACATGTGGTTGGAAGCTCCAGAGTCCATCACCCATTGTTGGGACTGCAAGGCGTTGAGGGCGGCGATGAGAGAGGCCGTGTCCCACTGCTGGCCCTGGTTGGCGCCGGAGTTGGAAAATTGGGACGGCGCCATGGTGGTGTAGGCCTGCGACAGCGCCGGGGCCTGCTGTGGTCGTGGGCCGAGGATGCCTGGTGAAGAATCCTGGTGAGAGGGGGCCTGCTGGAAAGCTTGGAACGGCCCGAAGGGAGAGACGCACACCCAAGGCCCGTTCGGCGGCTGTGGGCCGGCCTGGTGGTAGCCACGGCCTGTCGAGGCGGAAGGGCCGGCGCCGGGCCCCTTCCCCTTTGGCTTGCCCTTGCCGCGGCCGCGCCCGTTGTTGGAGGAGTAGGGGCGAGGAGCCGGAGCGAAGCCGGAGCCGGAGCCGCAGGAGGAGCCGGAACACGGCGTGGTGGTGACGAGTGCAATGGCTGCGAGGTCGCTATCTTGGGGCTGCGAGAGTTCGCGCAGCGCCAGCAGGTCGCTGGTCTGCTCGAAGGAAGGCAGCGGGTCGCGGAGCGTGATGATCTCGGCCGCGCAGCTGAACCGAGGGTTGAGGCCCCGGAGCGCGTTGAGGACCATCTCGTCGTCCTCGACAGTGCGCCCAACATCGCGAAGCGCATCAGCAGTGGTCTTAAGGCGTTTGAAGTACTCGTTGATGTTGAGGTCACCCTGGATCATCATGTGGAACTGCTTGCAAAGGAAGACGGCGCGCGAGTTCTTGTTGGCGGTGAAGAGGGAGCAGGTGCGTTGCCAGAGTTGACGCGCAGTCTGGTCAGGTGCGACGGCCAAGTCACTGACGTCGTCGGCCATGGACATGAACAGCCACGTGCGAACGCAGCTGTCCGCCTGTAGCCAAGCGGGATCATCGGGCTTCG
This sequence comes from Eragrostis curvula, assembly GCA_007726485.1. NCBI lineage: Eukaryota > Viridiplantae > Streptophyta > Magnoliopsida > Poales > Poaceae > Eragrostis > Eragrostis curvula. The sequence continues at coordinate 10,222,390 of RWGY01000005.1, forward strand.
CCGCCACGGAGCCGTCGATGTGAGATGAGAGGGCGAACTTGGCGCAGACGGCTTCAAAGTACATCTGCCACTTGGAGAAATTGGCAGCCTTGAAGCTTAGGGTCACGGGAACATGCGACTTGATGTTGGAGACGGACAACGCCGCCATGGTGGGCGAGGACGGCGCGACACCAAGTTGGGAGACGAGGAGGGACAGGGCGGAGGAGGAGATGGAGGCCGGGGTGGAGGAGTTTTCTAGGGCGGGAAGACTCGGCGAGCCATTGGCAGGAGAGGAGCCCATGGTGGCGGCGCGGCTAGGGTAGGGTAGCGCCAAGGTATGGGCGGCGGCGAGCGGCAGCGGAAGCAATCTAGGGTTTCAGGAACGGAAACCGCCTGATACCATGTGAACGAATAGAGAGACACGAGGTGGGGAAAGCTCAGCGCACATGGTGGCGGCCTCCGGGTTTCATATATATAGTCGGTGTACAAGTTACAAGAGTTAACCCTAACTTAACATACAAGTAATATACACGTTAACAGTTTCCTTCCTCCCACAAAGCTAATTGCGTTACTAAAAGAAACGCCCCACCGTTACTGCTTTCTTTTCCTACATATACGCGAGATGAGATTCAATCAACTCCACCTCAAAACTTACAGACAAATAAACAACCTAGCGTTAGCAATGGCTACAGCGCTGAGGAGCAACGGTGCGCCGCCATCCTTGGTGCCATTCACTGCCACAGAACAGGGCTTCAGCGACGCAACATTAGCGACGAAATATGGAAAAACGTCGCTGAACTTGCTACCCCCTGGAAAAACTCCGTCGATCCAAAATACCCGTCGCTAAACTGTAAACTATTACAGACGGGTTTAGAGAAAAACCCGTCGCTAGATTTCAGAAATACGAAGCCCGTCGCTATTTATCCAATGTTTCAGACGGATATGAGAACACCGTCGCTAAGTTTACTTTGTTAGCGACGGTGGTTGAAACCCGTCGCTATGGTCTTCGACGCTGTTTTCAAACCCGTCGCTAAGTTCTGAACAGCGACGTTGCTTGAAACCCGTCGCCATGAACACAAACAGAGCAGACGAGCAGAGGGACATCAGCTGGACAGCCTGCGTATCGTCGGCGGCGCAGCAAGCGCGTGGCCCTCGCCGTCCGCTGTGGTCTCGACCTGTGTGCAGCGGCGGATGCGCGCCTGACCCCTCGCCGTCCGCCGAGCGCTGGTCCTGCCGAGGCATCCTCGCTCGCGGCTGCCGCGGCGTCGTCGCTCGCGGCTGCCGCGGCGTCCTCGCGCGCGGCCCTCGTTCCCTGCCGGTGCGTCCTCGCGCGCGGCCCTCTCTCCCTGCCGCGTTGGAGCTGCAGTGGCGGCGCGGCCCTCGCCGTCCGCCGTGCGACCTGCAGTGTCGTCGCCCGCGGCGCCCTCGATCTGCAGCGTCGCCGGCGCGCCCTCGATCTGCGACCTCGCCGGCGCGCCAAGCTCGGCATTGCCCGTGCATGTCATCACATCCCTCTAAGGTCGATCATCTCCACAGGAAGGTGTGGCCAATCTCATTCGCCCTGAGCTAATTCATATAATTTAATGCATGCTTGTTTTTCATTTTCTTAACTGCTTGTATTGTAAATTTGTTCTGTTTGCTCAGCATGTTCTAGTGGGCGTTGTTCTCTGGTGTACTGAAGCCTTGAGCTGATTGTTAGCTTGATAATTTGTGGTGTGGTGAAGTCTATATAACTAAAAGAGGTGACTGTTGAAGTGATTCAGATGTTCTACAACACTTTTTTTTTTCAGATTTACTGCAGATGTGATACACTTTGTAATTTTGTTTTACTGCATTTGCGAACTGCAGATGGCGGAGCGGAGCTGGATGTATGTTTTGAACCGCACTTGTGACGAGTTCCTTAAGGGTGTTTTGGATTTCATCGCTGCCGCGGAAGAGGACATGAAGAAAAAAGAGAAAACAGCTATGTGTTGTCCATGCTATGATTGCAACAACATCAAGAAGTTCCCCCATTCCAGGCATATTCATGCACATCTGATAATGCGTGGTTTCAAAAAGAATTATCTAGTTTGGAACAAGCACGGCGAAGAAGGAGACAATCCAAATGAAATGGGCCAGAATGGCTGTATCGATGAAGAAACGCCACAAGGCAATGCAGATGATCAGCAGCTCACTGATGAGGACATTGTATGTTTGAGTGATGACTACGCCAACATTATAGAGAATGTTGATCAGATGGTACTTGACGCAGAGGGCAATGATGGGTATACTGATGGAGAGTTTTCAAAGTTCCAAGAGTTGGTGCTAGACTCTAAGAAACTCTTGTATCCTGCTTGTAACAACAAGTTCACACGGTTGTACTCGGTTCTCAAACTTCTCCAGTTGAAGGCAGCCCATTGTTGGTCAGATAGGAGCTTTAACGCATTGTTACATCTTTTGAGGGACATGCTTCCTGAGCCAAATGAGCTGCCTCGGAACACATATGAAGCGAAGAAGATCATCTGTCCTTTGGGGTTAGAGGTTGAGAAGATACATGCTTGTAAGGAGGATTGCATGCTCTATCGTGGTGAGTACGCAGATCTGACCCATTGTCCTTACTGTGGAACCTCTCGCTACAAGCCTAGGAAGGATGGGGGTGACGATGCGGTAGCCAGTAAATGGAATGGACCTCCTAGGAAGGTGGTGTGGTACTTTCCTATCATCCCCCGTCTGAAGCGTTTGTTTGCAAATGCCAAGGAGGCGGAGCTCCTCCGCTGGCACAAGGAAGGTCGTAACAATAAAGATGGATACATTCGGCATCCTGCAGATGCAACTCAGTGGCGCAACATTGATAATAGGTACAAGAAATTTGCCAAGGAAATAAGAAATATCAGATTTGCACTAAGTACGGATGGAATGAATCCATTTGGTGACATGAGTAGTGCCCATAGCACATGGCCTGTCGTGCTATCCATATACAACCTACCCCCTTGGCTTTGCAACAAGAGAAAATACATCATGTTGACAGTGTTAATTTCAGGTCCAAAGCAGCCTGGCATAAACATCGATGTGTACTTTAGACCATTGGTGGATGATCTTAAAATACTCTGGTCTGATGGCGTTGAGGTGTGGGATCAGTTTAAGAAAGAATATTTCAAGCTACACGCCATGTTGTTTTGTACAATACAGGATCTCCCAGCGCTATATGCCGTGTCAGGGCAAATTAAAGGAGCAAAAGGCTGTCCTGAGTGCTTGGATGACACTGAGAGCATTTGGCTCCGCAATTCAAAGAAGACAGTCTACATGAGGCATCGGCGTTTCCTGCCCAAGTCCCATGCATACCGGTCGATGAAGTCTCAATTCGATGGCACGAAGGAGATGGGGTCAGCTCCAAGGCACTTTAGGGGTGAAGATATTCATTTCCAGGTCAGTCAAATAGATTCCATCCTTGGAAAGAGAAAACGTGGTGCTAAAGGTGAGGAGAAGCAGTTGTGGAAGAAAAAATCTATATTCTGGGAGCTAGAATATTGGGAGATCTTGGCTGTTCGACATTGTATTGATCTGATGCATATAAAAAAGAATGTCCATGATAGTCTTGTCGGCACCTTTCTGAATATGAAGGGAAAGACCAAAGATCATGCCAACGCTCGCGCAGACTTGAAGGAAATGGGCTTGAGACCTGAGCTCTGTCGCAAGGGTAATGATGAAGATCTACCCACATCTTGCATCACACTATCCAAGAAAGAGAAAAAAGAACTATGCGAGTTCTTCAGTAGCGTTAAGGTACCATCTGGTTATTCAGGCAATATTGGGAAGCTCTTCTCAGTGACAGAGATGAAATGGGTTGGTAAGACGAAGACTCATAATTGTGATATCTTGTTAACTGCATTACTTCCTGTTGGGATCAGGAACATTCTTCCTGTAAAAGTTCGAGAAGCCATCATGAGCCTTTGCTTCTTCCTCAATGCAATATCACAGAAAGTCATAGATCCAGGTGAGCTTGACGACCTGCAAAGTAACCTTATCAAGACTTTGTGCCATCTTGAGATGTTCTTCCCGCCATCATTCTTCGATATGATGGTCCATCTTACTGCACATCTTGTCAAAGAAGTCTTTTACCTCGGGCCTGTTTACCTACATCAGATGTATCCATACGAGAGGTATCTTGCGGTTCTCAAGTCATATGTGAGGAACCCATCTTCACCCGAGGGGTGTATTGCGGAAGGTTACTCTACAGAGGAGGTGGTTGAGTGGTGCATGAATTACATTGACCCAGAAGAGCCTATTGGTGTACCAAAGTCTCCCCACGAGGGAAGGTTGGCTGGTAAAGGAACTCTCGGTCAAAAGGCAATCACTCCTGATCTTAAGTCTTATGAACAAGCTCATTTCGTTGTGCTGCAACATATGAAAGAAGTGTCCGATTACATTGCAGAGCATAAACAGTTGCTTGTTGAAGAAAATCCTGAGCGGAACGAAGCATGGGTGGCACGGCAACACATGAAGAAGTTCAGCATTTGGTTCAGGGATCGAATTGCTGAATCAACAACAAAGAATAGTGATTTGATTCGTAAGCTTGCTGCAGGGCCCGTATTCACAATTGTGACATACCAAGGATATGAGATAAATGGCTACACATTTTACACAATTGCCCAAGACAAGAAGAGCATACATCAAAATTGCGGTGTCCGAATCGATGCATATGACAATGACTTGCAGACCAAAAGTTCATACTATGGTCAAATTGAGGAAATTTGGGAGCTGAACTATGGGACTTTCAAGGTTCCTTTGTTTAAGTGCCTTTGGGTACAAGGCACAAGAGGTGTCCAGAGGGACAAGTATGGGTTCACTACTGTAAAACTCGATCATCTTGGATTCAAGGAGGAGCCTTTTGTGCTTGCAAAGGATGTGACTCAAGTGTTCTATGTGCCTGACACGTGCAGCAAGAAGCGTCGTGTGGTACTTCCAGGAAAAAGGCGAATTGTTGGTGTTGAAAATGTTGTGGACGAGGAGGAGTTCAATCAGTTTGACGAAATCCCCCCATTTGCCACATCAATCATGTCTGAGGTCTTGCCAAGTGAGAAAACTCCATATCTTCGAGCTGACCACAAAGAAGGTGTTCGTGTGCCGAAACGCCAAAAAACAAAATGAGCTCAGACATAATTAGATACATGGCCATTGATCAAGCCTGGATCCCTCCATCACTAACATGCATAACTAAGGAGCTCTGCTCTGCTCTTTCATGTCTTGATCACAAATGATGAAGGAGCTGAATGGCTAAGGAGCTCTGCTCTGCTCTAGCATTCCAGAAACGCATAAGTACTAGACCTCTGCTCTGCTCCTAGGGCTGCCGCCACCGTGGGCAACAGATAGCTGCAGTGGAGCTCTGCTCTGCTCCTGGGGCTCGGCGAGGATTGTAGCCAGCGCCGGCGAGGCGGCGGCCAGCGGGGTCGCGCGCGGCGAGTCGGCGGCGGCCAGCGAGCTTGCTACGACGGCGGCCAGCGCGCGCGATGACGACGGCGGCCAGCGCGCGCGATGAACTTGGCGACTGATGCTGCATCGATGGTGAGCTCGAGGGCCCAGAAGGCAAAGCCCGTTAAGGGCCCATCCGCGAGCAAGGGTTTAGGGTTTATTCCCTGTCGCGCCGCATCCGCTGCCCTCGTCGCGCCGCATCCCTTCGCTCCGCAGCGACGCTGCCCTCGTCACGCCGCATCCCTTCGCTCCGCAGCGACGCGGCGCATCGACGCTGCCCTCGTTGCCCGCCACCTGCAGCGGCATCCTGCAGCGGCATCCGGGCACGCGGCAACCTGCAGCGGCATCCGGGCAAGCGGCCACCTGCAGGGGCATCTGGGCGCGCAGCCCTCGCCTACAGTGGCGCGCGCGCCCGTCGTCCTCCCCACGGTCGCCGTCCTCGCCACAAGGTCGCCGTCCTCGCCACAAAGCCGTCGTTCTCGCCAAGGTCGCCGTCCTCGCCACAAGGTCGCAGCCGTCCCCGTCAACCATCGGCCCAGGTACTTCTCACCCGCCCCCTTCAGATGTCGTTTTAGAAACTAGAAGCAGGCAATATCTCGGTATTTAGAAACTAGAGTTTTTTATGATCTTGAGATAAACCATGAACCGTTTGGATACTGCTGTAATTTTGAGTTAGGTGCCTTGTCAATAATACACAGGTTTAAATAATGGACGCACTACAGAGCTGCCGGTAATATTTCAATTTCCAAATTCTCGGCAGTACATGTTGTGCAAATCTCAACTTGTATGCACCCAAGCCTGTAATCTAGAATAAACAAATAAACAACCAATTGTATTGATGCATAGATGTTGAAATGAATGCACCGTTATCTGACTGTATGCTATCTTCTAGATGTCTTCCGATGAACAAGCACCCTCAAGTGATGAAGATGCTTCCAGCGAGTCGTCCGGTTCAGATTCTATGTGTCAAAGCCGAAGATCACGATCTAGTGCACAGTGGCCTATTGATAAAATGGTCGTGACAGAAATAGGTGACGACGGGATGCCTATTGCCCAAGATGAGAAACGAAGGATGAGGAAGCTTGCAGGTCTCATTGCTCGACAAAAGGTGTCACTACTTCTTCCAAACTTTGCTGCTCTCAAGAAAAAGGGGAAGAAGGATCTGTTTGATAGTTGGGTGATGCCGTACTTAGAGTTCAATGAGGACATGTATGCGAAAGCATTGAAGAGAGCTATGAAAGGAATTGCTAAGTGTTGGAGGGACCACAAATGCAAACTAATCAATGAGTTTATGTTACAAGGTCGTTCTCCGTTTGAGCGCTTCAAATTTTTGAAGAGAGAAGATTGGGATGCTTTTGTCAAATTGAAGACCACTGACCTGTTCAAACAGGTTAGCTCTCTCTGTTACACTATTATCTTTCCATATTAATATCTAGTTTTCTTAAACTGAATAATAGTAATCTAATATATGCCTATTTCTGTTCATACAGGAAAGTGAGAAGATGAGGCAGCTTCGGGAGAAGAATAAGCATCCACACAGATTGGGAACAGCAGGGTATGATGGGAAAATTCCCAAGTGGGAAGCTGAGGATGCACAATTAGCTAAGGAGGGCAAGCCGAATCCATGGCACTTGTACCCGGGCCGATCACAGCCTTGGCTGCGAGCAAGAGGGATCCTACTTGAAAATGGAGAGATTACTTTCAAGAGCCAGGAAACCAAAGAAGTCTCGGACAGGATTAAACAATTAAGTGAACATGAGGTTTGCAATGATGACATTCAGCATGATTCATTGACCAAAGGACTGGGGAACAAAGAACACCCAGGTCAGCCACTTGGGTCCTCTTTTAAATATATATGATGTTGTCCTTGTTAATGTGTATATGCTGTTGTGACTGCATGTTATCATGTGTATCTGCTGCTGTCCTTGCTTGTTAATGTTATCATATTTTTTTTGGCCTGATTATATTAGCTTGTAACCATGTATATACTGTTGTCACCTATTACTTAGATGGTTGGTTCTGTTCCTTGCAGGTCGGGTTAGAGCCTTCTCGAGCTATGATGGATGGAAGAGATGGCCTGGATACAAGAAGAAGAGGGGTCTTAGTCCCGAAGATATGAAGCAGTTAACAGAACAGCTACGCGCTCAAGTGACACAGGACATCATATCCAACATACCCAATATCCTTGCAGCTCAAGGGTTCAAGATTGTGCCGATTTCTCCTTGCCCGAATCAAGTAAGCCCGGGAGAAGCACGTAAGAGCAGTTGTGCGTCTGTTGGCAATGGGGATCATGGCAATGGGGAGCATGATATGTATGCCGAGATGATGCATCATACGGGATTTGATGAACCTGATTCAATAGACCTCCTCTCGGAGCCAACACAATGCGCTCTTCTGAGCATAATTGGAGGGTATCAGATTGAGGTGGCAAGGGGACTAGTTTACCCTCAACAGAAGGTGCTGCATTGCGTCAACGTAAACGATGACTGTGCTGTTGTTTTTGTGGATCATGTGCGTAAAAAGCATCGGGATAATGCTCTGCCATTCCCCCCAAATGATGAGATAACATCACTTGGGCAAGCTCTACTTCAAAGAATTCAGTGGAAAAGGAGCCTCATAGTGCTAAATCCAATGGAGATGGAGGCTTCCGACCCTGAAAGTCCACCCAGACCTCAAGAACGAAGCCAGGGCCAACGTGTGAAGCCAAGAGAAAAAGAACAACGACCTAAGAAAGCAAGAAGTGACAGCAAGTTAAGTGACAAAGCACAGCCAGCTAAAAGAGCAAGAAGTGACAGCACAAGATCAGAAAAGAAGAAGGCAAAGGTGACTACCACATCCCCTGAAAGTGCCACTAGAAACTATAACAAGCCGGGAATCCCAAAGCCGCCGCTGCCATCAGTATGGGCAAAGCCAAACGCCGGATACTGCTATGGCAAAGCAATGTTGAGTCCATCTAAGCTTCGGATGGCAGGACCTCAATGCCTTTCCCTCCATAACTTGTATGCGAATGGCTGTAACGTTCAGAAAACATACTTCTCAGTTCGTTTCAAATCTGAACATTTCCTAAGACCTTCAGGTGATGTCTTCACCGTTGACTACGGAGACCTATATGATCTGTTCACCTTCGACGCCTTGGACTTCTCCATCATAAGAAGCTTCAGTTTGTAAGTATTCTTTCTGCAAACTGAAATGCACGCCACTAGTTCATTGCTACGTGAAATGCTTTTTATTGTTGTGCGATCCATCTTTGTGCTTATGTGCTTCACTCCTTGTGCTTATATGAAATCAAGTGTTGCTTTTGCTTTAACATTATTTCCTGGCTGTTTACCTGCTGATATAACGGGGGTTTTTAAGTGTACGTGTAATTGTTGATGCTTCCCTGTCAATACTTCAGTTAATAATTAGTGATACATTTCTTTTGTATAAGGTACCTTGCTCAGAAAGTACAAATAGAGAATAAGCCAGTAGCTGTTCTTGATCCTCAGTGCATGTCTTTCTCGGTGATTGAAAAAGAAAGATCGTTTACTATAAGCTATGTGGAAAAGGCTTTGTCTTTGGCAAACTTCAGCAAGAAAAAATATCTGATGTTCGCGTGCAATACCGGCGGGCATTGGATCGCTGTGGTGCTCAGCATAAAGTGGTGCACCGTCTGGTACATCGACTCTATGAAGGGGAATAAGTTTGATACGTTGATTAACCTGCTTGATGAGTAAGTATACTTATTTTGACATGGCATTTGAATTTGTAATGTTTTCGCGACTATAAATATTCTAATTTGCATGCATGTAGGTCTTTTGCCAACTTTATTAAAAATGATCCAAGAAGGAAGCTAGGCATGTCAGAATTAAAACATATCACAACCTTTCAGGTTACCTCTCTATTGTACTTTCCATCAATTTCTTGTACTGATATTTAATTCAATTTGCTAAATCCTCCTGATCGGTTACTGCAGTGCCACCAGCAGCCTATTGGGGCAAAATCTTGTGGATTCTACACAGCCTATCACTTGCTATATGCTGCTAGTATATCAGCCAAATTAACAAATCCAGAGGTATTTTCTACTAAGCCTCATACTGAGTAATCTGTCTCAAATATGAGGTAATGAGTTATTCTCATGCATATGCTTCTCCCGATTTTTATTTCAGGACTTCATCTTGCCGTCCGAGTCACTTGGCGATAGTGTGCTCTCAGACCTTCGAGAACGGATGGCCGGGTTCTTCATGAACCAAGTAGTTGCTAAGGATGGGGAGTTTCATGAGCCAAGTTGCGGCTATTGAGAATGACATGTAAGTTAGTCAAGCTTGACATATATGATCAGTTGCTGCTTTGCTATGTAGATCTCTTTCAGTTTTAGCTCCATGACTGGTTGGTTGATTAGTAACTTGGCTTCTTTCAGTTTTGGCTTTACAATTCCCTTATAATGCTATATGTTGATTCAGTTTCATAAAAGCTGTGCCGCAGCTTGAATTTATTTCCTTGTTAAAAACATATATGGATTCAAAAATTTTCAGTCATCCTTTGTGCTGTTTTGCAGCTGGGGTCCTGCAAAGTCGGAGGGATTTCAAGGCTTCAAGATGTAGCTAGCCTGTCCAGGAATGTTTTGTGTTTTGGTCGAACCAAACCTGCTTTTGATGTGTAATTAACTTGCATGATGTGCACATTTAGCCATCAACGTTAGCTTAACTAATCTGGTACCAGTTGTGTTTTGCTCATGACATTTGTCTGTATGGGATGGATATTATGTCAGTTTGTTCGATCATGTCGGGAGCTTCTGGTACACTTGTTAATTATATCATTCTTTGTATCTCATGTTCTCGCTGCTCTATGATCTATTTTCTATATATATGCTCTGTTTTGTGTTGCACGCTCTGTTTTCTGGAGCAGTATCTGGCGACGTAGATGCCAAACCCGTCGCTAGGACATCCAACGGTGGTGTCCAGAAAAACCCGTCGCTATAGCATCCAGCGACGGCGTTCCTTAAAACCATCGATAACCCATAGCGACGGGCATCAAAAACAGCGTCGATACATATCCTGTCGACGGGGAATAAAACAACGTCGCTATTAATTTTTATCGACGTGGTTATGCAACCCGTCGCAAGGGCTGTCAGCGACGCGCACTGTGAACACCGTCGCTATACTGTTTACAGACGTGGCCAGAACCCCGTCGCTGTGTCTTTTTAGCGACGATGAAATCCCCGTCGCTACATGTCGACCTTTAGCGACGTATTACTAGCGACGGCTCGTTTCCCGTCGCTAACATGCCCAGAAACCCGTCGCTGAAGCCCTGTTCTGTGGCAGTGATTGGCGCTGCTGGTGGTGTTAGCATCGGCGGCAGCAATGGATGTCGCCGCAGCTGCAGAGGAGACGACGTCGGAGATGGTGGAGGCGGCGAGGCGCGTGATGATCAACTACTCGGGGATCAGTTGCGGGGCGATGGGAAACTATCCCAAGCCGCCGTCGGGTCCCCGGCAGAAGGCCAACAACTACACGCGCGGCTGCAACTCCATATACCAATGCCGTGGAGGCTCAGGGCCGCCCGCTAACTAGCTGCCAATAATATACTAGATACACTCGTCAACTTTTTTTTTACTGGACTGATCAGTTCATCGCAAAACTATTCCATCTCTTTGGCCCGGAGTTTGGTTCGGGCTTTTTTAACGTAAAATTCCACAGCTGATTCCATTAGATTTTTGTATGTTTTATCGTTCGCCCCAGTAATAATCAAGTCCCTCTATATAATGCGAATATGCGACACAGGCACACGTACAAATCTGTGACTGTTGAATTCACAGTCGCGCGCATCGCACGTTGGGGTGCGTGTCTGAGCAGAAACCTGGCATCCGGATACACCTTACCGGTGCTGCACACATATAGTGGCGCACAATGGGAGTCGTCGGCGCAAGTGTAGAGCCCTTCGGTGGTGCATCCCGGCACCATGCTGATGGGGCTCTCCCCCTCGATGCCGAGCACCTGATCGCTCCACTCGTCGAGCTTGGGGTACCTTCCCATGGTGTCGGTGAAGGTGTAGTTCCAGTTCTTGCCCCAGTGCGATCACCCGCAGTTGTTGTACAGCTCCATCTGCTCCAGCTCATCAACAAACACGTCGGCACACACAGATGGCCACGTGGATACATTAGTACGTGATGTTGAGAACGATCAAGCCTCGCCAAGGTAGGCGATGGAGCTAGTGACTTTGCCGAGGATGTCCATGTGAAGCGAGTTTAGCTAATCTCTACTACCTGAGAGATGACGTCGAGTACGCCGTGCAAAACCTTACCTGCGTTTAGGTGTGGGTTGTGCACACCAAACTCGTGGAGGATGGCGAACCTCTTTCTCCCTGGTGGCACCGACGTCACGATCCTCACCCCGACGACGTACTCATCTTGCATGGCACCGCCTTTTCCCTTGAGCGAGACCATGAAAATGGAACCCTCGATGCATATATTGCCCATCTGTCTGTAAATTGCTTAGCGTTCTCTCTAATTGAAGGACCATTTTTTGCTTATAATGTGGATAAAGGAAGAACAAAGATTTACCGGGGAGAAGAAGGTTGGTGTGGTAGCCATTGGGCTACCACTGCCCATGTCATCAAAGCTGCTATGCAAAATCAACTTAAGAGTGTGATTTCCACCGATATTGACAATCCCAGGGTTTAAAGACTTAGGCTACACTTGGGAGAGTAATTTGGACCTTTTCTCTTAAGTAATTGATATAATGCTATCAAATTTTGTTTGGTGAATTGTTGCTTTTATGTTTGATATTATCTAAAAAGGTTCCATGCATGGTCTTCATTGTGCCACGTCCCATATTATTATATTTACACGGTTTACTTTGGACTACAAAATTATACGAAATCCTCAACATGCATTTTTCATAGTGTGTGGATTAAAATTTATAAAACCATAGTATTGCATATCCTTATTTTTAGAACATGTATTAAATTATATTAATTATGTATCATTAGTTGTGCTTTCTGTCATAAATTAATTATAAACTCTCCTTAATGCTAATTAATAAACTCTCCTTAATGTTAATTATAAACTCTCCTTAATGCTAACTAATAAACTCTCCTTAATCAGATTGCCTGCAAGTTCATTCGGATGCTTGGAAACTTGTTGTATTCATACTTGTGCCATCGCACTTGAGGCCGCATGGCTGAGCGCATCAATATACATGTTACCAGAGCTTCACACGTACCCCCGCGCACAGTGGGAGTTGCCAGTACAGATGCAGAGCACTTCGGAGGCGCATCTTGGCACCATACTGATGGGGCTTCCCCTCAATGCCAAGCACCAGATTGCTCCACTCGCTGGACATGATGCCGTTGGAGTCGAACCTGGCCTTCACGTCCACAAGTTCACCAAGGTTGGGGTACCTTCCCATGGTGTCATTTAATGCATGGCTCCGGGTTCTTGCCCCAGTGCGGTCGCTCGTGGTACTTGTACGGCACCATCTGCTCTCATTGGTCGAACAAATCAGTGTGCACGACCAACTTTCCTTACACGCAGCTACATTAGTACACGATGTCGAGGACAATGGGGGAATTGGTGACATAGTTGAAGAGGATGCCCTTGTACATGCTTATGCCTTACATGATATTGGTGTGAATATCCTCAAATTGAGAATCAAGATGGGTTAATGAATTGTTCTGATCCTTGAGATGAACATTATGGAATTGCAATGATTAATGACTTGCTTTGTAGCTTAATATACTATATACTCTAAAAATATAGATCATTTACAAATTATACCCCAATAATCCTCTGAAAGGCTTAACCCATTTCTTATTTGTCTTCACGGTACAAGTATATGGCTACATTTTCAGACTATTGCTCAATCTGATTAGATACCCATTATGATCACACTGATCAGCTGCCCCTGCCCAAGGCTGCAAGTTAGGCAGGGTACGTCAGGTCACTTCGGCCTTCGCCTCGCCCGTGCTGCATGCCTGATATATCGGGTCCTTCGTGCGGCCCCTTGCATGCACGCCACACTGGCGGCCCCCAACCTGAGAAGTCGGATGTCCCTGACCTTCGCCTCGGGGCTGAGGTCGGTCTAACACGTGGGGTCTGTGGGGGTACCCTTGGTAGATGTTCCCCACACTTTGGTTTACTGACTGCGCAGGGTGGATGATGCAGTGGTGCCCTACCCTTGCTACTGCTGCTACTTCTGTTCATGCGTGATATAAGGTAGTGTTTGGTTCACCGAAATGTAACGCAATCACATTACGTCGGGTAATGGAAACCGTTACAGGTGTTTGTTTCGGCTTGCTCCGTTTTGGGTTTACGCGTAATCAGATACAGGAGTGTTCATTTTCCAAGAGGAGTTTTACGGTACCTTATACTAGTGATATAATACCACTGATATGTAGTGGTATTTTTGATCCGACGGTTCAGATTGGTTTCTCTCCCACCTCTAATACCACTGGTATTTTTATAATACCAGGGCATTTTAGGTAAGAGAAACTGATGGCAATATTGTAATTGTTAAAGGCAATTTTTTTTCCAAATGAAAGCAACCGTTCAAGTTCATTTTTCTCTACACGATAGGGTTTGATTCGAAGGAATGGCGGCTGCGGCGGCGATGGCGGATGTTGAGGAGGGTGGGGGATGGCGGCGGCGCATTTGGCGGATTCGAGAAGGAGGTGGATCCTGATCTTTTCTCCCTCCCTCCTCTGCGCAAGTTTCTCTGTCGGCCGCGGATCCGGGATTCCTCCTCTAGCAATGGCGCTCGGATATTGCTCTTCTTCGCTCGCAGGCATAGAGGCGGCAGGATCCTAATGTTGCTACTCCGGCCGTGTAGCAGAGCAGCACGATGGGCGCTCCGCTGAGTTGTGGCCCACGTGTTCAATCTCCTCTGCACAAGGGGCGGATCAGGTCGGAAGATTGACGGTGCACAGGCTAATCTTGCACTCTGCCCTCCAATCTCTTATGGACAATTTGGCAGGGCCAAAACCAATTGCAAAGCATTTCGTTGTTGCTAGTTATAGCGATGGCATTACCAATTGTTGGCAGGGGGATCGTCATACTCTTTCAGAATCCCTGTACATGTTTTATGATTTTTGTGGTGCTTAAGTCATTGACCATGGCTGAAACGTCCATGGCTCCTCATGATCATCATGTAGTTCCTCTCGGCTCTGCAGTCCGTGCAGATGTCCTTGCAGATTGATTGGCGAGGAAGGTAGGCATCCAAGTGGACTTTCCTCTTGGTCGAGGGCACATTCTTCGTAGCTGTTTCGCGTCCCTGCTTGCCCTCCACCATGAAGTGATGTCGCCGCCAGTAGTTTCTTTTGTTCTTGTTAAATGGACATCGATTCCATTTTAGTTGATGATGGATGTAGACACTGCATAGATGCATTTTTTTGTATATTCTTTACTTGTTAAATCCTAGTTGTTATGTAATTTATTTGTACATGGAAAAAAGATAGTTCTGTGCAATACAAAGTTTCATTATTGCATATTCTTTACATGTTAAATGCACGCTGGTTGTATCCAAGCTGTTGATATACTCTGGTTGTATCCAAGCTTTTACCGAATGCCTTTTGATACATGTTGTTTGGATTTTTGTTAACAAGATATATTTTTCATCTCACACCGCCACTGATTTGAGGACACAAAAGTACATGAATCAATTGCTTCTACACAAATATATGGAATCAACAAGTCTGTCAGAATGTCTCAGACACGTATATCTGTGTGAAGCTAAAACAGATATGGATTATTTCAAAACACAAATGTCTGCTACCAATTTTAAATTACAAATACAAATAAACATCTTTGCAAGTCTTTGTAAGTGAAATTATTCCAGAGAATAACATTGAAATATTTATATACAATCTTGTCCCTCTATATGAAAATGCAGCTTCACAGGTGACAAGCAACATCGCCTGGTACATTTCTTTTTCTCCCAACCACTCCTGTCGACCTGCAGGCATTACGAATTAAAAAAAGTAACACTAAGGAAAAGTACTAGCTATTAAACCTAAAATTATTAAGAAACTGCAGAGCAACAATATTCCAATGTCAACATGTCATAATGCAGAGGATTATAAACCAATTTGTTGCGAGTACTGGGCCAACTAAATGTGAGGACAAACATGGTCGGAAAAAATATGACCAGAATGAAAAAACATTGCTGCAAAATGAAACAATATTCAAGAATTAGATCATTAAGAGGTCGTCCAACAGCTAAGAGAATTTTCATCAAGGAAACTCAAGTTACCTCTGTCAGCCCATCTGCAACTTTTCACGGTGCCGCCTCAACGCACAGGCTCCCTTTTTTTTATCTTCTCTTCCAAAGTGCATGAGATCCCTGTATCCTTCGTCTGAGCAGTAGTACCTCATCCACTTCACCTTATTAGTGTCTCTGTCCACTCTCACATCATCCTTTCTGATACTGAACCCTCTGGAGCCTGCATACGCGTTATAGAAGCATAACAGTCCTCCCCACTCTTAAAAGTTTTATACACCACTGTGCTATAGTCCTCAATCTCCTCCAGGCTCGCGTTCCCTTTGCCGTTCATGATTCTTATATAGAGTTACAGAAGAGAGTAATGTCACAACCTTTAAATGAACTAAAATACTAAAAACATGCTCTAATCTAGATATATGAAACAACCAAGATGCAGGCTGATAGATGAAAATAACACGACTATAACACTTAACATGACAGTATGCCACTTCTAGAATCTAAGACTAGTGCATAATAACATTGCTTTCACACACACAACACTAATCTGGAGGAAAATATCAACAACATTATATATTGCTGTGATCAACTACACATATATGCAAAGACAATAATTCGATCTCCATATGCTTCACATGACGAGTTCATGAGCAAAAAGTATGGACAACCTACATGGGGACATGAAAGATTATTTACTACGATCAAGGGAATTTCATCGAACAAACTGTGACCAATTTTGTATGTAAATTATTTATTCTGTCAATGAATGATCCTTAGCCATTCACATCTCAGAACTAATTAGGTTCAGTTTTCTAATACCAGATGCTCGGTTTGATGAGAAACTTCTTTGCTATTGGCTGAACAATTGCGTCACTTGTGTAAATAGTCAGTAGTGGTGTGAGTCAGCTAATTCAGGGTGGAGATCTGTCAGTTAACAATTAGCCGAGCTCTAATATGTCTTCTGTTTTAGGAAACAGCTAGCAACAGATAGCTAATTGCCCAGGCATGCAGTTGCTGCTAGTAGTGCACCGGCTAATACAGCTACTAAGGCCTGGATCGGCTATATGATCACCGTCACTGAGAGGTAGTTATAATTAGGCTTTATATACCGCAATCAAAGACAAAAACTCCCGCTCCCGCAGCACCATAATCCCCCTCCCATTCTGTTGTGTTCTTCAGTTACAAGATCAACTACAACATTTGCAAGTATCTACCCCCTTAATTTCTAATTTGCGATGATTAGTTCAAACATCAACAGTCTATGTTATAATAACTCATACTATTATGACTAAATATTCACACAAACTACATGGGGACATGAAAGATTATTTACTACGATCAAAGGAATTTCATCGAACACCTTAACTGCGACCCAATTTTTTTAGCATATACTTCACAACAGAGTTTACCTCCGATTACAGTAATCAATTCTGAATCAGAAAACAGTAATACATCGTATTTACCTCCGATTCGATCATGACGGTGCGAAATTGTTTGCAGCACAGGGGATCGGGACTGCCGCTGCAGGGGGTGGTCGTTTCGGTGGTGATTCGAATGGGCGCCACACGGCGGCAACGCAGGGACCTGGGCGGGCGACTACGATTCGACTGTGCGCCTCCGATTCGAATGGGCGCTGCACGGTGGCGGCGCAGGGAGCGCGTCGAGGAAGAGGAGCAGCAGGGCGGCGGCGCAATCGCTTCGAAGAAAAAGGACCGGCAGGGCGGCAGCACAAATGCGTCAAGGAAGAGGAGCGGCGGCACAATCGCAAGCGCGTCGCGTCGAGGAAGAGGAGCAGTGGCGGCGCAGTTGCGAAGGCGTTTCGGGCGCAGCAAGGGCCAAATCGAGAGGATGGCACGGAGAACGGCCGAGCCGCCGAGGGGGACGCGAACCAAGTGGCGACGGGGAAGACGTCCCTGTAAAATGACAACGGTACCCTTCAAAATACCAGTGGTATTATATCACTGGTATTGGGCACCGTAAAACTCCTATTTTCCAATCCCTCCCTCCCCGACTGTTTTCGCATTACGATACCGCAGCAGCCGCAAGAAAAAAATCGAACACCGCCGCCTCACCCATTTCCCCTTCCTCGCGCAATCTCTCTCCGATCTCCCTCTCTGCGCGCGATTCCCATCTCGCACATCGTCTACTCAGCATCCCCTCCTCGGAATCGCTGGAGCCTGCTGGAAGCGCCGCGGCTTGTAGATGCCCTCAACGATGGCGGCGCTGATTGAGGATGCATTCTGAAGTGCATCTGCGGAGCAGAGGCAGCAGCCGCACCTACCGCAAGGTAGCACCGGAGGAGAGGGAGCGATCATGATCGGGGATGGCGATCTGATGTTCTTCCGCGGAAATAGCAGATCAGAAGCTTCCATGGAGGGTGCTTTTCGATACCGTTACCGGAAGAAACCAAACAAATCACGTAAACACCCATTCCAACGCCTAATCCCCTGTGACTTGATTCCGTTTACGTTTGCGTTACCAATTTTGAACCAAACAGCACCTAAAAGTGTCTTTGTGAGTACTGAACATCGAGGGCCCCCTGGAATTCAAGAGAACCTGAACTATGATAATGATGACAATGAGGCACTGGACACTGAGCTGAAGCTCTAATCGGTGTACGGTCGTGGCTCCAAACTTTGGATTCAGTTCACATTGTTCTACTACTGCTAGTTCTGTTCATGCGTGACATAAAAAGCGTCTTTGTCAGTACTGAACAGCGAGGGCCCCCCTGGAATTCAAGAGAACCTGAACTATGATAATGTTGACAACGAGGCACTGGGACACCTGGATTGGGCAGGAGGGTTAATGTGAACTGAATCCAAAGTTTGGAGCCACGACCGTACACTGATTAGATCAGCTTCAGCTCGGTGTCCAGTGCCTCGTTGTCATCATTATCATGGTTCAGGTTCTTTTGAATTCCAGGGGGCCCTGGCTGTTCAGTACTGACAAAGACGATTTTATATCACGCATGAACAGAAGTAGCAGCAGTAGAACGATCTCTGCAAGAGTAGGGCACCGCTGCATCATCGACCCTGCAGTAAGCAAACCAAAGTAGAAGCGATTCGTAAGTCAGATTCAGAATAAATACACCCCGATTGTTTCAGTCATCGGGATACTGTCCATACCGCCCAATCTCGAAACTGAGATTATTTGCGTTTGCTCGAGACCTCAAGACATATATCGTGTGATGATAGCTTGCATCAGGATTGTAAAACGGATTGAAAAATAGTGAAATGAATTAACAGTGCTTATGCCTTTTCTTGCGTTTATCCATGAAGCATTGGAGGGACGCAGCGCTCGTCGGCATAAGATCTAAAGCAAGGAAAAAAAAAGATCCCCTGTAAGATGCACATTGATATTGCAAGAACATGACAAGAAGCATGCTTACGCGTGCGTACGCATGTTACCGGAACGCCGATGGAGGAGCGCTCGCAAAGCGCGGCCAAGGCTCGTCGTCGCGCCACACGGCGGACGCGAGGGCCGTCTTGTCAGATGGCCGCTGCGGCGCTGAACCTAGAGACAAAGCGTAGCGAACAACAAAGGCAGATCGATTTTTAGACCATAGGATAACCCTGCTTTAGGAAAGCAAAAGAGTGCGGCTGGTAGAACCAGCTTACAGACACCAGTTCACTGAAAGTAACACAACGAAAACTACCACCTAAGATTACAGACTAAAGAAACCAAGTTTTGCAGCGACCAAAAGAAGAACACAGTGTCCAGGAAGTCCCCCTTAACGCACAAGATTAACTATCCTATTACAGAAAAGAGGCTTCAGCTTTGCTCTCCTCCCGTCAGAAGCAAGAGATGATTTTCCCTTTGTTCGATCTTGTTCCTGACGGCCTGAATGAAGAGGTCGATGTCGTCACGGACCTCCTGCTTGGATAGCACCTTCCATCTCTGCATTAGTGATAGCATACGATGAATAATAGATTGCGGAGATGGACACAGTTGGTTACGAAAAACGAAGTCATTCCGGGTGAGCCACAACGCCCAGCATATGGCCCCCAGCATGAAAAACATTCTAGTATTACTCTTATGGCCAACTCTATTTAAAGCTATGTCCACAAAATTCACCAGGTTAGCTGGTACTCTATTCCATCCCAACGTCTCTTTGACCACACACCAAAGATAAACTGCTAGCGGGCATCTAAACATAATATGGTCAGGAGTCTCTTTCTGCCCACAGAGTTTACAGCATTCACTACCCTTCCACTTTCTTTGTTTTAGAACCTCTGCTGCTGGGATTTTATTCTTTTGTAATTGCCACAAGAAAATCTTTATTTTCAGAGGTAATTTCGTCTCCCACATCTCTTTTAGTCTTTCATCTACTGCCCCCGGGAATGTCAGAAATCTGTATAGCGAGGCTGTTGAGAAATTTCCTTTCTTTTCAAAGGCCCACTTTACTGAATCATTATCCTCTCCTAGAGTGACCAGATCAAGTTTGTAACTCATCTCTGTCCATTCAGCCTCCTCTACTGTACCAAAAGATCTTCTAAAAGAGAGGTTAACATTATTTCCTTGAAGAACCTGTGCCACCGAAACACTCTGTTCATAGCATATATCAAAAATACTTCTGAACTTGACCTTTAAGGGAACAAGCTCTAGCCAAACGTCAAACCAGAACCTGATTTTCTTTCCATTTCCCAGCACATAAATCAAGCCCATTAATGTATAATCTTTGATTTTGTGAAGGCCTCTCCAAAACTGAGATGATCTCTGACATTTACTGCTATACAAGCCACTGTCACCTAAGTACTTTCTTCTCAACAATCTAATGCAGGGACTGTCATCTTCCTGTTCTATTCTGAAAATCCATTTTGAGAGCATACATATATTCATAACCCTGGTTTCCGTGAAACCAAGACCTCCATACTCCTTTGGTAAAGCCATCTCGTCCCATTTCACTAAGTGATATCTCTTTTTGTCGCCTCTATTTTGCCATCTCGTCCCATTTCACAAAGGCAGATCGATCATGTTCCCGGCACCTATATATAGGCACAATGCACGAATGCCCACTGCATATGCAGTTGCACACGGCGATCAAGACAACCGGCCAGCCGAGCCGTGTTTTCCTCTGAAAACCTCACGGTTCAGACGCGACTGCCAAGCTGCAGCGTGCCCTAGCGTTTCCGCCGGACCTCGCGGCTACTCTCTTCCATGACACGGGATTGTGAGGCTGGTAGGGCTCCGCGTGAGGACCAAACACGATTGAGTTTGCATGCAGAGGAAATGGCCCTAAATAGATATATCTAGCAGGAGAGCAAGAACTATACTGAACATTTGGGTAAACGCATAACCCACCCACCTCGGTCAATTTATCTACATGACCCAAACATGATCTTGTAGATTAGTTGACGCGTACTGAACAATACAGATCAGAGAGATACAGGGAGATGGCCCCTGAACATGAATACAGTACTTTTTATCGAACCTAAACAAGAGTATGTTTCAAGGACTAAATATTTGTCCGTGCGTTGCTACATAAGCCGAAACAATGGAGTACTTATCATTCATTAAGACTTACCTGACGTTATGACTAATTAAGAATTATGCGTGCAAGTTTTCTTCAATGCGAGTTGCGCAATTACTGGTTGCTAAAGAAAACGCCCCACCGTTACTGCCTGCATTTCCTACATATACTTCGAGATGAGATTCGATCAACTCCACCTCAAAAGTCACAGAAAAATAAGCAATGGCGATGGCGACAGTGCTGAGGAGCAATGGGGCGCCCTCCTTGGTGGCTTTGGCGCTGCTGGTGGTGTTAGCATCGGCGGCGGCAACGGATGTTGCCGCAGTTGCAGAGGAGACCACGTCGGAGATGGTAGAGGCGGCTGCGCCGACGAAGGCGGCGAGGCGCGCCATGATCAACTACGGGGGGATCAGTTGCAGGGTGATGGGAAACTGCCCCAAGCCGCCGTCAGGTCCCCCGCAGAAGGCCAACAACTACACGCGCGGCTGCAACTCCATCAACCAATGCCGTGACGGCCCGCCCGCTAACTAGCTGCCAATACAACTCGTCAACTTTTTTTACTGGACTGATCAGTTTAAATAATATATTGTTCGTCGGAAAACTACTCCATCTCTTCGGCCAGGGGTTTGGTTCAGGCTTTTTGTAATATACTAGATGAGTGCCCGTGCGTTGCTACGGGAGCTTAAATACTTTTTCACCACTATTCATGTTTCGTAAAACACATACGGCACACAAAAAGTTAGAAAAAAAATATCTTTTATTCTTAAGATACAGGAGAGCTATTATCGAACTTGATCCACACCATACACAACACTCATTAATATGCCAATTTTCACCATAGCATGTTTCTTGCATCTATCTTCTTGGTCTCGTTCCGTAGTTCGATGGTAATGTAAATGGAACCAGGAATTTTGATGAGATAATACCAAATAATAAATGATTCAAGGACTTAATGAGCATTAAGTATTAGAGTTCTGTATTTTCTATTGACCAAGCATATGTAGCTAATTTTAATATCTGACAGGCGTATTACACAATACCACAAAACATTTGAGTTTGACAAGCATATATAATCACTTTAAAGATATATGCGTCAGTGCTAGCTTGATGAGACATGATGTTAATCTTCGAGGACACCATATTCTGTCTTCATCTTTCAACGACGAGTGCTGGAAGAGGCAATCCTCTTTTCGTGATGCAAAATTTTGTATACCACAAAGGCTCTCTCTACTGAAATCAGATGTGTCATACCAAACCTGCAGTTCAAATATCAAACCAAGCATTTTGTCCGGATGTGAAAAAAAAAGAACATATTAACCAGGGCATGCATGTTACCTGAAGATTTATGTTAAATGCATGCATGTGCCTTCTACAGCCGAAGCTCAAACAAAAGACCACATAAGCAAGCATGGACTGGGTTTTGGATCCGAGTAACAATAGCTAAAGTTTGATTCAGGAAGGAGAGATTTGCTTGCGCCAGCCATCTCTTCAAGGATGGGCCCTAGGACTTACCGCTACTTACTACTTAACCAATTTAATTAAATGACAAAATATCACAACATTGATTAGATACATACTGCATAGACTTCACAGCATTTCTAATTGGAAAAACAAGAATAAGAGCAGTGCTAATTGGAGTAACAATAGCTAAAGTTTGATTCAGGAAGGAGAGATTTGCTTGTAACCTTAAGAATTATAAAACAAGAATAAGAGCAGTGCTAATTGGAAAAAGAAGAAATTTCAAGTTATAACCTAGAGGTTTTGATAAAATCTTCATGCCGGTTTCCCTACCTATTACCTTCTGTTCTGCCTCCCTTCTCTCTGTCCCAAGAATAGCAGCGCATTCATCAACAGTAGCAAAGTTCGATGGAACATAATATAAACTGGAAGGTAAAATCTGAAGATGAGGAAACTATTCAAACATTTCATAAAACAAAAGGATGCTATTCAACCATTTCAGCTGAAATATCACATTCAGAAAATCAGTATGAGATGAATATAATTTTTTTCCTTACTTTTCTTCAAAACAAGTACACATACTCAAAATTTTCTATGTTAAAGAACAAAGAAACCGGTATGTGATGCTAGGATGCTTGGATGTATCAAGACTGCTCAACCTTGCGTTACAACTTGGTCAGAATATTGTGAAAACCTGAAACAACGATACACCAAAGCTCTATCTCAAATTGAAGTTTCTGACAAAACGAAGCTGAAAAGAGGGACATTAGGCAAAAGCTCAGCAGCATTGAGATGTGTGCATATGTAACCTTGATGGCAACTATTTCCCTGTTTATTAGTTCATGAAAATTCGATATCTACATGAACAATCCAAAATACATGCAGCAATTGAATGTATTTTCAGATGTCAAAAAGCACAATAAATTCAGATACTTTAATCTGGCCCTGTCATTTAATTTTCAGTATCAATGGACGAATCTAATTAGTTCAGAGGGTATCTCCATGAATTTCAATTTCTGTGTGTGTGTTTTTTTAATATGTTTTGTATAAAATTGATCTGGACACTTGAATCCTCTCAACAGAGAAACGGTATTTTACTTAAACATCAGCTTGTATGAGACCTTGCCTAGGATCTCTTTCTTTATCACGACTTAGCATTTTTTTTCCAAATTAGACAAAAGACAAATTCACAAGCAGTACTCCTGGCCAATTTTTCACAAACTAAGCGCAGGCAAGACCAACCAAAAGCAAAAAAAAAGAGGAAGGATTGATCTGTTGAGTTACTTGGCCCATGAATAATCCAAAATTCATGCAGCAAGACCTCGTTACTTAGCCATTGAACCAGATTCATACGCCTAACACAGCTTGTTCTGTGGCTGAAGGAATCAAATAATTTCCCAGCTTCATTTCACGTATTAATCTTCCCAACTTCCAATGACACTTTATCCCTATGGAATCTCGTGTTACAGCACAAGACCGGAAATATCAGCTAATTACGGAGCATTCGTAGGGAAGTGAAACTATGCACCTATTTTAACCAAAACATCGGCCGCACAACATCTTTGTTTCCTAACTGGATCAGATTCAACAGAATTAACACAACAAACAATTAAATTTCAGATCTGAAGCGGAAAGGGGGCAATGGTCTCACCTTGACCATGGGACTGAGATTCAGTCCCTAGAATGGGTTCCACGATGGGAGGAATTCAAGCACATGAGATTCTGCGACATGACCTCAATGGCGTTGGGATGGGGCCGGGGGTGGGGGAAGGAGGACACCGAGACAGGGTGGAGCGCGTCCAGGTGCGATTGCACCCTGCAGCGACGCGGGCGGGGGCGGGATGATGCCGGCAGAAGGAGTGGAGTCCGTCGTGGATCTCACCACGGCGGCAAGGTGGCGGCTGCGAAGCTTCCGCTTGGGGACCAGGGATCAATTGCCGAAACAGGATCGTCACCATGTTGCTCGCCGCCTCGCCTGAGCCTGCCGCTCATCAACGGTTCTCGCACCCTACTCCATGCATTACCTGTGTGGCGCGATGGAGGCGGCGTGAGTTCCTCTGTTTGGCAGGATGGAGGGCGATGGTGGAGAAGAGCTGCGCTGCGATGGCGGTAGCGGCGGCAACCTTTCTAGGTCGGCGGCGCGGCAACGCGGCGGCAGCAACCTTTGCGTTAGGGGATAAGCGGAAGGAGGCGGAAGATAAGCGGAAGGCGGCGGCAGATCGAGGTGGCCTGGGAAGCAATCACGGGAAGTTGGCGGCGTGGTTCGGAAGTTGGCAGGAGGCGCGATTTTCGGTCGCACGGAGGTGGGTTTTGAATTGCAGCCCGAGATTGCAGGGCGGGAAATTGGATCGCAAGTGAACCGAAAACATGTTTTCGGGGGCAGAATAAGGAGGGGCAGGCGACCACTTCACAATTTATTAGTTGTAGAGAATCAGCAACTGATCAGTTAAGGCGCTTTTGCCGTCTGATTACCAGTCGACTAAAGTGAACCATTGTGCATAGTGAACGTAGCGGAAGAGGATGCCCATGCATGTACATGTCAATGCTGCAGAAAGCTTTCAGCCGGTTGCAGTCTCGGAGGCACAGCACACCCTTGATGAATGCCGTCGTGTTGGAGTACGCAACGCGCGCTGAGGCCAGGGTTATAGAGGAAGGTGTCCTGGATGTGTGGATCTCATGGACGCAGCGGCTGTCTTCTTCCGTTGAGGTTTCGGCCCGATTCAGTTTATCTGTATAAGTAACAGAAGAAGCTATAAGCACGCAAGGGGTGATGGAGCAGACATGCTGACTTTCCTCTCTAGCGCAGATGATGTCTTCCGTGGGCCTGGGACAGAAGCCGAGGAAGTTGTTGGTGCCGTAGCCCGGCCTGGAGTTGTCGATGCGGTCATCCTTCCGTGACACCACCTTGCTCTACCCCGGCAGCCACACCATGTCCCTGAAAGCTTCAACCGCAGCTCCAGCGTGCGAACATCTTGCTCGATCCTCACCTATGGCTAGATTTATATGGAGAGTAGTACGAGTTTATTTTAATCTGTCTCCGCCCAATAGTATTGAACATATGTTTGAGTTTGATGATTGGTTACAAGGAATAGATAAGAAACTTATGTACAAGATTTTGGTTGGGACTTGTACTATGATATGGGCAATTTGGTTGAGTTGAAATGACTTGGTTTTTAACAAGGTACAAGTTGTTACTTCTATGCAGGTGGTCTTCTGAGGAACAAATTGGATACGTTTTTTGGCGTTGCTACAGAAGGAGGAAGACAGATCCCAAATCAAATGGAGGTGCCGTGCGCTTGAAACCATGATCATGGAGATCTTTTCTAGGAATGGCTGGAATTTTAGTCATAAAATTAGTCAATAATTTGCTGAAAACAATGGCGTCATATTTTGTTTCATCTTGTTTGCCGGATCTCTTTGGAGCTCCTTGAGTTGTAATAATTAACTTTTTAGACAGCTACATGCATTGCGCGCCCGTCGCGCCGATCACATCCTGCACTCCGCAGCAGCATCTGCCACCTCTGAGCGTCCAGCCGCCCGGTGCTGACGCCATCACGGCCGCCGGGGCACGCCGCACGCCGGCTTGGGGAAGCTGTTGGCATGCTTGGCAGCCAACGTCACGCCGGCGATAAGCTCCGCCTCCGTGCGCGGGTACACTACGTTGACTGGCGTGGCACGTCTTGCGGTCGTGGAAGGAAGCCGACGGCGTTGGTGACCGTGCAGTGTAATTAACATGCCAACGCTGCATTGCATCGGACCGCGTGGAGGAAGAGGGAACTCTCCGGCGGCGCGTGCCAACACCCAATGAAGAAGAAGAATAAAAAAGAAAATGCTCCCAATGCTTCCGCCATGCGCACAGGGAGCTAGATGCTTGCGAGTGCTTATAGCTAGCTCGTATAGCTGCCTAGTATGTTGTATCGATAGTCAGGCGCACGTTTTGCTTCATGCTTTCATTAAACTTAGGCACCATCTGGACTTTTATGCAGTACATAGCGTTGCTTAATGAGAAACAAGTCAAACTACTATCAATTCGATCCATATAAATGAATGTTAAGTGCTGCAACTGCGTCCATACATATAAATGAATGCAGCGGCACATGCCTGTGCAAAAAATGCCGCTGCTCATAATTCTGTAGTCCGCCCTACTATCTTCTTGTTTTTTTTTTTTGTGAAAAGCTTCTCATTTTGTTACTTACAAGATAGTCGTAAATTTGTAATCTTCCTGATCATATGTCGCTGGACCAAGTATATACATGTGCTTAAAAAGGCATTTTTAATTATTTATTTTTCCTGGTAACAAAACATTTTTTGATAATATGTAACAAAACAATTGGGCGCTCTTGCCTTATTCATCACTGGCGGTGGGCCGTTTCGCAGCAAGACACCGGCGGACATATTCCCTGTCGTTCGGCTGTTGCTGACGAAAGCTTCCCTCATCCCTGTCGGACTTGTCCGTGTCACCGGCGCCGTAATGGTGGGCCTTCTGGCAGGCGTAGGGGTGCTGGTGCTCGTAGGAGCACAAAGAGCCCGGGTAGAGCCCGGTCAGCTCCGGCGGCATCTGGCCGCCTCTGCGGTATGGGTAGCTGTTGTACTGTGGCTGCTCGATGTCGAGGCGCATGACCTACAGCTCCATGACGCCGACGTCGCAGCGGACGGCGAGGCAGTCGTCCTGGAGCAGGCTCTCGCGCCCACGTGACGAACTCGGCGTAGCCGAGCCTGGCCTCTTCCGACTCCCCCGCGGCGACGTTGGGGTAGAGGCCGACAGGCACGTTGGCCATCGCGGGGATTTCGGTGCAAGCCAAGGTCGCCGTCTCGGCGGGGAGCTCGTATGCGGCGTCGCCGGTGGCGAGGTCGAGCAGGCTGGATTGCTGGATTGGGCCCACACTGCACCGACTTGGGAAGGAACCGACTCGATCAAGTTCTCAGCAAGCATTTAGCAGGGTCGCGGTGCTGGTGCGTGCAGAGTCCGTCTCGGTCTGCTTTCCTTTGAGTTGAGCAGCACCGTCGCGTCGTCAATGGTGCAGTACCGTAACAGGAGCCTCTGTCGGGGCACAATTAATGTGTCGCCAATTCGACCCGAGCAATTTTCATGCCGCCAAAGTTGAGTTGCCAAATTTTCATGTGTACTAAAAATTCCTAGTGATTGCTTTGCCTCCTTTGGAACACAAGAATTTTACAGAAATTGTGCTAGAATTTCAGTGGAAATAGTTTGATTTCACCCTGTCAAGGTCCGCATCTTCTTCTGGATTCTGCGCCACGGCAAGACACGCACCCGGTCCTTCCTCCATGGCCGGCCTGGGCTGCCTTGACACCGCGCTATGTCCCTTTTGTCCACAGGTGTAGGAGGACCTCCACCACCTGTTGCCACGGTGCTCCCGGCTCCTTCCGCTCCGGACACATATGTTCTCGCGCCAGTCGCCACCTGCTGAGGTTGACAACATCCCCAGGGGTGGGCCTACATTGGTTCAAGGGTATTCAAATGAATCCCATTATTTTGGCCAAAAATTATATATAAATAATACATTTTATGTATATGCATCAAAAACAAAAACAAACACTTCAAGCTCAACCCAAATAAAAGAAAGCCCACCTATTTTGATATGTTGTTCATTTAGTACCTTTTGGCAGGGCTCCGGAATATGCAAAGAACAACTTTTGCTCTGAATTATCTGGCAAAACAACTTAATTGACTTATTCCGAATTATCCAGTCAAGCCAAGTTGTTTTGCATTTTGGTGCTTGGCTGGGTTTATGGCTTATGGGACCATAACCAAAGCAAAAACACTATCATAAACCGTGCCAAACAAGACCTTAATTTTGTGACTATCATAATTTAAGTTGCCAAATTTTTTTTTGGATAACCCATTGCTCAAATCCTGGGCCCGCTTCTGGACATCACCCACCTCCGGTGTCACGTGGTTCGTTCCCCCTTGCCTTTTTTAGAAGCGGGAATATATTGATATTCCAGCCTCTGCATCAAAATGATGCATATAGCTATAATTATTACAATGTAAGATGCTTCGTTCCAAATTGCACGTAGGCCAGGAAAAAGAAGCGAAAAAATAAAAGAAGACTCTACTGCTGAGCAACAACCTAACAACCATAGTTTTCTTCGTCGCGGAGAATGATTCGACGCGTCGGCACCCTTTCATCATCATTCTCCTTGGACGCATCACATTAGAGACTTGAACAGTTTTATTGTATCCCTAAACATTTTTTTCCAAGGTGTTTGTCGATGTTAGCACCATAAATCGCATCTCAGCTCATAATCCTGCACAATTTGCCGCAGCCGCCCAATCCACCACTGGATCAAAAAACATCTCCATGCCCCGTGACCTTCCAGACTCGCCTAATACATTCTTCGTGACATATCTTTTGTATCGGTGAGCCCAAGCTCTGGCTTTTCCCACTTAGCTGCCACCATCATAACTCGTCTAACCCCAAGCAAATCCCATCCGCTGATACCATCTATATGCCACTGCCACACCACATGAGACTCTAATGGGGAACCTCGATAAGAAAGTGAAGTGACAATCACCAGCACAAAATTGGATCATACATGAAGAGATCAAGTCTGGTAGCATGTCGACCAAGCGCCGCCACGTAATGCCTAAAGCTTCAACCAACCAGCTGTACAGCCTCCAGCACTGATGTTGAAACTTGAGACCATGTTACTGCAGATGGTAATCAAGGAAAAACTGTGCACCCACCCGGCGAGACCGCTACTTGAGCACACCATGCCACCACCAATATGGCCCTTTTCATCACGGTGATGTACTCCGTGTGGGCAAACCTGGAAGGTGCTCGTGCTCAAGATAGTACGGCCACACTACCAGGAACTCATCTGGTGAGCTCGTCCTTATAATCCGCCATCAAGCTCATCCAATTTCTTACTCTGCCAGGTCATTGATTGTGGATGTGCGCCGTCATCCTCCACCAGGTTGCAGCGCCACCAATCTATGCTGGATCTCGTCTGCGAGTGTCTTTGAAGCCGTGGTAGAGGCAGATCAGCACATCATGGACAAAGGTATTGAAGCAGCGACTACAGTAACCTGACTCCATCCACAAGGCACCGTGCGTTGGGGTGAGGAATCTCCGTGAACGTCGTCCCCGGGGATCTCCTTGCCAACACGCCGTCAGTGCCCCCTTGCCTGCTATTCACACTCTGGCACTCCTGATCTTGTTGATCATCTGGAAGACGAGGAACCGCATGATCTTTGATCAAGAAACAGTATCCACCGATGGGATGTGTGCCATGATGGCTGATCATACAAAGCTCTGGGTGTTCCGAGCCCCGTGCAAGATTCCACCCGCCCCGCTAGAATCCTGGTGCTCCACCATTTGTGGAATAACGTAGTGTTGTATGCATGTATTCCTCTCCCCCCCCCCCCCCCCCTACTTCTACTACAAAATGTACCCGGCGCCAAAATTGTACTTTGCTGCACCGGCAGCCTGCAGATCTTAATTTAGTCAGTCAGGTGGGCTCTCGGCCCCCGTTGATTCATCTAAAAAGATAATTTAGTTTCACAGAAACATGCAAGATTCAAGAAAAAATCCCGCAATTTATAGATGACTGTATTCTTCTCGTCCTGCAGTGCGCCACCTAATCGCTTAGCTTCCATCGTGCTATTTCCTACTTTGTCCGGTTTGTCATTCATCACACATGCATGACATGGCCCAGCTCACAAGGTAGGCCGTCTTCTTCTTCTATTAGACTGAACTCAACATTAATTGTTGTACTCCCTCCGTCCCAGTTTATTTGGCATCCTGGCTATGTTTCTGGATGTCCAGGTTCATGGAATGTTATATGAATCTGGACAATAAGCCTGTCCAGATTCATAGAATGTTTAATGAATCTGGCATATGGCCAGAATGCTAAGTATTCTGGGACAGAGGGAGTAGGAGACAAGTGAAATGCACAACTCACATGTATATGATGGCAATTTAACTATTTTGTAATATCTCAAAAACATAAAAGTAGAGCATAATGGTTGCATTAGGTCAGTTTGCATGTCATTCAATAACATGGGCACCTTCCACTTTCAAGCTCAGCTCGCATGTCATTCAAGAACCTGAACTATGATAATGATGACAACGAAGCACTGGACACCGAGCTGAAGATCTAATCGGTACAAGTATATGGCCACATTGTCAGATTGTTGCTCAATCTGATTAGATACCCATTATGACACATTACCCGATCATAAGGGGTCTCTAATCAGGTTGAGAAACAATCTGAAAATGTAGCCATATACTTGTACCGATTAGAGCTTCAGCTCGGTGTCCAGTGCTTCGTTGTCATCATTATCATAGTTCTTTTTCTTTTGCGATGGATCATTATCATAGTTCTGGTTCTCTTGAATTCCAGAGTCCCCTCGCTGTTCAGTACTGACAATAAAGACGATTTTATGTCGCGCATGAACAGAAATAGCAGCAGTAGAACAATCTCTGCAAGGGTAGGGCACCACTTCATCATCCACCCTGCAGACCAAAGTAGAAGCGATTTGCAAGTCAGATTCAGAATAAATACACTCCGATTGTTTCAGTCATCCGGATACTGTCCATAGCGCCCAATCAATAGCGGATCTATCGGGGCAGCAGGGGAGCTCAAGCCCCTCCTAAATTTTTGTGGCCGTGAAAGAGGGAGATCCATGCTGAAGGTAGGTTGAAGAAGACAGAAAAACAACGTCCAGTGGTGAAGGAGGCACAGGGGAACTTTCCCTTGGTCGAAAAAAGATATATTGAATCATTAGTATGACAGCATATGGCATGCATGTATAGGGGGAGAGGGAGAGGGGGAAAGGGCAGGAGTTCTTTACCACCCCCGCTAGATCCGCTCCAGTTACCCTACAAACAACTCAAACTGCTCAACCTGCGTCAACATATCCCAGTTCTTCAGTATACTTTGCTAAAGATAGTAAACCAGCTCACCCTGTGTACAAACGTGGAGAGGCACACAGAATTTGCAGCTTGATTTGAGGGTGCAGTAGTGGGGGTGGATACCGTACCATTTCAATGGGGACATTTTCTAACACATGCACTGCGCCAGCGGCACAGGATATGGTAACTGTGGCGGTGGAATGATCATCAGCCGCCGGCGCTGCCTTTCTCATGTTTTCATGCTTGGATCTACTCCCTCTGTCCATAAATATAGTGTCATTTTAGTTTTGTCTAAGTCTAAATTTTCAAACTTTGCCCATCAATTGTGAAAAAACTATATATATTCACAACACAAAAATAATGTCACTAGCTAGATTCATTGTTGGTTGGATATGTAGCTCTTTTAGTTTGAAATAATATATATTTACATATATTGTTGGTCAAAGTTTTAAAATTTTTGACTTAGGACGAAACTTAAATGACACTATATTTGTGAACAGAGGGAGTACTCATTAGCCGGTTTCCCCTTTAGTGTCATTCAAATCGCGCATTTAGCCGTGGCATGTGTGCAACGCGAGCGTATGTGTGGATCACGTACTACATACCTTGGAGCAGTGCTCGCTGCCGGACACAGCGGTGGCCTATCACAGCGGTGGCCGGCGACCACTCCGTTCGGCGCCTGAAAGAAAGCACCGATCGAGCTGAGCGGCTCGCGGGGGGATCTTGATGAGGTAATCAAATCAATCGATCGGTCTCTTAACGTTTCGATACAGACGCCAAGGTTCAAAGTTCAAACATGCACGGACCTGCAGCTGGTACTGATGACCATGAGCCGTGGACGGCGCCGCCGCAGCTGCCGGATCGACGCCTGCGTACGCCTGTTGCTGGAACGCCGATGGAGAGGCGCTCGCGAAGCGCGGACGGGGCTCGTCGTCACGCCGCCGCGGACACGAGGGCCGTCTTGTCAGATGGCCGCTGCGGCACTTCAATTTAGAAACAACGTTAGCGAACACCAAAGACAGACCGATCATGTTCCCAGCTCCTATATATAGCCTATAGGCACACTGCATGAATGCCCATTGCATGCAGCTGCACACGGCGATCGAGAAACCGGCCAGCCGAGAGCCGTGTTTTCCTCTGAAAACCTCACGGTCCAGACACTGCCAAGCGGCATCGCGCCCTACCGTTTCTCTTCCATGACAGATATATTTAACCGCATGAGGTGAAAGCCCCCGTCCGCATGGCCCGCGCAACGGGATTGTGAAGCTGGTAGGGCTCCGCGTGAAGACCAAACACGATTGAGTTCTTTAAAAAAAAAAAAAACACGATTGAGTTTGCATGTCACGAACAAGCAGAATGGCAAATCGGATAGAATCGGCAGGGGGGATGACCCTAAATAGATATACCTAGCAGGAGAGCAAGAACTATATATACTGAACATTTGGGTAAACGCATAGCACACCCACCTCGGTCAATTCATCTACATAACCCAAACATGATCATGTAGATTTATTGATGCATAATGTATAATACAGATCAGAGATACAGGGTTATGACCCCTGAACCTGAACACTAGTATTTTTTATCGAAACTGAACAAGAGTATGTTTCAAGGACTAATTATTTGCTTGCTACAGAAGGCAAAAATTGCAGCACTTATCATTCACTAAGACATACCTGACGTTGTGACTACTTACATAAGCATTATGCGTGCTAGTTTTCTTCTTTCCACAGGGCTAATTGCGCAATTTACTAGTTGCTAAAGAGAAACGTCCCACCGTTACCACCTTCGTTCCTACATATGGGTCTGCTTGGATGCAGGCCACAATTTACCACGCCCTTGCTATGACGACTCAGAAATCGCCGCTGTAAGTTTGCGGGAAAAAAGCGAAGGAAACCGTGGCGAGGTGTGGCGTCATAGTATTTTCTGTTGTGGCGCGTGCGACGACCAAGCAGCGGCCACAAAGTGTGGCGCCGCCGAACCTGCGGCATGACACGTTGTGGCCGCAAACCAAACGCGCCCATACTCGAGATGAGATTTGATCGACTCCACCTTCCACGCGTTCAGGTTGGGGTCGTGTGCACCGAGCTCGTGGACGATAGCGTACCTCTTGCTCCCCAAAGGCACCGGCGCATGATCCTCACCCAATCCACGTACTCATGCACGGTGCCGCAAATTGTTTACCACTCTCTCTAATTGAAGGATCATTTTTTTGCTTATAATGTGGGTAAAGGAAGAACAAAGATTTATTGGGGACAAGAAGGTTGACGTGGCAAGCCATAGGGCTACCACTGCCCATGTCATCAAAGCTGCTATGCGAAACTAACTTAAGAGTGTGATTTGAACCGCACAAAGCAAAGGTTAGGCCATCGGGGAAGAAAAAGAATTACACCATTGTTGAGATACATGCATATCATCACGCGGCAGACGATGCTGCCAAATTTGGGCGTCAGCACAACAGGCAGCAAGCAAGCGGTGCAGGGATGGTTGTTCTTCTCTGAAGACGACGTCATGTCTATGCTTCCATATTTGCCAACAGCAGAGGAGGATGTAGACAGTGAAGTGTTTGGTAGGAATGTGAGCCGGACCGGGTAGCTCCCATAGCTTCGTTACCGTGAAATCAGTCAGATGGCAGCTGTATTTCGATTGACTGGTACTTTCATAATACCATGTCCTGATCAATATATCAGGTGGAGAACACCCCCCCCCCCCCCCCCCCCCCCCCCCGCGCGCGCTGACCATCAAAAAAAAGAGTGTGATTTGAACCAATATTGACAATCCCAGGGTTAAGTAGGCCACATATTAGTTTTAGAGGGTTTTCAACTCGATCAGGCCACACTTTGGGAGAGTAATTTGGACTTTTTCTATTATATAATTGATAATGCTATAACTATAATTTCATAAATTGTCACTTTTATGTTTGATATTATGTAAAAAGCTTCCATGCATTGTCTTCATTGTGCCACGTCCCATATTGTTGTATTACACTGTTTACTTAGACCTACAAAAATATATGAAGTGCTCAACATGCAGTTTGCATAACGTGTAGATTAAAATTTATAAAACCATAATATTGCATATCCTTGTTTTTAGAACATGTATTAAATTTTATTCATAAAGTATCTTAGGTTTTGTTTTTTTGTCATAAATTATCCTTAAATGCATCCATGCATAGGATTGTGGTTTCATGGAACGTCGAACTAGGGTTGGGTGGAATCTTTATGTCTGACTTATATAATCCTCTTGCTTATCAATTAACAAAATATGTGCGGAGCATGTCAGAAAAAAATGACTAGCTTACCAAATAAGTTTTAGCTTATGCATGCATACAAACATATTGATGTAATATAGTGTCATAGTAGCACAACATGCTATTTGAAGCTCTAGCTTTACCCGTGGGTGAACTTACTCGCCTAATCTTATGCTGGTGATAAATGTCTCCTCAACCAAGTGTGTTCCATGTTTTCCAAAGTATGTCACGTGCAAAACTACAATCGTAATAAGTTTGGACCCATCAAAAGAAATCGGGAAGGAATCCTCTTAGGCTTGTAACTCTGGCATCAGACACATATTTCAAATTAATTCTAGCATCAAACACATATAACAAATTTAAAGTTATCCAACATGGAGTGTCACTAACTATATAGCTCAAGAGGGATTGTCCACGTGCATGCATGATGTCTACTATTTGGAAATAATCAAATGGCATAATTCAACATGGATGCTTGTCTTTTTTTATTTAGTAAGATTTTTATTTTTAGTTTAAACTTTGTATGCACGTAAATAATATCATCCCTAACTTTTAGCCTGCATCACATATCATACAATGAGCTGTTAGATATATGTACACATATGGTTTCGAGTATCTCATTATTAGATGGGTATGGCGTGTAAGTTTTGTTCAGTTATCTTGATATTTTGATTTTTCACCTGGTAAGTTTTGTTCAGTTATCTTGGTTTTTGGTGGCTTGGAAAGAATATAGCCATGTTTAGTTGCCCGGTACCATTAAACCGGGGGGGGGGGGGGGGGGGGGGGGGGGGGGGGGGCGGTGGGGTTCGTCCATTAAGCAAGGTCACCAAAACTAAATGAAATGTCACACCAAATTCTAATTTGACACATACGTAGATGGAACCAAAACAGAAGTAAATGAAAATGTCACACCCAATTCTAATTCGATCTGACCTAGTAGAAGCTAGTTATGAGAACTTTCCTGCTAACTATTTGGACGACCGCACGACAAGCCTTGAGATTTACGTGCGGCGCCGCTTAGTCAAACACTGGCGGATGAACTCCCTGTCGTCCTGCGGCTGCGGCTTCTGCCGCCGGCCGCCCTCGTCCTCATCGGAATCGGAATCAGAATCCGAGTCGTCGCTATAGTCAGAGCTGCTGTAGTACTTGCGCCTGCCCCGCTTGCCGTGTCCCTTCCGCTTGGTCTCCCCGACGGCTACAGCCTCGGCCACCTGCACGACGCCGACGTCACAGCGGATGGCGAGGCAATCTTTGGCGAGCAGGATCTGGCGCCGCCGCTCCAGCTCCTCCTTCGTGATGAACTCGGCGTTGCCGGACCCGAGATCCGCCTTCGCCGCCTGGCTGTCCTCGTCATCGTGGTTCGTGAAGACGCCCGTCTCGACGGGGAGCTCGTACGCAGCGTTGCCGGCGAGGTCGAGCAAGCTGAACTTGAACTGCGCCCGGACGCGCTCGGAGTCGGCTTCGTCGTCGACGAGGCGGAGGTAGAGGGAGATGGCGTCGGAGTCCAGCTTGGACGCGTCGGTGCCGTTCGGGTAGTAGTCGACCCGCCAGTCGAGACCGCCGACGGTGAACGGATCCGAGCTGATGCGCTCGCCGCCGGGGAGCGTCTTGGTCCACGAGAAGCCGTCGATGCGGAATACCTGGAACCCGCGCGCCGGCCTGGCGACCACGGCAGAGACGACGCGCGTGGGCGGGAGGCCGACGCCGAGGACGAGGGCGGAATGCACGCCGGCGGGGGTCAGCAGCGGCGGCGCAGGCGACGACATGGCTGCGAAGTCGGATGCGTAGGAGCCGATGGACGAAAGAGATCGAAACAGATCAGGATTCTTGCAGATTACTAGAGACCTAAACCGGCCTTTTCTGCATCGATATTTTATAACAGATGCACAGGGTATTGCATTGCATGTTGTATTTATCTCCGGTGCTGGTGATTCCTTTCTTTTCTTGCTTTGGGGCCACATCGCAGCACCTTGGTCCTTGGGAAGGAAAGTGAACCGTGTTCAGGCCGGTCTCCATAATATGCCAAAATCACCATGTTTTTTCAGTGCTTTGTTTTCCCTCTGATAATTTTTAACTTGTTTATCTTTGACTGGCACGTCTTGATTTGTTCGACCACCGCGTACAAGTTAGTCCAGAACTAGAGTCAAGCAGATCTTCCAGGTATGGATGTGGTGTTGGTAACCCGTCATCGGTACCTTGTGAAGTACTCTCTGTGTGACATAGCGTCTCCTCCAAAATATTTGATTGTTTAAGTAAGAATAAAAGTGTAGGTCACTGAGAGGAAAGTGTAACATATGTCTTTTTACGTACTACTAAGATAGAGCTAAAAATATTGAAAACATGTAAAAATGGCAAAGGAAAGGAGAGAAATGATTATAATGGTAAAATAACGAAACCTTATCATGGTATGCGGTAAATAACTAAATAGTAAAATTGCAATAGTGTCTCTCTAGCCATACGTGGGTTAGCAAAGTATGTACATCCCAGCACACATCGACTGATACAATTTTTTTTTTTTTTTGCGAAGGAAAATACTTTATTGATTGATGCATCTATATGTAATTTTTTTGGGTGTTGCACTAGTTGTTTGTAAATCTTGGCGTTCCTGAATGAAGTATAATGAGCGCCAATATAGATCCGACCATTTTAGTATGACTCATGTTAATTAGACTACATTATCAGCGGCTCAGGAATCATGAGGTTGATCTTTAGGAGTTGGCCAGCCGTAGATCAACACAAGTAGGAACACAGTCGGCGGGGCTAGTCGGACCTATAGGATTTTCCAAGTAAAATATATAAAAACGGTAACACAAAACTAAATGATAAAAAAGGAACACAGAACTAAATGAAAATGCCATACCCAATTCTAATTTAAATCTGATCTACTAGTAGAAATTATCACAACTTTCCTGCTAACTAGTACTTGGATGGCGGCCCCTGGCCGGACGTAGATCGACCCCTATATAGCCTGGATTTTGATTTACGTGCCCCGCCGCTTAGTCAGGCACTGGCGGATGAACTCCCCGTCGTCCTGTGGCTGCTGCAGCCGGCCACCCTCGTCCCCGTCGAAGTCGTAGTCGCTGTAGTCATAGCTGCTGTAGTTGACGCCCCTGCCGCGCCCGCGTCCACGTCCGCGCCTGCCGTATGGCCCGCATCCCTTCCGGTTTCCGTATCCCTTCCACTTGTGCTGCTGCTCCTCGACGACGGCTGTGGCCTCCACCTGCACGACTCCGACGTCGCAGCGGACGGCGAGGCAGTCCTCGGCGAGCAGGCTCCCTCGCCGCCGCTCCAGCTCCTCCTTCGCGACGAACTCGGCGCAGCCGCACCCGAGGTCCGCCTTCCCCGCCGCGCCGCCGTCCTCGTCTTCGTGGCAGGTGAAGACGCCCGTCTCGGCGGGGCGCTCGTACGCGGGGCGGGCTGCGGGCTGCCCGCCAGCTGCCGCTCCCTCCGCTAAAATTCCTGGCAAGATTAGCGGGCACCACTGGGCAAATTGTTGTTGCCCACTTAAGCTTGGTGGGATTTGCGGCGTATGTTTGCGGGCGTTGCGGGCGCCGGCGGGCCGAGGCATGCATGCGTATATCTACGTGTCCTTGCTTTGCTCGAACATCCAATGGCTTGCATACGCATATCTACGCGTAGATATAGTGTACAAGGCCTGTGTACCGCGTGTACTCATGACCATATACGTACGCATGAAGAAGACGTTGCGTGTGTACCCTGCAGCTCTCTACGGTGTCGCTCATGGCCACCGGCGCGTCGCTCGCCGCCGTGTACGCCTTCTCGATTGGAGCCCATCCTGCTGCTCGGCCAGTCGCCGTCGGCCGAAGATCGCCGGCGTCGCCGCGAGCGTGGATGTGCGGTTCGTGTTCTACGGTGTAGACGCGCCGCTGCGGCACGGCGACGTGCTCGTGCTCAACGGCACCGGGAAAATGAACGGCGGCCAGACGGGCGGCCGGAGACGGCGAGGTTCATGGCGGCGCCCATGGCGAGCTGGTCACCACGTTGATGAGGCCACAGAGAACGCCCAGGTTCGCGCCGAGGTGGACGACGACGTTGTGTTCGTGTGCAGGCGTATTGCTCCACCACAGCATTATTGTGGGCATTTGCTGGATGTTGTGGGCTTATGCGGGCGATTGCGACGGCGTCGCGATGTCCAGCGGGATTAGCGACAGCTACCCACTCGAACCGCCAGCCAAGATGCGGGCCGTCGCTACTGCCGCTAACAAGTTTTTAGTGGGGCGGGCCAAGCGGGCTTGCGGACAAGCCCGCACCACTTACAGTCTGAGCGGCGGTGCCGGCGACGTCGAGCAAGCCGAACTTGAACTGCGCCCGCACGCGGCCGCCGTGATCCGCGTCCGCCATGTAGGAGTCGCCGCCGTCGACGAGGCGGAGGTAGAGGGAGACATAGTCGGAGTCCAGCTTGGACGCGTCGGTGCCGTTCGGGTAGTAGTCGACCACCCAGACGAGGCCGCCGACGGTGAACGGCTCCGAGCTGATGCGCTTGCCGCCGGGGAGCGCCTTGGTCCACGAGAAGCCGTCGATGCGGAACACCTGGAACCCCCGCGCCGGCTTGGCGACGACGGCCGAGGCGGCGCGCGTGGGCTGGACGCCGCCGGCGCCGGCGGCGCAGGCGACGACATGATGGCGGTGGTGTCGGATGTAGGAGCCGACGAAAGAGATCGAAGCAGACCAGGATTCTTACAGATTATTAACCTAGACCGGCCTTCTGCATCGATACTTTCTTTATATTTGTAGCAGATGCCCAGGGTACGTATTGCATGTTGTATTTGGCTCCGGTGTTGGTGATTTCTTTCTTTTCACGTCCCAGCCGCTTGGGAACGAAAGTGAACCGTGTTCAGGCCGGTCTCTCGTTCAGCGTAATGACCCCCATAGGTGCATGGCATGACTCGGCCAAATCCTTAAATTGTAGAAAACTACAGATTTAAGACGCGCTTCAGGCTCGTTTGGATTGATTAAAGCTAACAACTAGTCTCTGACTAAAAATTAATTAATTAATTATTACTCAACTAACAATTAGTGAGTTGCATGTCTGTTGCCATGACTAATTGGTAGTCCAAGCTACAATGAAATGCATATTGTGCTCTCGACTAATTGTTAGTCCATTGTGTTTGGAAGGAAAAAGGGGCAACATCATCTTTTCATGTTGGGTTGTAATCCTTAGTCCCTATTAGTTGGGTTGGACAGCGAACTAACAATTAGTCTTCTGATGAACTTGCAATTAGTCTCACGTTATTAGTCCATTTGTTTGGAGTCCTAGAGACTAAAATTAGTCAATTAACAATTAGTCGCTTGGATCCAAACGAGCCTCAGAAAGGTACATACACTACGGGAAACCCCTTCTTTGCCGAGTGCCCGAAACACTCGGCAAAGAAGGTATTACACTCGGCAAAGAGTTTGCCGAGTGTAACACTCGGCAAACTCCACTCGGCAACCAGCTCTCGGCAAAGCCGAGTTTGCCGAGTGCTTTTTGTCGGGCACTCGGCAAAGGTTTTGCCGAGTGTCAGAAAAGCACTCGGCAAAAAAAAGTAACGTGACGGAGGGAAATGTCCGTCAAGATCGTTTACCGAGTGCCCTAACGGCAGGCACTCGGCAAACGAAAACAATTTGCCGAGTGCCAGGCAGGTGGCACTCGGCAAAGATCAACTATTTGCCGAGTGCCAAGCCCTGGCACTCGGCAAACTTTTCCTGTTTGCCGAGTGCCATCTGCCTGGCCCTCGGCAAACACTGGTCAGTTTGCCGAGTGCCAGAAAAAGGCACTCGGCAAACAATGGCCAGTTTGCCGAGTGCCAGGTTTTGGCAACCCATTCACTTGTTTCAAAACCCTTCCTTGGACGGCCCGTGTACATCCACGCACGGTCATCCATCTTCTATCATATGACGGAGCAATTTAAAATTTATTGGTATCTACACGATGCATACAATGTCTAATAGGTGAAGATAGGTCCTAATCCCACCCGACAATGCGTAGATGGGGCTAGTTTCCAAGGTCTACTCCGGTCCGAGACAGAATTTCGGCAGCACCTCCCCGCTGTTCTCCAAATACACGTCCTGCGAGGGAGATTGTGTATCCGGAGAACAACAGGGAGGCGCGGCCGAAACTCTGTCTCAAACCGGAATAGACAATGGAAACTAGCCCCATCTACGCATCCTCGGGCTGTCCAAGAAACGTGGACAATTCGAAATAGATACGGTCATAGATATGCAACCCTCGGGCATATCTCCAACTGTATCTATTTCGAACGGGAGACGCCTAACTAGGTTACGCGTTACCTACAAACAGAAATGGAAAAGGCCGGGGGGGGGGGGGGGGGGGGGGGGGAGGGGGTGTCTTTTATGTCTCACCTTGCTGTCCGGCAAAGTGACGAGTGAAGATGGTGGAAAAGCCTCTCCTATCCTGCAAAGAACGAAACATAAAGCCGTCAATTCAAAATTTCGGCAGCACCTCCCCTGTACGGTGAGGTTCCCAAAACCTGCAAGAAAACAACGGCACGATGGCCGACACTCACATCCAACAAATCAACGGCACGAAGGCCGGATACCACATCCAATTGAAGAAAAAACATCCACCATTACTCATATTTTCCATTTCAACAACCTCATCACTTGTCCAATTGGAACAACGGCATTTCGTCCAATTCAAACAACTACATCACGTCACTTGTCCATTTACATTACCAATTTTTTTTCCAATTGCATTCATAGCTCACATTTAATATTTTCTTTTTGCGAGAATAGCTCACATCTAATATGAAAATTACCAATTTTGTTTCAATTCTTATTTCATAACTAGCATCAATTTCTTGACTACCATTTCAATAACAAAAACCAGAAAAAAAAAAAAAGAGACAAGAACCTTACCTTGTCGGGACAGCACGTCGGGGGCCGGGGGCAGAGGAGGGAGGGGTCGGGGAAGGGGCGCGGCGGCCCGGGGTCGCCGGGGCCGTAGCCGGGCCGGGCGCGTTGGGGAGGCGGCGGCGCGCGGGAGGCGGCGGTGGTCGGGGAAGGGCGCGGGAGGCGGCGGCGCGGGGGAGGCCGGGGCGGGCACGGTCGTCGGGGAGGCCGGGGCGGGCACGGTCGTCGGGGAGGCGGCGGCGTGGGCGAAGGGGAGACCGGGGAGTCGGGGGCGGCGCGCGGGAGGCGGCGGCGCGGGGGAGCGGGAGGCGGCGGCGCGGGGGAGGGCGCGGGAGGCGGCGGCGCGGGGAAGGGCGCGGGAGGCGGCGGCGCGGGGGAGGGCGCGGGAGGCGGCGGCGCGGGGGAGGACGCGGGAGGCGGTGCGGCGGCGGGGCAGCAGGGCGCGGGAGGCGGGAGGTGGAAGACGCGGATAAGGGAGAGAGAGAAGGAAGAAGAGAGGCGCCGCGCCTAAGTTAGAACGAAAATCTTTGCCGAGTGCTAGATCCAAAAGCACTCGGCAAATACTGCAGCACTCGGCAAAGATTGTTTGCCGAGAGCCTTCGTCGCGGCCCTCGGCAAACATTTTCCACAGGAACTAAAAAAAAAATTAGAAATTCGAAATAAATTCAAAAAAATGCCAAATTTTGCCATGATACATTTCATATGATCCTTTACCTATAAAAAATAGGTTTAAGGTGAAACCAAATTATGACCGTCGTTTTGGTTCGAAATCCAGACAATCACTTCATAAGTTTATGGATCTTCTTCAAGGATGCTTCTGTTTTTAAACAACGTACATGGCAACTTTTGCGAAACTTTTTCTACGATTTATCATGGTCTCCATGTATGATTTCATGATACCAGCGCGAGTCTCGTAATTTTTGGACTTTGTTTGAATTTTATAAAATTAAAATACTATTCACCCATATCGTCACACTTATATTTTATGTACAAGATGACTGAATTTTCAGTTCATTTCATGGTTGACACCTTACATTGGACTCAAGAATATGAATATAAACTTTCGTGTGAACAT
This sequence comes from Eragrostis curvula, assembly GCA_007726485.1. Lineage (NCBI taxonomy): Eukaryota > Viridiplantae > Streptophyta > Magnoliopsida > Poales > Poaceae > Eragrostis > Eragrostis curvula. The sequence goes on from RWGY01000005.1 coordinate 10,265,012, forward strand.
ATTTTATTATTTGAATCACCTAAAGTTCAAATTTGAATTATCTTCAATATATACTTTATATATCATAAACACCTTAAATATACCAAACGGATTGAAAAAATCACCAAACTTTCGCATGAAGCACCATTGATACATACATCCACCACAAAAATGGAAACTGTGGGAAAAAATGAAAAAAAAAATATTTTGCCGAGGGCCCACGTTTGGCACTCGGCAAACAAATAGTTTGCCGAGTGCCACTAACGGAGGCACTCGGCAAACTGTTTGAGTACCGTGTGTTCAATGTTTGCCGAGTGTCTCCTGTTTTGGCACTCGGCAAAGTATATGTTTGCCGAGTACCTGCGGCTGGGCACTCGGCAAACACAAGAAGTGCCGTGTGTCATACGTTTGCCGAGCGCCGAGCCTCTGGCGCTCGGCAAACAGGTGGTTTGCCGAGTGCCCGATAAAAGCCACTCGGCAAACTATGTTACACTCGGCATATGGGGGCTTTCCCGTAGTGATATTTTACGTTAATTTCATCACAAAACTACAGATTTTAGGAATTTTGCTCTCTTATCCTGACAAGTGCATGATGAAAAATCCATCACTGGCACTGGCATGATGAAAATTCCGTCACTGGCACTGGCCGGTGACGGTCGAAATTCGCCATTAATCAGCATGTTTCTTCTAGTGCATGGCCGGCCACCGGCGCCGCACCTCGTCGTCCACCTCCTCAGCGACACCATGTGCACCCTCTTCCAGCCTCTCCAACTCACCTTCAGCCTCTACCATGGCGGCGCACCTCACTGACGGGGGCGATCCGCAACCGCTAGAGACCCCTCATGACTCACCCCTCGAGGGGAAACATGCTTCATCAGCTCCTGTTTTATGGTTATGAAACCTTCAGGGATTTCCTTTCCGGTGGAATTTATTGGAATTCCTGTTCCAAACCATGATTAAATTACTGCACATCTTAAGTTTCTGAGAAGATGCTGCACAAGTGAACATAGACACCGTTCCATTAGACGCCGTAAGAAATGGTGGGGGTACCACGTAAGACAAACAAGAATTAATTATTGCCAGTGGTCGCTAGTCGCTACACTGACACAGTCACACAAGTATTTTCCTGCCATGACGAAACACGGTGGTGGAACGAGTCTCATCTCGCCTACATCGCCGCAGCCTGTTCGTTCTGCGACACGAGCCACACGCGCGAAGAGGGCTTTTCATAACCGTAAAGATCCTGAAAAGCCAATAAGAGCCTGCTATTGCCAACAAACACACACACACGCACACGCACACGCACACGGCACACGCACACGCAAGCATTATTTCAGGCCATGACGATACACGGTGGTGGAATTGTGGAAAGAGTCTCAGTTCGCCGACATGGCTGCAGCCGGTGCGCTCCGCGGCACGAGTCGCGCGCGGAGAGGGTTTTTCATGACTGTCAAGATGACGGCATAGAATTCAGTGAGATCGACTCCCTCGCCGTCCACCTCCCACCACTCAAACTCCCTGACAAGGTTCGCCACAAAGAACTCAAGGTGAAGCATCGCCATGGCCGTCCCCGGGCACGCGCGCCTCCCGGCGCCAAACGGCATCATCTTCATCTCCCTCGCGCAGGCCAGGTCGACGCCTTCGCCTTCGCCGCCGGGCATGAACCGCTCGGGCCTGAACGACATGGGCTCCGGCCACACCTCCGGGTCGCGGCCGATCTTGCTGATCAGGAAGTTCACGGTGGCGCCGCCGTCGGCCAGCCTCGACGACGGAACGCCGAGGACCTCAGCGGCCTCTTTGCCGTCCGGCACGTGGCGGAGCACGAACGGGATCGGCGGGTGGCGCCGGAGGCTCTCGAAGACGACGGCCTTGAGGTACGGCATGCGCGACAGGCCGTCCTCCACGATGATGCCATCGCCGGCGGCGTTGGCGTCGACCTCGAGCCGAAGCTTGTGCTGTATTTCAGGGTGCTTGACGAGATTGGCCATGGTCCACTGCAGGGAGCTCGCCGTAGTCTCTGTGGTGACGCCGAGGAACTCGGAGAGGAGACTGACGATCTCGCCTTCTGTTAGTGCCCTGTCATTGTCCTCAGGGACACGTGCGTCCAGCAGTGTGTCCACGTACGTTTTGTTCTTTCTTCGGTTGTTTCTGACTTGGGCGACGAGAGGCAGGTACGTCTCCTCCTGGTGGCGCCGGAACGCGAGAAGCCGGCGCCACCGTGCCGGGTACAGGAACCTGACGACGCGAGGGTACCTCGCGAACACCACGAATGACGGCAACTCCATCAGCAAGTCCCACTGGAACTTGGCCATGGCACGGAGCCTCGTTTTGCCGAGGCTGGCGACGACGTCCTTGCCGAAACAGATCTCCGCCGTGAGGGAGTACACGGCGAAGTGCAGGCTCTCGCCGGCCGGGGCGCCGGACCCGAGCGCCCGCACGAGGTCCCGGAGCGCCCGAGCATGGACGTTGTTGATTCGGCCGAAGAAGGACGGGCTGAGCACGCCGGCGACGAGGTTGCGGCGGACGGCGCGCCAGTAGGGGCCGTACGGTGCCGCGAGGATGTTGAAATGGCGGTTCTGGGTGAGGATGGAGCTCGGCACGACCGGGGTCGGGCGATCATGGAACGCCGCGCTTTGCCGCACGAGGGCACGGTGCGCCGCGGCGCGGTCGGTTACTTGGAATGTCAAACCGCGCCGCTTGTTGGTGCCGTGCTCACCACCACCTGGTGGCGCTCTCTGCCGCACCAGGCTCAGCAGCTTCCTATGGAGACCGGTGGTGATGTGCTTGCCGGTTCCCCGGTAGCGTGCGGCCAGTAGAAAGGCGGCGGCAAGGAAGGGGAACAGTAGGGTGATGAGATTAGGGAGCGTGGACAAGATACTGTCCATCATGTGATATGTGCTCGCCAGCTGATGACTTTGTTCTAGCTAGGGACGCTTCAGCCGTGCTGAGTGTCAGCTCTCTAACTTACTATATATAGACATAAAAAAAAACTTACTATATATAGATTTATTACTTTGGACTTTTACAAGTACACTGCATTATTTAATTCTCAGCGCATGAATCACGAGGTAGGCCCATGCTTTTAAACATACTCGCTCTGTCCTTTATGTAAGGGATCGGGGGCTCTTTCGAGAAAAAGAGCAGCTGCGTGCAAAGACCGCTTTACCCCTCATCATTGCCATCCCTCCCACCTCACCCACTGCCTTCTCCCGTGCCGCATCTTGCGAGCTTTGCAGCCATGCCCGCCCGAACTCGCTCCCGTGAGGCCCGAACGAGCTCCGCCGCGCGCAGCCTGACCCGGCTCGCCCTGCACGCACACCCGCACGAAAATCCGCCCGAGCTCGGCCCACTCAGCCCGAAATCGGGTGGACAGGGAGGGGAGGGGAACGCCATGGTTTCGATGCAGCACAGGGTCAGAGGGAGGCCGGCCTTCGGCACCGTCGCGCGACGGCGAGGTCACGGCGGCGCCATGGGAAGCGCAACGAGGAGCCGCAACCTGAGCCATGGGTTGAGCACCTTGATGGCCACCTTCTCATGGCGGCCATGGAGGACGACCTTGTAGACGGAGCCGTATCCGCCGCCTAGCTTGAGCGCCTTATCCATGTTGTTGGTAGCCTCCCGCAGGTCGCTGTAGGACAGCTCGGTGAAGCCTCGGGCAAGCACCAGCTGGTCCCCCAGCTGCCGGACCTTGTCCCGGAGTGCCGCGGCCTCCCGGACGGCATCGTCGTGCTGGCTCGGGAGAGGAGAAGAAGCAATGCGGAGACACGAGCTCGTGTGTGGTGAAGATGGCCGGACTCGCCCCTTGACTGGCGACGGCAGGCGCATGCGGGCTGTCGATGGAGGAGAGATGCGAACGCGAGCAGCGAATGGATAAGGTTCAAGTGAACAGGGGAGGGGAGGGGAGGAAGGAATCTAACCGTGTGGGTTCCACCTAAGTCTCTCCAATCTCTTACATTTTGGTACATCTTGAAATAGCCTCAATCCCTTATAAAAAAGGATGAAGGGAGTAATGATTTAGCTGAGGATCTTGTCGGAGTTATGCATGGGCTTGAGGGACTTTCAAGGTTGACAGGCGGTTGGCGGGGTCCGGCAGCGGGGTACCTTGAAGCCAAAGTGATTAGCGTGACGTGGTAGATGCTGTGGACAAAAGGAGGAGGGATGGAGGTGGGGAGTGTGTCGCCAAGTACAATTCGCAGAGGGAGGGACCTCTCGAGATCTACCTTCTATTTTTAATAGAATAGACTAGCTATTGATTTTAGCTAACTCTAAAATAAAACACAACTAAACAAGTTAGAGTAAACCAACAGACTCTTTAAACCACCAAGGACTCGCGGGAAGAAGGAATAGAGGGTGAAGGTCTCTAGCTAAATATAGTTAGCTTAAAAACTGGAATGAAGAGTTAGCTATTTTAAGAAAGATTTGGAGAGACTGTTGGAGAGTGAGAGTCATTTTCAATAATGCTATCCATATTTAAGGAAAAAAAACATGGTTTCCCAATCCGTGCGTTAGTTATACTATCGGATTTTGTTGTTGCCCTACCGAAGTGACACATTAAAGCAGTATAAGGCTTTCACTACAGACCGACAACATATATTGCTAACTGCAGTCGGCTGAAACAATAGATGACATCGCAAGGGCATATACCGTTTTGTCAGATGTTACTCCGAATCGACAAAAACTGCTACATACTCTTGTTAGATGTGGAACTAACTTCGTTTTATTTCTAATCGCAGACATTTCTCAGCTATGCGTGATGTATGCGGTCCCTTATTTAATTGGTGAGTATATTTCAGATCGCTAATATCATAGAATCTGTGTTGACCATGCCCTTATTCGCCTTATAATCCTCCACTCCCCCTCTAATTCTGGTTTTGGTTGAAGCATAGGAGCAAGCATCAATTATTTGTGTGTTGTACCTTTAGGGTCTGTTTGGAATGTGGGAACATGAAAAAATGCAGGAAATTTGCGACATAGAAATTAATGAGAAAACAAGAATAGTTATTAGAGCTTACTCTCTTTTTTTAAGCGAACAGCAGAGGAGCCCCCTATTTCTATTTTTTTCCTATTTATTTCAAAAGATATTTACAAGTTACAAGGCTGTAGGCCCAAGGAGACACCCTAAGGAAAGTAAAACTAGTTATATTACATAACCATTCCTCAGGAGCTGTTTCCCCGACAAGATAAAAGATAATGTGTAAAACAACTAAAAATACTAGAATGTAGATTAGAAAAATGGAAACCGAGAAATGTGCAAATGTACTCATAGCCTCTATTAGCCTATAGCAATTTAACAAAAGTGACCTGCACGGTTCATCTGTAAGGGCTCGTTTGGATTGAAGGAAAAAAATTCCTTTCCTGCGTTTGTGTGTGTGTGTGTGTGTGTGTGTGAAATTGAACTGTTTCTTATGAAATTCCTGTATGATTCATGTGAAATTCCTGTGTTCCAAAGAAGGCCTAAGTGATACAACCTCCTCCCTCCATGTTTGGTCGTTCACGGAGAGGTAAAAAGGAAAAACAGTTCAACTTCATTGTTGCTTAGATTGAAGAGGCGGAGCTGGTAAAGACGTCGGAGAATGCAGCGAGCGAAGTTTCCCTTGGTTTCGACTAGACTCATTTGTTTATTTCCTCTGATTTGCAAGTCTTCCGATTCCTTTCCTCAGGAAAGGAAGCAGCCATTCCTTCGTTCCGAATGCATCTATATTCACAGTTCCTTTCCTCAGGAACAATTTGCTGCATATTTCCATGAAAAATCATTTGTAGTGTTCTTTTCAAGCAGTAATAATAGAGGAGGTTCCCAATTTTGAAATGCCTCCATGCAGTGAAAGAAATTTAGGCAGAAGTCAGAGAGTGGGATGAACTAGTTACAGGCTGGAAAATGTCCAACAATTGATCATTAAGAAAGTGTCACATGGGCACCGGAAAAAGTTGAATTTCATGATTTGGTCATTATATCTGCTATAAAATGCTTTGAGAGGGTTAAGATTATAGAAAACAGGAGATGTAGCAAGCTAAATTACTACTGAAAGTAAATAATTGGTTATCGCTATTCTAGAATAGAATTCAATCTACAGACCAGTTGCTGAAAAGAAATTGAAAGGGCAGAAAGAATGCAAATTTGTTGAAAAGATGAAAAGATGTTCCAATGCTCAATTGCGGAACATGTGTGGTGTATGATTCAAGACTTATTAGGCTGGAGTGGGAATTCCAAGAAATTTAAACGACTTTATTACCAACAATTTCTTAGCTCCAGCTGGTAGCAATACAATATAGAATCTCAATGTTTTTGTGCTAGGAGCTACCTGCTAGGCCTTTTTTTTCCCGAGTCTACCTGCTAGACCTTGTGGTTGAACAGAAATGAGTGGGTATTGGAGACAAAATGGCTCCATACCATGTGATACATTTTCCGGTTCACTCCAGCAAAATGCAGCGCTAGAGTATATTGAGCAAGGGGAAGGACAAGGAAAATCTGAAAGACATCATCACCAAGTTCATGTCCGGCACTGGGAGAGGAAACGAACAAGTACCAGGAGTTGGATGATAGCTCGACTCTGTTTATGATGCTTAGATTGAAAAACATGGTACTCTAATTAGCTTTACCTAGTTTTATTTTATAGAGAGTAAATTTCACAAACCCCGCGCCGAATATTTTGGGCTAAATATCACAAAACCACACATTTCACAAACCTACCAATATTTAAGGTTTCTTTCTCACAAACCCACCAATTCTCGATTGGTCATGTTTATGTTACTCTTATGCGCATGTTAGTTGTCTAAGCACAAATCTGATGATGATAGGAGATGCAAACTCAACAGGGCCTACTGACATGTCAACAATGATCCGTGGCTGTGAAATTAGCCGAATCGCGTAGCATCCCAACGTAAGAGTTGTTGTTCTCGACCAATATCTTAACATGGTTGCATCCAGTTTAAGCTACACTTAGGACTTCTCCTATCCTACGCAACCTGACCGTTTCCAACACCGGCCGCTTTGCGCATGTGCAACTGACATGTGAGACTAGTGTAACATGAACAAGATTAGTGTGACATGAGACTATTGGTGGGTTTGTGAAATCTGCATGAAAGTTGATGGGTTTGTGATGTTTAGCCCAAATATCGGTGGGTTTGTGAAATTTACTCATCAAAAGTTGGTAGGTCTATGAGAAACAAACCTTAACTATTGGCGAGTTTGTGAAATGGGCATCATAGTTGGTGGGTTTGTGATATTTAACCCAAAATATTAGTGGGTTTGTGAAATTTACTCTTTTATAGATGGAAGGATAAGAGTGGGGAAAAGAGGTTTCCTAAGTTACTGGACTGTCATGCATGTAATCCTTTGGAAAGGATAAGACAAATGATCAAACGTAACTAGTAAAGTGAATGGCGACAATAATTTAAGAATAGAGGGAGTAGCCTGTTCTGCAAGCTAGTAGTCCCAGCATACTCTATCTTGCTTTCAGTAAAGCAGGGCCAAAAGTCTTTGGTCTGACAGATTTCATAAAGTCATTGCCGATCCCTTTATTTGGTTTCGAGATAAAATCTCATGAATCATCGCTTTCTACCAGGACATCATCATATACTCAGTATTTGTTATCATTATTGAGCAAAACTGCCCCAGTTGCACTGTGCTGAGATCTGACTCGACGAAATGGAATCTGATGCTCATAGAGTAAGGCTAAGTTGATAGCCTCCACATATAACCGCATATAGTACGAACAGAGCTAAGTTTCTTTATTGAATCTTTTCTTTACCTTATTAATCATGTAGATGCCTTTCTTAATTTTGACTTAATTAATAGTAATATCATGTAGGCAACTTTCCCCTCGAGTTTTGTCCAAAAAATAAAACGCAGCCTCACCATGGCATGGCTGCATGCACATCTATGTATCTCACTAATCGATGGATGCGGCTTTCCCTGAGTTTCGAGGATCAGCTTGCTTGCACAGCTTGTACATTGTACAATTATTTTAGAGGCAACTCGACCTTTATAGGATAGACTCTAGTTTTTGACGAAAAATTGTAGGGGATTTCCCCACAGTGCTGCCTTTTCCATTAAAAGAAATATTTACAAGGAGCAAGGAAAGCGAAAAACGAAAGGAGGAACTAAACTACTACTAGAACTACTGCTATTCTAAAGAAGAGATATATACATCTAAGACTACTGCTAGTCTAAGAAGAGAAAAACAAACAGGGGTGGATTTACAGAGATGAGGAAGAGGTCTCATCAGTGAGCCTTTACAAGAGATTTAACCAGGATCTGATTGCTTGATGGTGACTATCATTGATTCTGTATAGATGAAGAATAATGTCTTCTTTGAAAGACCTTTTCCACATAGCCACGCTAGGCGACTTGTTGTCAAATATTTTGCCATTCCTTTGCTTCCAAATATTCCAGATTGCAACAGAGAATATCTCCATGTAAAACTGATACTGAAATTGATGTCTTCCTTGGATAATATTATCATGTACTTGGAGGTCCTCATCCCAGATAACCCAAGTTTGAACCAGCAACTCACACTAAAAGGACACTCGAAGAACAAGTGTTCCAGAGTTTCTTCAACCTGTCTACTGCACAGCACACAATTATATCCAGATTGTAAAATATGATTCCTTCTTCTAAGCATATTTCTTGTGTGCACCCTGTCTTTTAGTAATAGCCAGATAAAGAATTTGATTTTGGGCATATTCCACAAATAAAAGATATAACACGTGGCACCTTGAAAATGATGCTTATAGAATTTACTCGTGGCATATGCTGTTGTGCCCCAAATATAGCTCCATATATCACTATCTTTAGTATCTTGCCAAATTTTGTCCAAGCTTTGCTGTGCAGTCGTAGCAATTCATCAAAAGCCAGATTGGACAGCAGGTAACCATTCTAGACTCTAGTTGTAAGTAATTATATACTCCATTCGTCCCTAAATATAGGGCATTCTGGTTTTGGTCAAAGTCAAACTTTGTAAACTTTGACGGTAATTACAAAACTTTTACAAAATCTAATTTATATTCGTAGATACACTATAAAAACAACTATCATAGTATGTAACTTTTTATTTAAAATATTTTATTTTTATAGATACTAGCAAAAATTGACTTTGACTAAACTCAAAATGCCTTATATTTAGGAACAAGAGAGTATGTCATCTTTTATTAAGGCTCCATACTTAAATCCTCATCCCGTCCAAGTGAAGAGTCGCATAAGGGGTCGTCACACATGACAAGTGTGGCAGCCTGCAGGCATGAGAGCCGGCACTTTGACTGTACGTTTGGCATGCCACCGTGCGGATGCTGTTGCACTGTGCAAAAGCGACGTGACAGAGAGTGGATCTAGCCAGGCGTCGAGTGCATGGCGACGGCCCATGCATGGGTGTATCCCTGCACGATTGGGAGCAATAATGTGGTATGGCAGCAGCGGAGTGGATCTAGCGATGTGATGCCATCCGAGTTGGCGATTTGACCCTTTTGTTTCTTTTACTGTTTTGTACTATACAACCACCGGCATGATTTGATGCCTGCCACTAGGGTGGCTTTTGGCATGTCAGGCTGATTCTGTGATCACCGTAACCGGGGTAATGATCTTAAACACCCTCCGCAAGTCTGTTTTCTTTTTTTTTTCTTTTTTATTACACACTACTTTTTTTACGCTACCAATAAGCATTCACAATGCACGCACTCACCCGTCCGAATACACGTACGTGTTGGAGTGTATTGGTTCATGTATAGAGGCCCATCTAGAGGCCCATGTATAGGACTATATTCCCCCCCCCCGCCCCCCCCCCATCTAGGGTTTGGAGGAATCAATTGGACAGTCTTAACCCTAATTCTAGCATGGTATCAGAGCTAACTTTTTTTCTCCCCATCTCCTTACCCTAGCCGCCGCCGCCGCTGCTGCCATGGCCGGCCGCCGGCCGCCACCGCCGCCCTTCCCCTCTTCCTCCTCCTTCCCACCTCTCCCTCCCTCCTACGCAGCACCCCTCGCTGCAGGCGCCGCCGCCGCCGCCGCCGCGCCGTCGTCACCAGACGTCGCACAGATCGCCGCGGCCTCGGGTGCGCAGGCCGCGCCGCTGCCGGGGCTCCTCGACGCGGGCGCGCGGGCAGCCGCGGGTGCGCGGGCCGCGCCTCCGCCGTCACCAATATTCGTCGCCGCCCCTGTCGATCCACTCGCCGCGCCGCCGTCTTCCACCCTGGGCGCAGGTGTTGTGGACGTCGCGACACAAGCTGCCGGGCGCGCTGTGGACCAGGCCGCGCTGGGCCTCACGGAACAGGCCACGCCTCGTGTTGCAGGCCAGGCCGCGCCGGTGGTTGCGGAGCAGGCCGCCGCGAGCCAGCAGGCTGCTGCCCGGCAGGCCGCCGCGGGCCATCAGGCCGCCGCCCAGCAGGCCGCCGTGGTCACTGCCCCCAGTCCCTCCTCGGCTTTTGCTCGGTTGGGCGTGCCGCCGGGTTTCACGAACACCGGCCTTGGCATGCCACCGGAGCTCGTCACCACCACTCCGCCGCCTTCCTCCGCGGATGCCGCTCTCGTTGCTGCCCTCGCCACGGCGAAGACCGAGGCTTTGGTGGCCCAGGAGCGGGTGCACGCGGCCGCCCTCGCCTGGGAGCGCAAGCGCGCTGCGGCAGATGCCCTGGCACGCCGGGTCGCTGAGGCGGAGCAATACATGAGCCTCTCCGCCGGCAAGCAGCCGGTCGTCCCCGTCGCCGACACCGCCGCCTCGTCGTCCCGCCCGCCTCAGCCCGATGGCACTGGCCCCTACACCGCCACGGCTGATCCGATGGTCGCCCAGCTTCACCTCCAGGCTGTCGGGGTCCAGAACCTCCGCGCCCTGGTCTCGATCGTCCTCGACCCTTCGTCCACCTCCTACGGCCGCTGGCGCGACCAGGTCCTCCTCGCCCTCCGCCGCTACGCCCTCGACGACCACGTCCTCACCGACACTCCTGTTCAGGCGCGAGATGGACTCTGGCTGCACCTCGACAGCATCGTCGTGTCTTGGATCTTCGGGACCATCTCCCCAGATCTCCAGGAGCTCATCCGGACTCCCGGCGACACCGCGCGCCAGGCCTGGCTGGCTCTCGAGGGCCAGTTCCTCGACAACACCGAGGCCCGTGTTCTTCACCTCGACACCAAGCTCCGCACCTTCGACCAGGGGGATCTCTCAGTCACTGACTACTGCCTCAAGATGAAGGCCATGGCGGATGCGCTCCGTGACCTCGGCACCCCTGTGAGCGACAAGGTCCTGGTCATGTACATCCTGAGGGGTCTCAACAGCAACTACGACCTCCTCAAAACCTGGATCCCACAACAGCGACCCTTTCCCTCCTTCCAGGAGGTGAAGGATGACCTCTGCTTCGACGAGATCACCCGAGGCCTCGCACCTGGCTCCTCGTCGACCTCCACCGCCCTCGTCTCCGCTCCACCACCTCCCGCCAACCCGTCTGCCACTTCACTCGTTGCCGCTCCTCCCCCCCGGGCCGAGCGGGGGTGGGGGGCCGTCGTCGTCGCCGTGGTGGGCGTGGTGGTGGCTCTGGTGGGGGCCGTGGGGGCGGCCGCGGCACTCCCGCAGCGACTCCTACTCCCGGGGGTACGCCCTGGCCATCCTTCACCAACCCATGGTCAGGGCGTATCTCGATGTGGCCGTTCCAGTCTACAGGCGGCGGGGGTCGTCCTCCACACCAGCCCGCGGCCATGTTCACTGGCCCGGCTTCCCCTGTGCCCTGGACTCCTCCCGCACCGGCTAGCCAGCCTCCGTCCTGGCCGGCGGGGTGGACTCCTCCTGCTCAGACCTGGCCGGGGGGGGGGGGGGGGGGGGGGTGGGACCAGGCGGCGCTGGCCTAGTCCTTCAGCACCATGTAGCTGACGCCGCCGGTGGAGTGGATCGCTGACTCGGGGGCCTCGTACCACACCATGCCAGATGCTGGTATCCTTTCTTTCGCCCACCCTCCCCATCCCTCCTGTCCTTCTGCCATTATGGTGGGTAATGGCACTTGTCTTCCTGTCACCTCTGTCGGCACTGTTCTGGGTTCTTTTTGCCTTTCCGGTGTTCTTGTTGCTCCTCAGATGGTTCACAACCTTCTTTCTATTCGCAAATTTACTGCTGACAATTCTTGTTCTGTTGAGTTTGACCCTTCTGGTGTTTCTGTGAAGGATTTGGCTTCCCGGCGTCTACTCTTCCGATGTGACTGCCAGGGACCCCTTTACACCATCCGCCTTCCTGCTTCCGCTGCTTCATCGTCGCCTTCTTCTTCATCAGCAGCTCTTGCCACTACATCTTCTTCTATGACTTGGCACCGCCGGCTTGGTCATCCCGGCCGCGATGTTTTGGCTCAGCTCTGCCGTAGTGCAGATCTCTCTTGTACTAGGACATCTAATGAGCACCTTTGTCATGCGTGCCAGTTAGGTCGTCATGTTAGGCTTCCTTTTTCTGTTTCTTCTTCGCATGCGAGACATGTTTTTGATCTCATTCACTGTGATATGTGGACTTCTCCTGTACTCAGCATTTCTGGCTATAAGTACTATTTGGTGATTGTTGATGATTTCTCTCATTACTTTTGGACTTTCCCGTTACGTGCGAAGTCCGACACGTTCCCCACCCTCCTCAACTTCTTTGCCTGGGTCTCCACTCAGTTCGGCCTCACCATTAAGGCCGTCTAGTGTAACAACGGCCGTGAGTTTGATAATCACACCTCCCGGGCCTTCTTCCTCTCCCGCGGGGTTCACTTGCGCATGTCTTTTCCTTATACCTCCCCTCAGAACGGCAAGGCTGAGCGGATGATCCGCACCACGAACGATGTCGTTCGCACCCTACTCCTCTAGGCTTCACTTCCTGCCCGCTTCTGGGCCGAGGGTCTTCACACTGCTACCTACCTTCTCAACCGCCTCCCTTCCACTGCATTTCCTTCTCCCACTTCACACCATGCCCTATTCGGCACTCCTCCTCTGCACGACCACCTTTGTGTCTTCGGGTGCGCCTGCTACCCTAACACCTCTGCCACCTCCCGCGCCACGCGCCACGCGCGGCCCCGGAGCCTCCTCCCGCGCCACGCGCGGTCCCGACGCCGCCTCCCGCGCCACGCGCGGCCCCCACACGCTACGCCGAGCCCGCGATCATCTACCAGCGCCGGTCGGTACCGGCCCCGGAGCCGCCGCCGGCTCACCCTCGGGCTCGCTCCCGCCTTGACCCGGTGGTGTACCACCCGCCTGTCCTCCATCGGGATCCCGGCCATACTCATCCCATGGTGACACGGCGGGCGGCGGGCGTTCTACGGCCTTCGGCTCTCTCCGCCGCCATGGGAGAGCCGGGGATTTCTCCGGTTCCCTCCTCTGCCCACGGTGCCCTGGCTGATCCTCACTGGCGCCGGGCAATGGAGGAGGAATATGCTGCCTTACTTACCAACCAGACTTGGGACCTCGTGCCTCGTCCCCCTGGTGGCAATGTGGTTACAGGGAAGTTGATCTGGACTCACAAGCGTCGTGCCGATGGTCACTCGACCGCTACAAGGCTCGCTGGGTTATCAGGGGCTTCACCCAGCGGCCTGGAGTGGATTATGATGAGACTTCCAGTCCAGTGGTCAAGCCTGCTACAGTCCGCTCGGTTCTGTCGCTGGCTCTCTCTCGCTCTTGGCCTGCAGCTGGATGTGAAGAATGCTTTCTTGCATGGCACTCTCTAAGAGACAGTATACTGCAGCCAGCCAGCGGGGTTCATGAATCCCAGTCGTCCTGATATGATTTGCCACCTCAACAAGTCCCTCTATGGTCTGAAGCATGCTTCTCGGGCTTGGTACTCTCGGTTTGCCACATTCCTGGTCTCTTTGGGGTTCACTGAGTGCAAGTCAGATATCTCACTGTTCGTCTACCGCCGTGGTACTGACACTGCCTATCTGCTGCTCTATGTTGATGACATCGTACTCGCTGCGTCCAGTCAGGCCTTGCTCCAGCGCATCATCCAGCCTTTGCAGCAGGAGTTTGCTATGAAGGATCTGGGTGTCCTTCATCACTTCTTGGGAGTCACTGTTGAGCACCGTCCTTCTGGCCTGTTCCTCCACCAGCGGCAATATGCTCTTGATATTCTGGAGCGTGCAGGGATGACTGATTGCAAGCCGTGCTCCACCCCTGTTGACACTCAGGCCAAGCTGTTTGCTGATTTGGGTGATCCAGTTGCTGACCCGACTGCCTACAGGAGTTTTGCCGGTGCCTTGCAGTATCTTACCTTCATCAGGCCGGATATCACTTATGCCATCCAGCAGGTCTGCCTTTATATGCATGATCCTCGCGAGTCACACCTTGCTGCTCTGAAGCGCCTCCTCTGCTACGTTCGTGGCACGGTTGACTACGGCCTGACTTTTCACCGGTCTCCTTCCGCTGAGCTCGTTGTCTACACAGATGCTGACTGGGCTGGCTGTCCGGTGCTCCACCTCCGGCTACGCAGTCTTCCTCGGCGGCAACCTTGTCTCTTGGTCATCCAAGCGACAGCCCGTGGTCTCCCGCTCCAGTGCAGAGGCGGAGTACCGGGCTGTGGCCAACGGTGTGGCTTTGGCGTCGTGGCTCCGACAGCTCTTGGCCGCTTGCCAAGAGCACGCTCGTCTACTGCGACAACGTCAGCGCGGTGTACCTCTCCACCAACCCGGTTCAGCATCAGCGGACGAAACATGTTGAGATCGACCTCCACTTCGTTCGGGACCGAGTCGCCATTGGGCAAGTTCGGGTTCTCCATGTCCCCACTACCTCTCAGTTCGCGGACATCTTCACCAAGGGTCTCCCCTCCTCGACCTTCTCAGAGTTTCGCTCCAGTCTCAACGTAACCCGTGGCTAGTTGTGACTGCGGGGGGTGTGAGTTCTTCTTTCTTGTGTCCAGTCTTGAACTCCGCTGCGCCGGTAAGTTCAGACTGCGGGGAGTGTTGGAGTGTTTGGCCCATGTATAGAGGCCCATCTAGAGGCCCATGTATAAGACTATATTTCCCACACATCTAGGGTTTGGAGGAATCAATTGGACAGTCTTAACCCTAATTCTAGCAGTACGCAAACTTTACTACTATGAGTATTTTTGAAGACTAAGCCGTCAAATTCTCGAGATTGAAGAAATCACCGTTAGCGCCTCGCTGTTGACGGAAACGTCACATACCACTGAAAACATATTGTCGTTAAATCTTAAAAAATTCGGTCCAACAGGGAGTAGAACACAGGACCTATAGTGCTACTGAGATTCTTGTAACCACTAGCCCAGAGACCTTTCGTAAGTCTGTTTTCTTTCAATATTAGGCAAAGTTTTTGTTGGCAGTAAAGCGTCTCCGGTGAATCTCAATATTAGCCGGCTAAATCTCTGGTTAACGTAGGTGTGCACGTGTGTGATCTTAGGGAAAGTTCTCTTGCGTGTATGTGATTGTGCGCGTCAATGCCTACACACGAGCTTCGTCGAGTTCCAACTTCATCGCATTCCAGGTTCCAGCAGCTTTCCTTTGATGTTGCACTGATTGTTTCGATCCATCGATTGCGGCAGCGTAGGAGGAGAGTTTAAGCAACTCACACAGACCGCACATGGCTGCTCTGCCGCCGGTGGAAGAGACTCGCTATCTCGCGGACCCTCTGTCAGCCGACTCAGCCTTGCCACCGCATGAATGCAGTCCCCGTGGTCCGGTCCGGTGGCACTTGCTTGCCAAAATATAGCATTGCCTCCGGCCGCCCAGACTCGACAAGGATGCAGCCTTAGCCTCCTGCCATGCTGATTCCGACGTCTTTTTATCCACGAAAATAGCACCCAAGCATCAGATTCACTTTTTTCTTTTATTTTTTTTTTCCGAGGGAGAGATTCACTCTTTTGTGGAGCCTCTTCGTGCAGCTGAGCATCAGACTGAACAAAGACTCAACGAGAAACCCAATGACCAGTGATAACCATACATGTCTCCACTCAAAAAGCGTCTCCACTGCTTTCACTACAACAAGCACGGCCTGTAGTAGTGGGCCTGAAAAATGACCACCGGTACAGGAGAGGGAGGAGCGCTATTCAAACGGTCTGCCACTAAAAAACATTCAAGCAAAGGACCGCATTATCACCCGGCGCTACAAAGATTTTGTAGTTGCAGATGGTAACATGGCCTGTCGGTGGCTGACAACACGGCCCGCCGCACAAAAGGCCCTCTAGTATATAAGTGGTCCTTAGGCCGCTAGAACTTTTTCCGATTCGGCAGTTCGATCTAATTTTATGGGAGGAAGCAGCTTCTATGTTTTCTCATGATTCAGTAATGCTTAAGGCATGCAATGTTGCGTTACTAGAAGCTGTAGGGAAATATGGGTTGGGGTCAGTGTTACATTCAGAGAAACAAATGTCAATATGACATACTTCATGATGAGCCTCGGCTTCATTATTGGGCAACCTATTGGGCCACAAAATTTTTCTGACCCACCATGAAATGGATCGTAACTGGACCGGACCACAATCTATGATGAAACAGCCTAACGAAACATGGACTGAACGAAGCTCATTTAAAATTAGGTCATACTCGTAAGTGAAACGAATCAAGATTTATGACCAAAATAGATGATATCATGTCAGCAGCAATGTCGGCTCATCATTCGATGTGATAGGTCATTGTGTTTGGCTTATTTTATGACAAATAAACAACCGTTACTATCTTATGGTCTATAAATAAACACATAATACGTGCATTATTATCTTCAATTCTTGCATCAGAGATACCGACCTGAACCCGCTGGCTATGCTTGAGTCGGTCCCTTCCCAACCCGCTGCAATGTGGGCCCATGCAAGTATAAATCGAAAAGGAATTACCAACACACATGCAACCGACCTTTTCTTTTTCCTTTTTGGAATCGACATGCAAGTATGCAACCGACTTTACGAGCTGCATAAATATCGAAGCCACGGAGCCTCCGTGAAACGCATCCCAGCTTCCAATGGAGGAGGAGCCGCAACAAAAACAGATCAAGGCTTCCTCTCCTCCTGTTTCGCCGCCTGATCTCGATCCGACTTCCCAGCTAGCTAGCTACCCAGGACTCCCGCCGCAATCATCATGTCGTCCATGCCGCCGCTTCTGACCCCCGCCGGCGTGCAGTCGTCGTCCGCCGGCGCCCAGCCGACGCGCGCCGCGTCGGGCGTGGTCGCGAAGCCGGCGCGCGGGTTCCAGGTGTTCCGCATCGACGGGTACTCGTGGACCAAGACGCTCCCCGGCGGCGAGTGCATCAGCTCGGAGCCCTTCTGCGTCGGCGGCCGCAACTGGCAGGTGGACTACTACCCCAACGGCGCCGACGCGTCGCGCACCGACTCCGACGCCGTCGCCGTCTACCTGCGCCTCCATTCGAGCAACGCCTACGCCCACAACAGCTACAACTACCGGACGGCGGCGGAGCGCGTGCGGGCGCAGTTAAGTTCAGCCTGCTCGACCTCGCCGGCACCGCCGCGTACGAGCTCCCCGCCGAGACCGGCGTCTTCACGCCCCTCACCACCCCGGGACACCATATTAAGGCGGCGGCGGCGGATCCGGAGACGGCGGCGCCGGGCCTCGGCTGCGGCAACGCCATGTTCATCGCGAAGGAGGAGCTCGAGCGGCGGCGGCAGAGCCTGCTCGCCGAGGACTGTCTCGCCATCCGCTGCGACGTCGGCGTCATGATGGTGGAGACCGTCGCCGTCGGGCCCAAGCAGAAGGGACACGGCGGCCGCGGCAGGAACAATTACACCACCTACGACGACGGTGATGACTCCGACGGGGAGGACGGCGGACGCCGGCAGCAGCCGCAGGACGACAAGGAGTTCATCCGACGGTGCCTTACTCAGCGGCGCCGCACGTAAACTTCAAATTTTATTGCCGTCGACGTGCGGCCGTCCTAGGAGTATTTAGCAGAACAAATTATTAGAATAATTTCTAGATTGGATCGAATTAGAATTATTGGGTGTGCCAGGTTCATTTAGCTCTGTTTTGATTCCATCTATCATAAATCGCAAAAATATGCAGTTTCAGTTCTTTTCTTAAGTACCTATATTTTGTTCAAGTCAATGCCCCAACATTTGGAAAAAACGATAATACATAAACAAGCATAATTGTTGATATAAATTATCTTCGTGAGATCATGTGGAGCAACACCGAA
This sequence comes from Eragrostis curvula, assembly GCA_007726485.1. Lineage (NCBI taxonomy): Eukaryota > Viridiplantae > Streptophyta > Magnoliopsida > Poales > Poaceae > Eragrostis > Eragrostis curvula. The sequence continues at coordinate 10,283,076 of RWGY01000005.1, forward strand.
AACCAAAAAAGAAGTTGCGGAAATATTTAGTCACAACTACTGAGGAACACATATGGCAACTAGACAAATTTGAATAATGAAAATTAAGGCAAATATTCAAATAGTCTAAACCCTCCATAAAGAAATCACCATTCAAATACAGAAAAAGACACATTTTCATATTTCAAAAATATCAAAAATAGCAAAATAAAAATTTCAAAGAACAAAATATATTTGTGAATGTTGAAAGTTCGTTTTGTGTCTCCCATGATGCCACGTACTTTTCATATTTAAATAAACTAGCAGTTTGCCCGTGCGTTGCTACGGGCGACAAAAAATCGTAAGAAAGCAAAGACATGTGAAAAATGACACATTTTCATAGATGAATAACCAAAGATAAAATACTTATCTTTCATAATTGTCGGCATTGACCTAATTTACTTTTCCAAACTTCGACCATTATTCTTTCATGAATGCATAACTAAACCCTCATTATTTCCCATCAAAAATATAATCAAAACCACGCAAGTATATCGTGTTGCTAAAATACTATTAATAATATGTTCATAGTATGTAACTAAGTTTTTTAGAAGTTATTAAGAGGTCAAATTGTAAATAGTATAGTCAATGCTTTCAATTATTTGAAACCCAAGGGAAGTATGCACCAGTTATATTGTCAGTCCTCAGCTATGAATACGTGCACTGATGACAAGCAAGTTGTTTCCAGATAAAAACACTTTAAAGAACATAACTACAACAAGCTATTTTCTTTTGAATTTGTCCTACCATAATTTTTTTCAAAATAGACAGAAAAATTGAATCCATTGATATATTCAGATTAAAGAAAATGAGCAACACTGAACAATATAGCTAGAACTGGAGTGCATAAATAAGGGAGTAGATTTGTTATCCGATCCTTCTAGTAGAACCAGCTGTGGTCAATCATTCATGTTTTATAGAAGAAACCATCCATACAATCTTTTCTTCACCAAAGCTTTGCTCCTCACTGTTTTTGGCTGACAGGGAAATTCGGTATTCCATTAGTGTGACACACGTATATATATGATTCTAGTCTAGATACTTAAAAGATCACCAGATGTGAACATGAACTTGCAAGACCACCAGCTAACCAAATTTCTTATCTTTCTTATTTTTCAGTAGCCGATGTCGCACCGGCACAGCGCATTGTGTAGAGGGGACGCAGCAGCGGCAGCCAAGTGCCAAGCACGCCTTCATCCAGAGCTCGCTCACCTCGACGTAAGCGCGTGCCAAGACCGCTCGTACGTACGTACACGTCGCCACGGCAAAGCGCTCAACCACGCCCCAGATCAGCATGGGACGCGAGCAGGACTCGTCGGGGCACCGGAGCGCGAGGCGAACCTCCGGCTGCACCGCAGCGGTCATGTGGCGGCGTCAGCAGCAGGTTACGTGATGGTCTCCTCTTCTTCTTCCTTGTGGCTGGGAACGGTGTCTCCAACAAGGCCGACAGCATCGCGAACGCCATGGACGCGGCGATCTCCAGGTTACGTGAAGTTGTCGGGCTGTGTTTGCATAGGAAAGGAAAGCGATCCTGATCGTATTTGCAAGGGAAAGGAAAAACGAACCGGATCGTGTACTGCAGGAACCAGACTCAAAGTCGATTCGTTTATGGGAAGACCAAGAGAAAATTTTCGCGTACGGGAACCAGGCGGAGGCGGAGTCGGATTCTGTGGCAGAGGAACGAACGTTCCAAAAAATAAAAAGGAAAAAATGGTGTTGCGTATAGGATTCGAGCTCGCGTCGTATTGCTCTCAATGACATGCGTTACCACTGGAGCATTTGTACGTTTGTGACTCCCAGCGTTTTGACTCGTATAAGAACGGAACTTTGGACGGATTTGAATCGAACCCAACTCAAATTTGAGATGAACTCGGATGGAGGTGGTCTGAAACTGAAAAATCCGGCTGAAATTTTTCGGCTGACGACTTCTTTGAGCCTTTTTAAGTAGTAGAGATTAGGAGTGTATTTTTATATGCCCAGAATATAGAAATAACATAAAAACATATTTTCAACATTCAAAATGTTTTTGTCTTTGAATTTTGTTTTTGTCAAATTTTGTATTTTGGAAATATGAAAATGTGTTTTTTATATGTGGATGGTGATTTGGAACTAGATGAGACTTCTTAACAAGTTATAGGACCTAGATGAGAATTCAGGATAAATTTAAGCACCAAAAAACCAACATTTGAGAGTATAGAGACCTAGATGAGAACCCGATACAAATTGAAGGACTTCATGTGCATTTCACTCTTAAAATTGACTGGGTCTGAGGTATGTGTGCACTGAATTACTATCGTGAACTATAATAATTGGATTTCGACAGTACTACGCTTTATTATCTTATAGAGTATAGGCTCCCCGCCGAGACCGGCGTCTTCACGCCCATCGCCACCCCGGCCCACCATAACTCGATGGTGGCGCCGCCGGCGGATCAAGATCAGGCAGCGGCGGCGGCGGGCCTCGGCTGCGGCAACGCCATGTTCATCGCCAAGGAGGAGCTGGAGCGGCGGCGAGGGAGCCTGCTCGCCGAGGACTGCCTCGCCATCCGCTGCGACGTCAGCGTCATGATGGTGCAAACCGTGCCCGTCGGGCCCAAGCAGAAGGGACACGGCGGCCGCGGCAGGAACAATTACAGCACCTACGACGACGGTGATGACTCTGACGGGGACGAGGGCGGACGCCGGCAGCAGCCGCAGGACGACAAGGAGTTCATCCGACAGTGCCTCACCCAACGGCGCCGCACCTAAATCTCAGTCGCCGACGTGTTGCCGTCCTAAGCACTAGTAGTTAGCAGGAAAATTAGAATAATTTATTTATAGATTGGATCGAATTAGAATTATTGGGTGTTCTAGGTTCATTTAATTAGTTCTGTTTTGATTCCATCTATCATAAATCGCAAAATGCAGTTTCAGTTCTTTTCTTAAGTAGCTATATTTTGTTCAAGTCAATGCCCCGACATTTGGAAATAACGATAATGCATAAACAAAGCATAATTGTTAAAAAATCCTTAAATTATCTTCGCGAGAGCATGTGGAGCAACACCGAAAACAAAAAGAAGTTGTTGAAATATTTAGCCTCCACTACTGAGGAACACATAATATGGCAACTAGACAAATTCGAATAATTAATGAAAATTAAGGCAAATATTCAAATAGTCTAAACCCTCCAATATTTGTAAAAAATAAAATAAAAATGTTGCCACTTAAAGATGCATTATTGCACGGAAGATTCAAATATCAAAACATGTGAAACTCGCATGTGTGAAATTTTCTTCAAAAATCAGTAACATAGTAAAACTATGGAAAAAGCTATGCATCTTGCATGTAATTCGTGTCTTGCAAGTGCTGCAGCTGGCCGTCAGATACCCTGCCGAACGTGGGTCAAACGAATCGGGTCGCACCTACAGTGCTTGTCTAAAACTATTCTACACCCCGTAGTTACTGAAATGCTAAACAAAATGTCATGGTTATTACCGAGAGTGGTAACTGAACGTCAATTAATGACATATTTTAGTAATTGTTGTGCACTCAATTCTATAATTCGAACTAGTAAAAATGCACGTGCGCCACGCACGTGTTCAAAAATTGCATCACTTGACAGGACCACAAGAATTATGGGCAACTCAAGTACATGTTCATTTTCGTCCAATATTTTTGTTTCTTTGAATAGCAACGCAATATCGTAAAGAATCATACATCCAATCTTTTAGTTTTTCGATGACATTCTAAAAAAAATTGGAAATTATACCCCAAGTGACATAGTTTAGGGGGTGAAATGAACCAAAAAATAGTTGAGGGGCTGATGGCTCCCTCCAATCCCTATTACAACTTGAATACATAACTCATCACAATCTACAATGTCCCCTTGAATAGCTGATGGCTTCCTCCAATCCCTATTACAGTTTTTTGCATGGTGGAGCATTTCAGCCTGACACATAAAACAACAAAGGATTTTTGACTTTTTAGGAGAGACTTATAATAAGCATTCTATTGAGGGGCACACTAAATGGGCAATCTATTTGGATTGAGGGTACCCAATCAGATCTTATCTGCCTAAGTTTCAAAAGATGAATCAATGAATCTCAGACAACAGAGACCTATAATGACATTTCAAAACACCTAATATATTCAACTATCAATGAATCTCAGACAACATAGACCTAGATATAAAATGCCAGCGTACTATTTTCATTTGACCTCACATAAACGCCTCAAATAGGAACTAAATATTTTTCATTTCAAGTCACCAAATACCCTAGTGCTGAAAATAATGACATAGCATCATATCTGTCATGGCTACAGCAAGGCATCAGTAAACTGAAATGCAAAAAGGTTAGCACTTCCATTAATCTGATATCCTACAACAATGCACATCAGTTCAAGCATCCATCAGTTTGGAGTAACTTTCACACTTAAAACTGAGCATGGATTTGAGCCACAGATGGGCATTCGCTAATTTGGAGCAACCAAAATCTCTTCGATGCACATTTTTACCACAAGCAGTACAACTTTGACACAAGAGCAGCAGACATGAAAGGGGCGACTCACTCTTGAGCTCCTCGACCTGCTGGTGCATGAGCTTCGAGGAGAAGCCACTGGAAGAGCATCAGAAAGTCGCCACACAAACCCACACACCCCTCAGAAAAAAATCCACGTGAATCAGAACTGATTGAGGCCTGAACAAGATAAACAAAAATTGCAGGAAGAATCGGCAACAATCAAGCACCTAGATGCGGGGTGACGAAGACGACGATGACACACTGCGTCTTGCGGCTGCTTCTCTCTCTGCACGACAAGCGCAAGGGGATCAAATCAAACCAAAGTCTCACACAGATCTCATTTGAAACAACTCCAAATGCTCGCATTCTTACTGGTATTTGACGCTTGGAGTAGTCATTTGTGTTCACAAACATCATGATCCAATGGTCCTACGAAAACGTGCAAACAAAATTCATGTCAGTGTGCTAATTCTGAAACATTCAAAGAAGGTGATGCCGAACACAGGAGGTTTCAGGAATAATCCTTTGAATATCCTCATCAAAGCAAAGTAACCTTAAAAGTGTTTGATTCAAAATCTACAAGACCAATGAAAATTGACAAAAGGCCCGGAACATCAATAAGCTTTAGCATATTAAAAGTCAAAGCATGCTAAATTGTAAGTTGGGACATGGAATTTAAATCCCTTACTTAGCGAATAGGTGCAAATATGCAAGACATTTAATTTATTAGAGAAAAATACTTTTATGTTTTCTTATCTCAGTCTCAGTACATCATTGATGCCACCCTAGCTGCAGTCTGAAGGTACGTCAAAATTCAGAGCTATTTGGACTTTTACGCTCTCTGAAATGATTCATTTGCTGCTGCAATAAATCGACACAATCCAGTGAATTACCAGAACAACAGAAGAGAGGACAAGAATACATCAAGATTCCCTAACAAAAGGTTCAAAAAAATTTCAAATTAACTTATCCATTGGTCGATGCGAAAGCATATCGCTGAGAAATAAAGTATATCATATAGATACTAAATCGGTAAATCCACACCATCTTCATAGATTCTGCTTTAAAAACCAAGTGAAATATAAGAACAAATATGGCTTACCTTAATGTTGTCTTAGAGAAGAAGCTCCGCAGTACAAAGGCAGGATTAACACATTTTTTCATCTGCAATGAAATTTTAGGTTAATAATTCATTCGAAAATGGCTAGCAATATTACAAAATACAAATGCATGGTTAGAAAGAAGTCAATACCAGACTGGAGGACTGGTACTGAATACACAAACGAAAGATTGTGTTTTTCTCAAAAGTGAATTTGAAAATTAGCATCTGGAAAGGATAGCTCGCACCATGTGTCCATCTATTTCCTAGTTCCCTATTGACTTTGAGACGGAATGCAGCGGAAATGTCCATCACCCAAAAAGGGAAAATTCTAACATAATCCACACCGTAGTGATTAGCCGATTACCTCGGCCTTCTCCTGCATCGACAGCCGGAGCGCACGTTTCTTTGCCAGTGCCTCCCCTCCCCGAGATTTTTCCATCCCATGGTGTCACTACTCTGGAGAACCAATTGCAATGAATAGCGGTGTCATAATTAAACAAAAATCAGTTCAAGAATCACCCGCTCCAGCAACAATCAGGGTTAGAAAAGAAAACTAACTACTGCACAATCTAACAAACAGGACGCCTGCATGAGCTTCGCTGCGCCCGGTTCAACTGCTGCCCAATCTGACAATTAAAAAAAAAACTGATAAATCAAGGCCAGTCTGAGGAAACAGATCGAGGAAAGAATGAACCAGCCAAAGGAAACAGATCAAAACGGGTCAGAATGAACCAGCTAAAGGAAAGAAACATCAAACAGATCGAGGAAAGAGACCAACCATCAATGGAATCGAGGATCCACGCTGCTGCATCGAGCGTGCTCGCTGGATCCGCGCCGAGGAGCCGCCTGGCGCGACCCACGGATCCACTGTGCCCGGAGACGCGCTCGATCTCCCGCGTCCAGATCTGGACGCGCCCACGACGAGAAGGGAGCCCGGAGGCGCCGAGGGCGAGGAGTGAAAGCCGAGGGCCGCTGCGCCGCCTCTCCGTTATGAAGCCGTTGAGCGCACCACCAAGACGAGCTCCCTGACGACCTCTGGTCCCGCCTCCTCGCCAGGTTCCCCGCTCCACCATGGAGGAGGGAGGCCGGACTCGCGCCGTCGCGCCTCCTTCGTGCGCCGCCGTGGAAGCGCCCTCGATCTTCCGGCAGAGGAGGGCAGCGGGACGTGGTGCCTGCTGCCGACACTGTGTCGCGGGGCTTGTCCTGGAGTGCCGTCGGCGACGACCTTGAGTGCACGGAGCGAGGAGATGGCTGGTGCTTGTATTGTCGGCAGCAGGCGGCCCCGGCTGTCACCGGCCTCCATGACTCACATTCAATCCATCCTCGTCGACGTTGTCGTACTCGAGCGCGTTGTGTGGAGATCTTGATTGAGATGGGGACAATTAGATGGAAGGAGACTCTTGCCAACGATAGCCTGCGCTGCGAAAAAGCTTTTGATTTGGAAACTGGAGCCACGCCCGACGTCGACGAAGGAAACTGATAATTCCAAAATATTCAAACATTATTTTGATTTGGAAGGAAAGCATTAATTTGGGAAGGAGTCCGGCTGTCATTCACTGATTTCCATTCACGCTGATGGGTGCAGGGGTGGGTAAACTTTTTCTCGAGTGGGATTAGCGCCGGAAACGAGGTCTGAAACGTGTGCAAATTGCGTCATCGGTGATATTCGGGTGACAATTTGGTGACTTGGTGGGTCCATATTTTTTATCTAGCGGCTGTGATTAGGAGGTGGGATTAGAATCATTGGTTGATATACAGATGGGTAACATCTGGCAGGGTAAAACTGATTTTCCTCGCAACTGATTCTTTAAGAGTTTAGATAGAATCATTTTCGTAAGTAAAAATTATTGGATATAGAATAGGGGCGCGGCTCCTCTGTGGTAATGTGATTACTGTACCCGTACAGTACCAACTACCATCCAGCGCCCAAGCCCCATCTACCGGCTCTGATTTTTTCAGTTAATCACCGTCATTAATTAGCATGCCCCATTAATTAAGGAGGGATTACTTCAGCAAGATATGTTTGTTCCAATGAGGGTTATCGAAGAACAGATAAAAGAGACCATAAAACCAAAAAGCCTCGTGCGGAAACAAGGACCGGGTGCAAGGCTCGGATGGGCATCACAGTTGATCGAGAAGTGGAAGATTACGAAATATACGATTTAGTTCTCGATCACAACCACGACCTTCAATTGCCTACAACCTGCCACTTGATGCCATCGCAACGGAAAATATCAGTATCAGCGCTGCAAGCTTTTGAAATTGAAAAAGCAGATGATTCCGGAATCGGGCCAAAGGCTGCACACGAGCTAGCAAGTCGAAGTTGGAGGATCAATGAACCTTGGATATACTCGTCGTGACCATAAGAACTATTTACGCACAAAGCGTCAAAGGGAGATGATGCATGGTGAAGCGGGAAGTATGCTGAAATATTTCCAAGACAGAGTTGCTGATAACCCGTCCTTTCAATATGATTTGCAATGGGACTCTGAAGATTAAATAACAAATATATTCTGGGCTGATGCTAAGATGATTATTGGTTACGCTAATTTTGGTGATGCCATTACCTTTGACATTACATTGTTGGAACTTGGGCTACTTTGAGTGGTCCATTCAGAAGAATTCTAAGAGCAAGTGGCTGCAGTTTGGATAGTCCCATACTGTTAGTGCAAGATGATGCATACCAACTCAAATACTAGTTCACGTGACCTTGGCTGAATAAAGTGTACACACACGCACGCGCGCGCGTATTCGCGTTTTCTTTACTTGTGACTTGCTGTTGGCGGTGAATATGTGCATAATTAATTTTTCATTAATTCCGCAATCGCACGGAACACCATTGTAGCATTTCACCTTGGAGTATTCTAGGGTTATCGTATTTATATTTTCCTCAGGGAAGTAGAGCGATAGGAAGTTGAAAATGTAACAAAATAGATACTATTATGTGAAATAACAATACCTTACTTAAAACGGGGGTAAAAAGGGTACATAATATATGGGTGGCACTCACCATATAATCCAAGAAAATAAAAGAGATAGTAGAAGTTATATTGGGAGAACAACGAGATAGAGACAAAGATTCCTATGTGTTAATCTTACATCTATTTACTTCTAGCAATTAATTCTACAAGGTTACATACTATAGTTAAGGTTATGCACACTCAAGTCATGTTATTTCGGAGCACGGCCATCGTGCCAGGGTTGGTACTGAACCCCAATACTGCAGGTTCCCCCTGGGATCTAACCGCTATTGAGAACTCGGTTGGTTTGCCTTTGAACGTGGCGGATTGCAAAGGCCTGAACACGCCTGTCACACGTGGGGCTACCGTCCTCCGTAAAGACACACGCCAATCGTGCATAGGTATAGTTCTAAGCACCGCGCTTATAACTATCCTAGAGGAACTATCCTTGATCGAGAGAATAGCCCTATCTAAAAATGTAGCATAGCTTTCACTAAGCACGAACTCCATTTCGGCAAAGCACTCACTCATACTACTTAGACACAATCACGAAAGCCACAACAAGACTATTATGAGCACTAACTTAACTAAGTAAATAAACTTAAATAGAAAAAAATTACTAAAAGAAATAAATAAAGAATAAACTAAATAATTATGGAAATAATTATATAAATAAATAAAGAGTAACTCTACGAGAGTTAAGATACAAGAACAATACCGAAACTCCAAGAAGACTTCCGAAACCTCGAGAGAGCTCTCACTCTACTCTACTCTACTCTAACTCCCAATTAATAATTCTACTTCTACAAATAAGTAATGGATCTCTTGGATCAGTGAGGTGCGAGTTGTTCCTGCGGACACCAGGGGTATTTATAGGGTCCTTAGAACAGGAAGCATCTTATAGGGCGAGGTGGAGTGGCGGGGCCGCCAAGGCAGGCCGGCCGGCCGTCCCTTGTGTCGGTTCCGCACCGCCTCTTGCGTGGACGTCCCTGATTGCCTCCTGAAGTCGGTCCGTACGTCGGTGGCTTCGTGGAGGTGGCAGAACTGGAGTAAGGGCCAAGTTGAGGCCCAAACAGCCCACCAGACGGTATGTCGGTGGAATTCTGCTGAACAGGCTTTGGTTTCTGACGTTTGAGCCCGTTTACAGTCTGCTGGAGGAAGGCCGAGGCCTTTGGGCACCAGGGGGGGCCGGCCGGCCTGACATTTCTTCGTGTCAGGGCCAGTTTCCTCCATTATTCACTTCTGCATCCAAAATTCACCAAAACTCGGGGAAGTATGTTAATTCCTAACTACTATGCACAGAATCTTGGTGGTTAGCTTTTTATTTACCGATATGTTGATGGTAAATTCATGATTTTTGCACCGTCAACACTTGCGACGCGCGACCGTGTCGTGGCGTGGCTGCAAGTCGTGTGTATTTTTGCCACTTTAAATCCTCCATAATCTGACCGTTTTGTATTAATCAGAGAGGATCAATACACGGTTTAATGCCTTAATCGGGATTAATTGGCCAGCCAGGTATGACTGCCAATTAGCCGCATCTATATTAGGCACTGGAGACGTCCAAGTTTCCTTAATCCATGAAATTCCTTCCATACACTTTCTTCCTTCTTTTTGGAGAGCTGTGTTGTGGTGTTGAGCTGCTTCGATCTCGCCGGCCCTTTTCCTTGACGTGCACGAGGAGAAGGGTGAGCGGTATCTCCAAACCGTTGTCGCCGTGAAACCCGCACGAGGGGCGGCAATAAGGTTTCTGGGCAGTGCAACTGCGCGACCGCTCGTTCGCTGCCTCGTTGACGATCGACTACATCGACGGTCTGCTTCGTCTACAATTTGTGCTAATTTTACCACCGACCAACCCAACGTGAGTCGATGTCTCCTCTTCTGTGTTTAGTGCTATACAACCTGCTGCTACAGTTAGATTGCATCTCGTTTTTGAATGTCTATGAAATCTGCCTCAAACTAAAATCTGGATTTAGAATAATTCGCATATTTCCAACATACATTTGGCACAAACAAAGACTACCGGCCCTTTGGTGTATTTGTTGGGTTCAATCAGTTCAGAGAAACCGTCATTTTTGGAGCTGCAGTAATATATGATGAAACATTTGAATCTTTCAAATGGCTCTTTGAATCATTTTTGTCAGTACATAACCAAAAGCAACCCATAACTATCTACACTGATCAAGATTTTGCAATGGGTAAGGCAGTTGCAGCAGTATTTACAGAAGCATGACATGGGTTGTGCACTTTTCGTATAATGCAAAATGCTGTCAAACATCTATCTCATCGCAAGAAAGATCCCAAAAAAGAAGACACAAATATTCTCGCTGAATTCAGTGCTTGCATGTATGAGTATGAAGACGAGCCCAAATTTGAAGAAGCTTTTAGTGTCTTGAGAAGCAAGGTGCAAAAGCAAACCTGGTTGGATAGTATCTACAAAGAGAAGTATAAATGGGCAGAATGTTACATGAGGAATGTGCACACACTTGGGATGAGAAGCACACAGTTAAGTGAGAGTTTGAATAGGGACTTGAAAAATCATCTGAAATCTGATTTGGACATAATTCATTTTTTCAAGCATCTAGAGCGAGTCGTCCAGGGAAAACGAAGTAAAGAAATAAATGCAGAGTATGAGTCGAGGAAAAAGTTACCAAGAATCAAAATGAGAGTTCCTATGTTGCTGCAAGTAAGCAAGATTTACACACCTGGTTTGTTTGAACAGTTTTAAAATGAATATGAGAGATCAATGGCTGCATATATCAAGGCATTTGGACAGCAGAATGAATTTACTGTTGCCATCGATACTCTTCATAAAGAATTAATTTTTCAAGAAGAATGCAAAGTTATTGCATGGTAATTATTCAGAACAAACTGTTTTGTGCAGTTGTAGACATTGAAAGGATTGGGCTACTGTGCAGTCATGCTTTGAAGGTACTTGATGTCATGAACATTAAGTCACTTCCAGAACGCTATGTCTTAATAAAGCGATGGACTCGAGAAGCACAAAGTAGCACTATTAAGGATAGTCATGGAAATATTGTTTCGGAGGATCCCAGGTTTGAGCATAGGAACCGTCACAAGTCTCTTGTTCACAAATTCTTGGTATAGCATCTCGAGCGGTTGAATATGAAGAATGTTGCACACTAGTTGATAATGTTTTGGAGAGCCTCAGTAAGCAAGTGGAAGATAAAGTTTCTGCTAATGTATCCCAAGCCCAAGGTGCCACAGAAACACCAAATGCTTCTTTACACGCAGCAAAACTAAAGAAAAAGGAAACTCAAAAGGGAGGTTCAAGGCGAACAAGAAACTGGGCTGAGAAGGGACACCCTAAGAAAATTAGAAAGGAACCAGCCAAGGTTGTACCCAACAGAACTTTCTACTTCAGTCCATATATTCACTGCATGATCGAAAAAATCTAATGTTCTGTTTTCACTTGTTTTTTTTTTTGGTAGGCACAAAAGAAGGAGGGACTTGTACAACAAGACCAAAGTTTACTTGTGCAACAACAATCTACTGAGACAAATTTTACGGGGTTTGATCAATATGGTTGGACTACTTACACTCAATTTCTGACGGTATAATAGTTAACTTGTTTAATTCACAATGTTACATAGTACCAATCTTCTCTCTTAAATTAGTTCAGTCACCCTTTTGATTGTAGGGCTGTACAAGCACATCGGATACTCCTTGGAACTTTGAGCAAAACAGAGACTTCGATGAGCTGTAAACAGAGCAACGTTCCTTAAGTACTGTCATTTAGAATAGCCATGTGCTTTTAGATATATTCATGTTCACAGTTATTTTTATGGATTTCAACACCCATTAAATATTTTTTTAATGTGATATTTTCACTAATACATATGTTTTAGCATGTAAGTTTACAAGTCAATATGTTGCAGAGCTCCAATGTATTCAGTGTTGAATTCAGAAGGCATGAAAATTGGCCCCAAGTCTGATCCCATATCACCGTTTTCTCTGAGATTTTCCCTCCTTAATTAATGGGGCATGCTAATTAATGACGGCGATTAACTGAAAAAATCAGAGCCGGTAGATGGGGCTTGGGCGCTGGATGGTAGTTGTTACTGTACGGGTACAGTAATCACATTACCACAGAGGAGCCGCGCCCATAGAATAGTTATCCTATACTTAGGGTGGTGACTAGTATATCTATAGTGTTGTGATGTAAATTCCCTTTTCTAAAATTCAAAATTAATTTATTCTTTCCAAATTAAATTGATTACTCGTTCCCCGCGGTTGCCGCGAGAGGCCCAACGGCCATGCAAGGTTCACTTGTTGGCTGCCGTGGTTGAAGAAAAGACAAAAAGAGTAATGCTATGCTTAGTTGCTTACACTGCTTGTTAAAAAGTGTCTTTAAGTCTAAATGTTAAGACGCTTATAAAAATGTAACTGCGTAATCGTCTAGAAGGCCTTATTCTTGCTGGCACGGTCAGTTATTAGAAAATATACGAAAAGACCATTAATTATTAGAAAATGTAAATTCAGATAACATGTGCAATTTGTGCAAAAAATAAAAGATCAGCCGTGCTCAGGTAACACATGCAACCGTTGTTTCAAGAATTAATTCAAGCAGTAGCGATAATTGATTCTCGTGCATGTCCTTGAGAAAGAAAACCACAAGGGAGTTAATCATCATCGGTGAGATAACGACTTGAAGAGAAATACAGTACTATAAGTATATTGACCATTCCATATTGTTCAATACCAGAAGCAGGGGAAATATGCTGACTATGATTACAAGCATGAGGCACGACAAACATGCATGCAACAAGCAGGGATCGAGACAAACATTACATGACCACCGACACATCGTATGATCTTATATGATACTAGTAATAACCGTAAAGCATGCATATAGTTTTTTTTTTTTTTTTTGAGATGAAGCATGCATATAGTTGGGGAAACCATGCAACAATCCAAGTATTATTCGGCCAATTGACAAACAGAGCGAAGAATCTGAAACTGACGTGGTGGCGTGAAATCAAGGGTTGGGGTTGAAGGAGGCCGTCGTGCAGTCATTGACGCAGTGCTCGCAGACCTCGCGGCCGTCCGGGCGCAACACGCAGGGGATTGTGGCGCAGACCTTAACACATTCGACTCCCTGGCACGCGAGGGTGAAGCAAGGTTCCTCTTCCTGCTGGAGGCTCCGAGCCGTCGGCGGAAGCCGCCCTTCTGCGAACAGAAGCTGCCCGGCGAACAGGACCAGCAAGACAATCTTGAGGGCCGGGCTGGAAGCCATCGCTCAAAGCTGCTTGCTCTGGGACGATGTGGCTTGTGCACTTCTTCTTCTGGTTGATGGGAATTCGGCAGGCGGTGGTGCAGCTCCTATTTATAGCAAGCATGGCGGGGCTAGTTGACAACTGTTGAGCCGCGGGTGAAAAGTGCATGCTAATCACAAGTTGCTTGCAATCGTGCCGATCTGCCAACTGGACTCAGAATTAATCTCAGATTTGATGTGGGGTGTATTTATTAACTCCATTATTAGTCGTACTGTTCTCTACATAATTCTTTTGGTTCGTACCTTAGAGTTGACATTTCTTCTTTATCTTTATAATAAAGCACGAGTTACCTACATATTGTTGGCGTACCTAAATCTTGTGCACCCAACCTCAGATCCACCCTTGATTCCTATCTAGATCACTACCCCCACCGTTAGATTTAAAGAAATGTGGGGCCATTACAGGGAATGCGACACCTTGCGACACAATTACAACAGAGAAAGTTTAACATTTGAGGGTGAAAAAAATATTTTTTTCACCAGGCGTCGGTCTACCCTCCTGCAACACCCACCCCAGCCGAATCACGTTTCCTATTCTGCAGCCTTACCTTCCCAATACGTGTGAAGCTCTCTCTCCTGTCAAATCTCCCTTTCCTTGTCTCACGCAGTCCAGAGTTTCCTACTCAATGAAATTTCAAACACACACGACGTGGTCTCTCTCCTGGGAAAGCGGTCCTTTCCTTTTCTCCACCGGCACGTTCCTTTGCTCACAAAATTTGAAACGCGTCCGAGGCGGTCTCTCGCGATTGCTTCTCCTACCTCACAGCGCGGCCAGCAGTCGAGGTCCACGCCGGACGGGGAACTGCCTCAACGCCGTACGGGAGTCGCCATCAATGCCCTACGGGACTCCCAGGCTTGTGCTGTACTGACTCCCAGGCTTGCTGAACTGCACCCTGAAACCCCTCGAACTTAGGCCAGAAGGACTCAAAATGAAACCGCTTCTTGCCCGGTTTGTTGTCACGCAGACCAAGAAGGAGAGGGCAGTGGTCAGAGTCCTCAGTAGCCGCGCTTTGGAGAAGACAATCCGGGAATTTCAGCTCCCAATCTGTGGAACAGAACACCCGGTCTAGCTTGACAAGCGTAGGAGAGGATGATGTGCTGGAGCTTGTCCAAGTAAATTTGCGTCCATGGAGTGGTAGCTCCTTGATGGCCAGGTCATCAATAAGCCTTCAAAATCGACCCATCATAGCACGGTTGAGGTTGGAATTATTCTTGTCCTCATCTTTATATATCAAGTTGAAATCCCCGGCTAAGGCCCATGGTCCTGGGCAGAGCGCCCGAACATTCCGCAGCTCTTGGAGGAAAGTAATCTTGTCTTCATTTCCTTGTGGCCCGTAGACGCATGTAAGCCACCAGGCATCACCATTATCTGGGCAAAACTGGACTGAAACACTAAAAGTGTCAACTCTGCTTGTCACCACAGCACCAAACCTTGCTTTCCAGGCTACAAGAATTCCCCCACTAGCACCAGTTGACGGAAGAAAGACAAAGTTGTTATCAAATTCAGTCCCAAGCATTGACAAAATATTTCTTCGGGAAATTGACTCCATTTTTGTTTCTTGTAAGCAAACAACATCGACCCTTGCAGAATCAACAATAACTCTAACCGAGTCCTGTCGTGCGGTTGAATTCAGACCCCGCACGTTCCACACTAAAATGTGAGAAGGATCCATTAAAAAATAATTTAGGATCGACCAAATAGCAGGCTCTGCCGCTCAACAACACACATCAGCAGCACCTTCACCATCATCTACCGGAACAGCCCAGCCAAAGAGAGAAGCTAGTGCCTGAATGTGAGAGGCGGACAATGGTTGTGTAAAAAGTTTTGCATATTTTTCTTGATCTTCCTGTTGCAGGCGCTCTTGGTCATTGCTGAACCCGAGAGAGCGCATAACCATGCGCTTCGTTCTGGGCAGGGCGGCCTGAGCTGGTTCAGCGCTAAGGCCCGCAATACGTCGGCTGCGACGAGGCAGAGAGCCTGACGGTGCGGCCTTCTTTCTCCTCTTGTTGATTTTGGGCACCGGAAGGAGGGTACCCACAGCCTTGGAGATGCGATTGAGGAATTGCTGTTGAGGTGTTGGAGTGGTGGGTGCTCGTGGGGCCACCCGTCTTGCAGAGGTTGACCCATCGCGGCGTCGTGAGTACACAATCGTAGGTCGGGCCGGCGTCGTAGGCGTGCTGCTGCCTTGCGCAGGCCTAGAGGAGTCGTTAGCCATTGTGAGTGGCAGAACCGAGGCAGAGCCTTCCAGGTTACATGCCAGCAGAGAAGAAGCATCCCTCCCCTCGGCCACCGCGGTCTGCAGTAGAGAGTCGTCATCGACGCGTGTCTCGGCGGCCGAAGTTGAGGATCCCATTGATGGCCCCGCCGGCGAGGGTGGGAGTGCAGCGGGGTCCTGACCACCGGCACTCACCACGCACACTGGCGTCAGCTTCACCGTGTCCGCTGAAGACGGCGAGAGGACGGCGCGGTTGTTGTCGCAGTTCTCCGGCATGGACATTTGAACGGGGACGGGAGAGGGATCGAAACTCCCCGCCAGGTCAAGCTCTGTTTGAAAATGCAAAACGCTGGGCTCTGTAATGAGCGAAGCAGGCCGCCCAGAGCTCTGGCCCAAGTCATCCACAAGGCCCAGCAATAAACCGCCATCAGTATCGGACTCGATCGGCAGAAGGGGCGCGACAGGAGAATCGGAAGGATCCGTCTCGACTGCCACGCCAAGCCCGTTCGCCTTCTCAGCGACGTCGAGTAAAGGCGGCACCTCCTGGGAAAGAGGCGAGCGCGGCGTGTCATCAATGGCCGGAACAGTATCCGAAGGCAGCTCGTCGCGTTGGGAACCGGCTCCGGACGCTGGCTCCGCCTCGAGCAGAGGAGCGGCACCGGAAGGCGCCATGTGGCAGGCCGCTGCTGGACGTGGGCCGAGGCGCGCGTGCACCGAGCCCCGAGGTGGTTCGACCGTTGGACTAGACGCCCGGCGACGGCGATCGACGGCGGCGACGGGTCCGCCTCCGGCCATGGCCACCACCGGAGGGATGCGGGGACGGAGGAAGCGCATCCTCGACCAGCGGCAGCGATGGGGAGACCACCACAGCCACCGGGTAGACCAGGCCGAGCTTGGCCGGCGGCATCTCGGCTTCCGGCTCCGCCGGCTCTGGAACGAACATGTCGACGTCTTTGGGAACAAGGTCCCGTCGCATGCACCAGGCCGAGAGGCGGAACGACCTCAAGTCGCGTCGCGCCGCGGTCTCAGGGTGCAAGGAACGGACCCAGCCAGCACACGCCGTTGAGGAGCTGCTGCGCGGTGGCCAACTCCCATGCGTGGGCCGGAACACCTCGGAGCTCAATGTCGATGAGGTCCGGCAGCGCCCCGCCATGGGCCAGGGCTAATCTCGTCCATCGCTTGAGGTTGAGGCTGAACCCAGAACCATGGAAGAGCCGGCCATCGTTGAAAACCCTGTCCGCCGTTGCCACATTAGGCAAAATGAGGAGGAAGTCTTCTGGAGCTGCATCGATCAGTGACATCGTCTCCAAATCCACGCCAAAACTAGCCGCGATTTCTTCAAGCACTTGTGTCTTCGTGACCGCCGGGCGATTGCCGACCACCGTAGCAACCAACGCACGGCGAAGATCAGCCTCCGCGCGCACGATGCTGGTGGAGCGGTCAATGACGCAGAGGTGCCGCACCCGCTCACCGGCAAGGCCGGACGGAACCTCCTCACCGGCTGTTCCAGGAGCGGGAGGCTCGACGTCCGACGTAGAAAGCGTTGGAGAAGGACTCGCGCTATGACGCCGGGGCCGCCGCCGTCGGCGCCGGGGCTGCCGTCGCTGCTGATCACCGCGCTCTTCCATCGGAGCAGCACAGGCAGGCTCAGCAGTAACCGGCCGCGGCTGCGAGTACGGCGCAGACGAGGAAGGCACCCTCCGCCACTCCAGCACAGGTTTTTGGGGCCGACGATGAGGAGCTGGCTTGGACAGCCTGCTGGGGCACACGTATGCCCGATGCCCAGGCTCCAGGCACTTGAAGCAGCGAGTGCGGAGGCGGCAGGCCGCGGCGCGGTGCGAGCTGGAGAAGCAGTTGAAGCACCGGCCTCGGAGGTCCACCGGGACAGCTCGACGAGGCCGGGTGGAACGGCCGGCACGCAACCGGCGAGCACTCTTCCGCTCAACCATCAGCCACCCATCCTTGTCAGCAGCAGGCTTCGGCAACGAGCAGTGCCCAATCTCGGACTTGAGCACGATCTTCGGCTGGCTGGTGCGCGGCACCTGCTTCGGGGCGGCGAGGCAAGGAGCGCCTCCTTGAAGGACAATGCGAGAGGCGGCGGAGAGGCGGACTCGTCGGCCGCCGGGCTGTGCTCCTGCCACCGCTGTGCCTTGGACCTACCTGTTGGCACGAACGGGCGGGCATCTGGGGACAAGGAGGAGGGGGAAACCGGCGCCTTCCGGGAGGGTTGAGGGGTGGCCGCCGGGGCCGGAGTGGCCGCCGGTGTGGGATCGAGGTGGGTGCAGGCGCCGGGAGGGGAGGGGTCGGGGGCGAGACGAGGAGCCATCCGTATAGAGTAAACATAGAAAGGAGGAAACCTCATTCAAAAGAAAAGGGGGAGAGATTCATGTGATATTCAGTTAGGCACATTATATGTATACTTGCCTGACAGGCCGTGTGCACTTGAAGAAAGGGCAGTGGGATCTTACAGGCTAGAATATTCACCTTGTATCTGGGTCAGGTCATGTGCTCTGTGTAATTGTGACTACTACGTTTCCCCATTTTCTCAATCATTTACAGTTTGAAAATGAAAAATTTAGGTTTCTTCAGTTGTGATTTAAGTTGTTAGCTTTTCAGGTAAGGCCTCTGATATTTTTTTCCCCAAAAAACTACAAAATATTGTTGATTCGCACACAATAATATTTTGTCATTTGCACCGGCTGTGCTGACAAAGGGGAGCAATATAATATTTTTACAGGGATGCGACAAGAAAGATGGTTCAGATGAGTCAACTGCTGCAGAAGGAGCATGTGGCGTCACATACTTACATTCATGATGTGCGACTTAAAAATGGTTTTTTCACAAACAGTGTCTGAATGATTAGTTTTCATAGTGCAACAGAAACTGTGTATCTTCGTAAGTCCATATCCTGTGTCAGCTAATATTTTAAAATTCATATATGTTTTATTTCTACCTGATAATGTGCATAGTATCAGGATGACTACTTTGAGACAGTGCGCTGATTCTTCGCTGGACCTTCCTTTCATGCACTTCTTTCTGACTAGCACCAGCACACACATGCATTAATTTCTTTGCAGAAAACTATATATATTGTTTTACCATCACCAGTGTGAACATTGACAGATGAACTCCACGCTGGACCTCTTTCATGAAGATGTGTAAGGTGTGCCCCCTATCTCTTTTACAATGGCTAATTATTTACCGAGCCAAGGATCTGATCACAAGGAGTCGTATTTTATTCCCAGTGGTGTTCAGCTCAAGCCGAGCTTCGATCTCAACAAAGTGAGGAGTATGTCCTTGGACGATTGCAAGAAACACGAGGAGCATATATATCCACACCATGACCACCATAAAGATTTCATTGCAAATAAGTGTCTGTGTTTTCTTGTATTTGAGGGATTTAGATATTTGTGTAGATTCAGTACCATGTTCAGAAGAACTTCCTCAAGGATTGGGTTTTGAGCATAGCGTGTCAAATTTTCTGGATTACCAATGTTTGCAACGTGGAACTGTTACCTTATATATAGCAACCATCGGCATCTTAACTGAAACTATGGTTGGCTTCTCTGTCTTAGTTTTAGATCCGATGCCTTCCATACCATCCTGTCATTTTTTTTTTTTTTGAAAAAAATGACCTTTTTCTGTAACAATCCGGTTCCTTCAAGCTTTTGTCTAGATGCTACGATAACAGCGGACGGATTATGAGGAGATTTTATATCTATCTGAACTAACTTGCAGCTATGGAATGCTATCGTGTGGAGATATCATTCTCTAAGTGATGTGAGCTTACAGGTAAGTCCCCCTTTTATGGATCTTCACAGTGGAATGCTGTCGCGTGGAGATAGCATTCTCTAAGGGATTTGTTGCAGCTATGTTAGGCGCAACCGTGCATTTGTGGACTTTCAGGATTTTGTTCTGTTTAATAAGCTTATTACATACTCGCCTCTGCTGTCAGCTATATTATCAAAAGTTAACCGATGGTGCTTCAAAATAATAATGTCAGCTGTTCCCAATGTTTAAATATTTTTTATTCTGTTTTGGGAATGCAAAATTGAAGCAGCACTGCCTGCGAAGCTATATCTTGCGGGGCAAAACTATGTGTTGATCAAGATGTTGCAGAAATACTTTTGTGACCGGTGTTGTATCATGTTATTTCAGTGCCTTTTAGGTTCTCTCTGTGCACGGCATGAAATAAACTGAAATGCATGAATGAGTGAATGAAAGCTACTGTCCATGTTATCATGCTGAATGGGAGGATACTGAACTGTGCTGAAGGAGGTGGACCTAAATTAGTTTGTCTGGTATTCGTCCATCTATGTATAGTAGAGCAGTGGCCATTTGTTGCTCTCGAGCTTAAGTTGTATGGCCGAATGAGCAAATTATTTATCAGCATGTCCTACTGTTGTAGAGGAGTTAAAGTTGTTGCACCAGTATTACACATGCTTCTTTTGAACTGAGTTGTAGAGAAGAGTTAACGTTGTAGAGAGGAGTTAACGTTGTTGCACCTGTATCAGCTATATCATTTGAAGTCTTTTGTTTTTGCATCGGATATTATTTGAAGGCTTAGCCACGTATGTGGCGTACGTGCATTGGTACCATAATGTATCTCTTTAGGGTTTTTTCATGCGTCTTACCAAAGATAATTAGTCATCCAGTGAATGAAAATATTATAGCTTGCACCTTATTGTTTTACCAAATCTACTACTATTTTCTGGGTTAATTAAGATGATTTTATTGTCCACATATATCATACTATATATCAGCTTCATCTTGAATATCGTTTTGAGCCTTTTAGACACGTGCGTGTCGCACGTACATTGTTATTAGAACTTTTGTATGCATGTAAATTGCTCGAGTAAAAATCGCACCTGGAATGATCTAGGTGCGACACCCGAGTCAGAAACCGCAATTGTATGATGGACTAATTTATACTCGCCGGTTCTCATAATGTCCTGTTCATGGGAAAAACAGAGCTTGTACATGAGAGGGGCCAGAGAGGGCTGGCAACAAGAAATGACACTTGCAGTGCTTAAATACTTGTGTTCAGGTGAACTCTTTGATATCTAGATGCAATTCATGTAATTCTTTGCTATCATAATTTTTTCTTAAATAAATTTGTTTCTACTCATAAAGCTTTTGACTACGAATTTTGTCTAATGAAATATGCGAATTGTGATGTGCTTTTGACTGCATCATACACCATTGCTTTCTTGTGCCCCATGTTGAAATTATTGTCCGAGATGCATGGCTGGAGGGCTGTTGGGAAGTAGCAGGCACACGTTTGGTTCTTTCAGGACTACAAATTCCGTTACATTACTCTGCTATCCGGATTTTCAGTTCTGCCTGCGTGCATGAAAAATTCATTTGTTGCAGTCAATTCTAATTGTGTAAGTAATAGTTTCAACATGAAGTGTGGAGATCCTAGAGATGATAAACTATTCAATTTCTTCTCTGTCTAGCTCGCCTTATGGCTTTCTGATCTAAATTGGACTGTGTGGTAGTTAATGTCACAAAACTATCATAGTAGATACTTCGTCAAAAGATATCCCATCCATGTGCTCTACATTCAAAGTTAATTACTTATTCTCTCTACTTTTTACCATTGATGTTTTGTCATCATTATTGTCACTAAACCATCTCAGAATACGTCTCATGGATTTTACCGTTGATGTTTTGTTATCAATACAGGTTTGTCTGAGAGAACTATCAGTATGAAATTATCTGTAGTTTGATTATTCTTTTTTTTGTAAGCTATGTTTAGCTGTTGACACCATCATGGACTAGATGAGAATACGTCGTATTTCCTTTGCCATGCAGCACAAATACATGATTCTTCCTTACACTGGAATTTACTGGAAAAGCGGCCAAATTCCGGTGTCAACATTAGCATAACCAATTCAGGTTTGTCATTCTCTCTTGCTGATACATAGCTGAAGACATAGCTTTGCTATTTTGTATATCCTGCAGTTGCACTTAATTGTATACCTTCGTTATTGAACTTTGCTGTAGATCAGATACATGGGATGCTGTCCTTGATGTTGGTGGCATACATGATCCCAGCTGCCATTACAATGTGAAGATTTTGTAAGTGAAATTTTGGCCTAGGGCAGGTTTAGGCTTTTCCCTTGCAATCCAAATTGGTTACTCCACTCAAATCTACCAAACCAATTTGGGGTGATGAGGACATGCATAAATTAACTTGATTTTCTTTTAGTTTCCTGTATGTGGCTACAAAACCAATTTGGGGATGAGATGAGAAAATAGAGTGGTGATAATATTGGGTTCAGTTTGAATTAAATATTTTTTCTTGTCATTCTTTGAGATAATTGTGCATGCAGGTTTAGTTTCTCATCCCGTTGCTTCATGCTACTTTACAAGCATCAGTGATATGCCCTTTAAAAAATGTGCTCGTAGTGTCATAATCTACTTATGCAGTCATGTGTTGTTTGCGATAGTTAGATCCAACTCTCTGTTTTGTCATGCATTTAAAATCATGATAATATGTGGTTACCTTTGAATTAAATCTCTTTTTCTTGTTGTCTTTCTTTGAGATCACTGTGCATGCAGGATTAGTTACTCACCCCTTTCCTTGAGGCTACTTTACAGGAATCAGTGATAGTTCTAACTTATTGTCTTCTTTTTTTTTCTTTTTTGCGAAGGGAACTTGTTGTCTTTCTTTGAGATCATTGTGCATGCAGGATTTTCTTTTCTAACTGGTATGTTATAACTTGGTTACTGCAGAATGTGAAAAATATGGAATGCCATCGCATCTATGATAAACCTTGACAATTCTTGATTCCTTTTTTTTTTTTTGCTTTGACTTGTACATGACAAGATTACCTGATACTTAAGTCATTTTTCTAGATGAAATGTCTATGGGAATGCCAAGGTTTTTACCATAACTATTCATGTTACAGGATGGAATATGGAAGAGGGTGAAGGCTGGTTAGGCAATTACACTGTTTTGTGCAATTTGCAGCTCTATCATAAATGACATTGTGTTTTGAATAGTATAAATGTTTCTTGGGGAAGAGATAAAGTTTATACTTCCAGAAAGTTGTGAAATTGAAACTGGAATGAGGAGTGAGGAGCTGTTGTTGACAAAACTCATCTCCTGCAGTTATTATACCTTACATGCGGAATGATTCTTATTTCTGATAAAATATTATTGGGCAGAATGTTTTAACTTGAACATGTGTAGTCGAGACCTATGCCGGTTTGCGGCAAAAATATTGTTTTTCTACAGCTGTGTAGTATTTAGGTTTTGTATTACATTCACCATGAGGAACTCATTGTTATACAATCTGAAAATGTTTACTTGAAAGGGTTGAGCTATGATATTTTTTCTCTTTTATTGCATACAAGCTGTGCACATCAAGATGTTTATTACACGTGTGGAATGGAAAAGGACCGTTCAATAATTTGTTGCATTATACGTTTGGTATTGCTCTTCGGCTGGCAATAAAAATCATAACTTGTGAGCTGGCTTAGCTTGGACTGACCACCTTTCGACCCGTTTCAATTTAAAACGAGTTTAGCTGAAAACTGGAAGAAAACTGTGTTACGAGTTCAGTTGAATAGTGGAAGAAAGGATAATTTGAACGGTGACACGTCATTAATTTGATTTTACTGCAATTGGGGGATACAGATTGCCTTCCATATAATACATCAGTTGTAACAATATGGAAATCCTCCATCACTTGTTTAGGAATAGAATATCAATCAATTTGCAATTGCTCTTTTAATTAGAAAGCAACACCCTATACATGATTTTTTCCCTACTTTACCTCAAAAAATTAATTATATGCGTAAGACCCTTCAAAAAGAACGAAAAGGAATCTACACTAGAGAACCGACATGTGGTTGAGATTTCCTATCATGTGCTTTGTGCCAAATATTTGTTTCGTGCCTTCTAATAATCTAATGAGGCAGGTCAATTGACCCGTTGTGATGCCAGTTTGGTGGTTTCTGGGTGCAGAAACTATTGAACGATGCTGTTTGGCCTCAATGTTGAAGATGTGCTATTGCTGGAGGATGATGTGGCAGGTAATGACAGTTTGGTGGTCGTCCTCTTTTGGACATTGAGCTCATGGGACAGCCCATGGGAGGTACATTGTAAACATCGTTATTAATGTCTATTATGTTTCTGCATTATGATATATATTGCAACTTAGATATTATTTTGAAATCTATGCTACGAAGATAATGTCGTGAATGACATAATAATGCTCATGGTTATGCAGCTCCACCCTATCAAGTTACTGGAGACTCTTTAATTTGCTCCATTCGGGTGAACTGCGTCCAGCTTCCTGATCTAGCTAATTCCCCATAGCATTCCACCCACTGAGAAATGGCATTGCCATCGCTGCCGCCGCCCACTACGTTTTGTCGACGGCCTCGTCGTCCCAACATGCTTATTTACTACGCTTTCCTGATCCAACTGCTGCATGGATACGAGTGACCCATGATTTCATCTCACTTCTTCTTTATGTTTATACACGTGTTGAACGGCTTGGATTTATTTTCAAACTTTTATGATACAGGTGGCATCATTTGGATGCTGACGATGACTTCGAGCTGAATCCTCGCACTGATAGAATGCCCTTGTACCGTCCCACATGGCTTCTGTACCACCACATAGTGCATAGAAGCCATAAAATAGACGGATTTATTGTAGAGTACGATCCCAGCTATCAAGCGAGCCGTCTTACGGTTCAAGAAAATGTATTTCGGAGTAGCATGAAAGACGTCGATTAGCTGGCGTGTCCATGCTACCTGATAAGTGCCGATCTAACAAATGAATAAAACAATCTTTATATTTGATATAATGAGGGACCATGTTATGAACACTTGTTTGTTTGCTGGGTTCGATTGAGTCATCCAAAATCATAAATAAAAAATCACATTGTTATTCGTCTTATTCCCTACCTTCGGCAATCATAGGTGCCGGACACGCTACAGTAACCTGATGGAACCGTCTCTGCTGGAACTGGGCGCAGGTTTGTGGCTGGTTAAATGGGGCCAGCTTGCAAACTATCAGCTGTTCGTGGATTGCAACATGTAAAGTATTGGACAAAACTTTTATAAAAAAAAAGTATTGAAGGAAACAATGCACCTGCGCACAAGTTGTGCATCCCAGACTGGAAAATGCATCAGCTTTATCAGAACCACTAATTAAAAAAGATTTTTCCCCAAAAATTTTAATATACTCGGAATTATTTTTTAAATTAGGTACAAATCCACATCCTTTCATATGTGATTTCTGACCCTTTTTAGGTGGGCATAAAAGAGCGCTCCTCTAGATTTGATTAGTCTGTTGAATTTTTGGGTTAGTGTGGTACTGTGTAATAATTACATATTATCAAGGAAACTCATTGTGTGAGATACTTTGAAAACGTGTTTATTTTTTGTAATTATTTGTAATTCTGGCGGCGGGATATTATCTATGTTTGATCGTTATTGTCTCTTTTCATATAATTGATTTATATCAGTGGGCATGTTTTTAACTGAATCAATGTTTTTCATTGCTCTTCTTTTATTATTTTTCATTTAAAAATCAGTGAAGTCACTAGCCTGACAAATGACTTCCCTATCAGAGCCCTTTTATACTTTCTTGTATTGTACAACAAAATACTTTTCACGCCTGCAATATTGTATTGAGGAATATTCGCGCGTGCATGTCGCACGTGCATTTTTACTAGTTTTTATAAAACACAAGTTGGCGTGGAAAGGCACGTATTGTGAGCTGTTATCTGAACATATAGTTTTTTTTTGTTTATTGGAATAATTCACGCCAGCAACGGCCTGCTGCTGTTTAGCGTTATTATTATTATTATTATTATTATTATTATTTTTAGACCAGCTGCTGTTTAGCGTTGGCAAGGCGCATCTGTTCGTCGTCGACCCGGTGACACGGCAGTGGTATGATCTGCCGCCGCCTCCGTCCAAGCTCAACTGCGTGCTTGCGTTCGATCCCTCCGCCTCCTCGCGGTTCTACCTGGTCAACTTCTCCGGGGTTCCGGGCCTACGCCATGCACGAGGTGTTCTTGTCGGAGACGTTGGCGTGGTCCACGTACGACGTACGGCGTGAGCTCCTCCTCCTTCAACTGCGGCGAGACGCACTTCCACACGGTTCCGTCTACTTCCTGGGCTCCGATTCGGACACCGTCGTGCGCGTGGACATCGCCGGCGGTGTTGGACCTGCCCGAGCCGCTCACGATGGACCACGTACCTACGAAATTAAGCCGCGTCGGCCACTACAATACGTGACCAGAGACCGCGGCGACGAGGAGCGGCTCATCAAGGTCTGGGTGCACGAGGAGGACAACCAGTCATCGTGGCGCCTCAAGCACGCCGTCGAGGTCGACGACGTCGTCGCCAAGGTGGGACTCGATGACTGGTTGCTTGTGGAGACAAGCACGCACGTACATTGGAGATAAGATCGTTCTCTACTTTAAACAGGTCTGCGTGGATGCGTATATTCTGGAACCGACGTAACCCTGGCCCATCCTTCGTCTATATAAACAAACCGATCGCGCCGTCCATTAAAATAGTTTGTCAAGCTTTAACGAAAGGCATCGTGCAAGCCAACATGAACATGATGCTAATTGCAGCACTCCTATGATCAAATCATTCCATGCCGTCTAGGTACCAGAGGCTAGACGAAACTTTGGCCGCGTAATGGCGAAGCTAAGTCAACACTCGGGACAAAACACATATCGTTGCTAGGTACTGATGAAGACCAACGTATACATGATTGGGCACCGACGAAGCGAAAGTCATCATTTTTCATCAATATCTTCCATTTACATCCGACATGGCGAGAACGCTATTATGATAGGGTTTCGATAATTTAAAAGCCACCCTCATCATATACATTCCATCCACACCATATATTTTACATGGACAAGGAACACTCCATAAATGAAGATACAACCATTACGCGCAGCTTAATTAGAGGTGTTCTACAGACTCGCTCGGTAGATGTAATTAACCGGATAAGCATATACGTCTCCGGGAATCAGCGAACCACGCAATCATATCATATATTTACCAATTGAATGATCCTTTTGGAGCCTCCACATTAATCAATGCGCATGGACGTCACCGAGCTTGTCGACCCCTTCTGTCTCCTTCCTCTTCACATCGTCAACTCGCCCCCAGCCATTGCATCCTCCTCGATGAGCATGCCGCTATCAGCTATGGCGAACCGATGATGATTTCGTAGTGCCATCGATGGGGAGGGAGAGGACACGAGCAGTGCTGCGGAAGTCGAAGACGAGTCCCCGGAGGCCGAAGCGCTGGTCAAAGAAGGCGTTGCAGGAACCGGTGGCAACATGTTTAACATTGATCTACTACCATCTGGTTCTGGTACTCACCGTGATGGGCAGGGATCGGCAAGAGGCGACAAAGAAAGGCGTGCTCAGATCCTGGCGCCCTGTACGTACGCCTTCTCACCACGGGCGTGCGCCTGAAGGCCTGAAGCTACCTGCAAGCTGGCTCGGACCACCATGGCCGACGGAAGGTGCTTTGCGTGGTGGCAAACGCGAGATCGGCGTCGTCATTGTTTGAAGCATCTTTCCTGTGTTCCAGTAACCACAAAACCCATGCCATTGTTGTTCACTTCCTGCCCAGAATGCCGGACGTACAGATCGGGGCCCGTCGGGGGCTCGTTCATTGGCTCCAGGTTGAGCTGAGTTGAACAACGCAGCTGAGGTCAAGAACAAAGCGCTCGATGATACTGATTTCTTTTGATTTATTTTTTTTTATCTGCTTATTAAACTGTTGCTCTCTTGCACTGGTCAGAGAAAGGAGCCAGATGGGACGGTAAGAACAAACTGATCATGAACTTGAATCTGTCTAATGAATAATTGATGACAAATAGCTGCATATATCCATGCCCATAACGGCAAGCGTAAAACTGCAGGCCTCACATCCAGTTTCGTTGGCTCACAGATTCTAAGCTTACTAATGGCCTTGCATTGACAGAAGCACCGCCAGACGCAGCAGATCGAGCAAATTGTGTCGTGGAGGGCGTTCGTCAATACTGTCGTCCTCATAAACCGGAGCGCGATGCTAGAATAACAGGTACAACAATCTCTTTATGTGCCTTGGTGCCCTGAAAATTTGGTGTAGGTTCAGATTTCTTCGAGTATGATAGGGTGTAATTGGGTATATTCCTGCTTGATTGTTCTTTCGTTTTCGGACTGGTTCCTAAGATGCTATCTTTCCATTGACAGTAGGTTATTACCAGCTCGAAAGCTATTATTCAGTGGTGATGTGAATAGTTGTTGTATTGTAACGTTCTAAAACAAACCAACGTTTTCAACAATCTCCGCTCCAAGCAAAATTGTTCTAAATTTATCTTGTATTGATGAGTTTTTTTTTAATAAAAAGAAAGTTTGGAGTACACATCAATGTATGCTTCCTGTCAGTTGGTCATCTTTCTTTTTAGTTAGGTATCACCTCTTCAGAAAGAAAATACACATTTAGGGCAGGTACAACGCTACACGTAGGCAGTCTCATAGCTCGTCTCATGCAACACCATGTAGGATTTTTTATGAGGTGGAAGAGAGAGAGGGAGGTAAAAGAAAGAGGCGGTTGTTTTGCGAGGCAACCACCGCAAACGCTAAAATTTAGGAGTATAAGACGGCTTACGCACCATTGTACGAGTTATAGTTGCCATGCAACTCATAAACATTCCTTTTTCTCATCCATAAATTAAGAGAAGATGCAATTACTACGAGACAATTAAAACAATCATCTATTGTATATGTGGTCTCATAAATCGTCTTATGATTACGTGTCATGCATAAAACCACCTATAAGACAACATCTTTGTACCTGCCCTTAGGTGCAACAAATACACAATACACTAATAAAGCTCAAAAAAAAATACACAATACACCAACAGTGAGAGCTACAAAGATAACAATATTCTCTCTTTTCCTTTTTTTCCTGATTCCCGTTGCAAAGCACGGGCAATTTGCTAGTCTTTGAAAAATTCAAAAAAATCTCACAAAAATGCAAAACATCTGGCCTTAAATTTTAAGATCAACTATTAATATTCTTTTCACATTACCACGGTGGACGTTGTCTCGGTCTCTCACGATAGGATCCACGATAACATCACCTTCCCATTGCCGTTCTGTTTTCGTTGAATTTTTTGCAGGCTAGGCCTTCGGCTGAGTTTGTAGTTGTGGGAAAAGCTTTTTTTTTCACACTATCCGCGGGCCTAATTTATCTGAGAGTAAAGTGCATCCCAGGTCCTTAAACTATTCTATAGTTCTCATCTAGGTCCATAAACTTTGAAAATGAAGATTTGGGTCCCTAAACTATTTTATGGTTCTCATCTAGGTTCATGAACTTTTAAAATGAAGATTTGAGTCCAACAACTAATTTAGGGTTCTCATCTGGGTCCATAAACTTTCAAATCAAAGAGACACCAGCCCACCGCCAACATGCTTTTACTGGTTGCCGTTAGCCATCGCCACCAGACCGTGAGCTTCATCCAATCGCCTCGCTCAGTGCGTGACAAACCGCTAAGTGTCTGATAAACGAGATGTTCTTTCTTTTTACTGCTCGGCCACTAGAACGGTGTATAATGGCCAATACCGGGATAATATCCAAAGATAAGGTCAAAAAAACCCTGTCAAACGTGCAAAATCATCAAGCTGGCACGGCGTGTCGTCATTATTCGAGCGCAAGTCTTACTTTAGATAGCTATTTAGGCGCTAAACCAGACTATGAACCTAAATCTTCACATTTTGATAGTTTATGGAACTAGATGAGAACCTTGAAATAGTTTAGGGATTTAAATATTCATTTTACTAGTTCATGAACCTAAATGAGAATCGCAGAATAGTTTAGAGACCCTGGATGCACTTTACTCTTTATCTGACGTTGGTTTTGCGGAACAAATCAGAAGGCCCAACCCACTCAGCCGAAGGCCTAGCATGCAAAAAAATCAATGAAAACAGAAGGGCATGGGGAAGTCGAACCCAGGCGGCCGGGGCCGCTTCCCCTCCGCTCTGTTCAACCCGAACACCTCCTCCGCCCACCCCCTCCCACCTCCCGCTTGCCAGCAAGACAGCCCAGTCAGCCAGCCCAGGAATGGCCCAGACATCGAGCGAGCCAGCCCAGGCGTGTGCCTTCGTCTTCCTCGACGCCCCTAGCTTCAGCACCAGCGGCGCTCACCCGATCGCCATGGTTGTTCATTCTCCACCGATCAAGCTCCAAACAAAACACAATGTTCCAGCACGAAATAAAAAAATTGTTCTATCTATAAAATTCAAATGTTCCAATAATACAAATCAAATGTTCTATCATTGCAAATCGAGTGTTCCAATAATTCAAAACAAATGTTCCATCATTGCAAATCCAGTGTTCCAATAATTCAAAACGAATGTTCTATTATTGCAAATCGAGTGTTCCAATAATTCAAAACGAATGTTCCATCATTGCAAATCGAATGTTCCAACATTGAAAATCAAATGTTCCATGGAGCAACTGCGATTGTTCTGAAGGGAAAAAAATTGTTCCCTTGGCGAGGTGCGCAGCAGCGAGTGGGGAGAGAGGAGGAGGGAGGCGACGGCCGGAGCATGCAGGAGCGACAGCTAGGGGGCAGCGAGGGCTCGGACGAGATGGCGGCGACCCTGCGGCGGGGGCTCAGGCGAGCAAGAGGCGGGGGTTCGAGCGAGTGGTCCATGGCGGCTGAGGGGCGGCCAGGTCGACGGGAGCTCGGGCGAGCAGGCCATGGCGGTCGGGCGCGGAGCTGGAGCGGCCATGGCAGCGGCGTGCAGTCGAGGCGGAGCAGGGGCGGTGGTGGAGGCCGGCGTCGGGTGGGGAATGGGCCGAGCGGGCCAAATTGAAGCAGTGCGGAGGGGGGGGGGGGGGGGCGGAAAGCACATTTTTGTTGCGGTGGGCGGAGGCAATGATTCGCGCAGACGGCCAGACCCAATCAACGAACGAGTTAATAGACAACCATGTTACTCCCTTCTTCGATATATAGAAATCACAAAATATTTAATTACACAATGAAATGCGCGTCTTCAACCTCGCCTCGAGACGGAACATGACACAAACGCCATTACCGCCGGCTTGAGCTCGAGAACCAGCAAGAATAAAGAGCAACAATTCCATTGGATAAGCAAAACGGATTTAAAATAGTCTTCTCTTATTTCCTTGGCAAGAAATATGTCATGCCTCGTCATTAGGATCCTCCATCCAGGCAAAGTACGGTGCTGGAAGGTGGAGATTTTGAGACCAACCGGGAGGTTTTTTTTTTGGAAAGGGACGAAAGCAAGGAAATCACGGTGGCCAGAGCCCATCTTTGATTACGTATGAAACAGAAAACAGGAACTACGAAACCGAGACAAACCAGGAACTACGAAACCGAAACACAGAAAATTTTGACTGTGGGCAGAGGATTGAAACTGAAATCAGGGACTGCACGACAGATCGACTAGAGTGACGAAACATGCATTACAAATTTATTAGGTATAGATTACCGAGAACGGCTGTTGAACGTCAATTATTGACATATTTTAGTACCGTCGTGCACTCGATTCAGTAATTCATAATCGTTTTCATAAGTTAAAATTATTCAATCTAGAAAAGTTATTCTACACTTAGGGTGTTGAATAGTATATCTATAGTGCTTTGATGTAAATTATCTTTTCAAAAAAATCAAAATTAATTTATTACTTTAAAATTAAATTGTTTTGTCATTCCCTGCAGTTTCCGCGAGAGGCCCAACGGCCATGCAAGTTTCACATGTTGGCCGCCGTGGTTGAAGAAAATAAAATAAAAGAGCAATGTTATGCTTAGTTGCTTACACCGCTTGTTAGTCCTACTAGCCAGTCAATCCGTGCACATGCACGGGCTAGAGAAATCCCTCAAATTAGAGAGCACAATTAATATTAAATTTATTTTATTATGTTTTCAAATTAAAACATGATTTTAAAATATAATATCGAAGTTTTACTTCATTGACAACACTCTCTCTCTCTCTCCACATCCATTTTCTTCCAGTTAACCCCTCTCTCTATCTCTCATCGCCTATTTTGTTTCAATTAACCTTTCAAAGTTTTCAATAGTTGGCCATCTGTTGTGATAATAACCACTATTTACTCTACGTGTCTTCCTCATGTTTCCACGTGAACACCTTTAGTTGATATCCTATAAACAATACATATTATTCGGAGGTTTTGTACAATGTTGGCCATTACATTGATTGTTGGAGTTGTACTACCTAAAAAGTTATAAATAATAATGCAAGTGTGAATTTACATATTTATCTGTATAGTGGCATTGTTCATTTCACGCCTTAAATCTTGGACGTACAACTAATTAAAGAAATATCTGATCCACTGTGAATCTACACCTCATTTTATCCACAATTTATAATATGTCTCTTCCCCCATGTTTAAACCATGCTCTCTACTTATTTTTGTATCCAAATGCTTAATTGAAACCGTAGCCTGGCATGCATATTCAAGTCTTGGAACAAAAACCCTTCAATTTAGATCTCTAATATTCAGAGTTTCTTTCTCAGATTCAAACCATAGCTTGGTTTGTATATTGAGGTCTTGCAATACACCCTTCTGTATAGCTGGTTCAATTAGAATTGTTTTTACTGTATGTAAACACTTAACATTTTTTTCTTGTTTAGGAAAAATAATTCCCAAGCATATAACAATATAAAAAACGCATTATAACATCTCAGTAATATAAGCCATGCACATATCAAACCTTGGTGTGATTAATTAGACATATTTGTATTGCGCTGAATATTATTTTTGCATTGAGTAACCATACATAACCTGGATGACGCCTTGGAACTTTATTCGCGTCGCATGCCACCATCCAGTCGAGTGTGCGTAGAGGTGTAGATGTCCACTCGCAATTCTCGCAACTTCGCTTGATCTAGCAAAATAGTATGAAGAACCTGAACAACATCTGATTGTTTACCGCGGACGGAACCCCTTTAGCACACTCCAAACATAGCACACCGCAGTTTCCACGCACTTTGCTTCCATTGCCTCCATGTCCGGCTCTAAGCTTTTTGCCGACGGCCATATGTTAGTTTGCTTATTATCTCCCATTGCTTGATCTCCTATGATGCCCATACGTAGCTCGACAGAGATCAATTAATTAACAAACGCCGCAACCAACGCCTTGAGAAGTCCTGATTGCGTACTATATGTAGCATTAATGTGAGTTTGGATTAAGATATTGTTGTGAATTCTTCCGTGTATGCTGGCCGGACATATATAATTCGAATATCATGCCCACCGGATCTATGTGTCCTTGGGGAACACGTGAACATGTATTAGAGGTATATTAGCCGGATGTATGTGTCCTTGAGGAACACGTGAACATGTATTAGAGGTATATTAGCCGGATGTATGTGTCCTTGGGGAACACGTGAACATGTATTAGAGGTATATTAGGATATTATTTTTATAATAAATGGCAGAGGTGGGTAATTTAGACTATTTTAGATCTAAAGGCTATTGTTAATCTTACTTCGATTTGTACGGCCAGATGTTTTTCTTTTTTGTGAGAATTTTTAGGATTTTCATCTGATTAATATGGAGGCCTCAGAAGGACAAAAGCCATAGTCAGAAGTATCTAATGGCCGTTTTAAGCTTTCAGCAGAACGAAATAGTCAGGCCTATAGTCATGCTCAGTTATTAATTTGTGGCTAACTCAGGGTAGTTAAACTAGTTTGACCTCGTGATGCGACAATGAACTCCAGAGTAAGGCAGCTTATAAGCTTGCAATGGGCGGACCGGCATCGGTGTCTTCTAAATTATTCCTAATGCGTGCAGGTACTGGCAGACGGGCTCCTATTGGGTAAAGGAGGAATGGCTTAGGATTTATAGTTCAAATTTAAATCCTGAGAAATTGGTTCCTGTGGTGCCACCTTTTATTTCGAACAAAACCAGTGTATCGTGAACGATAATAATTTCGACATGTAGTACTGTGCTTTATTATATTATAGAACTATATGCTAATAATTCATCTTTATTTCTGTCCCCAATCACTCGTATTACAGATTTACTGCAAGCAAAAAAGATTAAAACGAAAAATACAATATCCTCGTATACCATCACAGGAACGGGCAAATCAAGAACAAGCTGACAGCACTTGGTACAGAACATCAGTGAACAACCGACATGCAGCGGGCGGAGCAGCACAAAGTTGGCTGGACCATCAATCCGACTCCTCCATGTCTCTCTTCTTCGCCTTGCCACTGCCCTTCTTCGGCGGCTTGCTGGTCCCCATGTCGCTCTCTTTCGCCTTCCGGGGACCGTACTCGTCATACCTCTCCCCCGTCGTCTCCGGCAGCTGGTCTTCGTCGCGGGCGACGTCGTGGCGGCATCGGCGGTGCCGGCAGTGCTGCTTACTGAGGGTGCACGTGTCTCGGCGGATGCTCGTCATCACCGCGCCGAAGCCGGTGCCGGCCAAGAAGGTCAGGCCGTACTTGTAAAACGCCATGGATTGCTGAAAATGGAGGAGAGCTTTATTTACTGAGGCTGCTGCTGGGGAGAGCTTTTGCTCGCTTCACCTCAGATCAATGGTGACTAGCTTGAGCTCTGTTTGATGAGCAAAAACGGAGCAGGGCACGCCGTGTATATATACTACAGATGCAAGACGGTAGACTGACTGACACGATCGGCAAAGCTGGTCTCTCTGGTCTCCTCTTAGCCTACGGTTTGTGGTATGGGTATACTAGTATAGGAGTACTATTCAAACAGATGCCCATTTCTTGGTCCCTTGTGCAAGGAATCTGTGGCACGTTGGCGCCATGACTTGGTCATCGCCGTTGTTGGTCTGGCTGAACGAAACGTAGCATTTTCCATAAATCAGATTGAACTAAAGATCAGGTCCTAACATCAAAAAAATAATATGGAGGGAGTGAATGGTTTCTCCTGTATCAACTTAACAAGTATTCTGCTTTCTTTCTCTGTTTTTTTCATGGATAAACAATGGAACTGAGCAATTTCGCAACCCAAAAAAAAGGACGAGGAACAGAGTGCCCTCCTCTGCTCTACCGCCTTTCCAACGGCGGCTGACTCGTCGCCGTTGAAATTATTTAGGCCAATGCTATTTAGCCCAGTCGATCCAATGGCCCACTTGACCAGCAGCCGGATAGGACAACTTGGTCTGTGGATTGAGCACAAACAAACAAGAAAGAAAGAAAGAGGATGGATGACCTCCGTCGTTGTTCCTGATGAGCACCTTGGCACCCTTGCGTTGACCCTTGGAGAAGAAGTTGCTCATAATCTATCAGTCTACCGATCCACTGAAGCCGCGTGCGAATCACACATCAAACTACAAGTACAACTTGCAATCTCAACCAACAAAATTAATAAGATTCCGGCAGTATCCAACTAGTGGAGTACCAGCACTACAGAACAGGCATCTATTTTTTTTTTCGTGTTTTTTTCCCCTCTTTCTTGAACCCTTGTCCAAGAAACAAGATGACACGTGCTTCAGTTCAAGCCAATTAAGCCGGATACCTTGCGCAAGTATATAAAGGGGAAACGTTGGGCGCTGTTGGCATCAGGCTTGCTCGCTCATAACTGAGGAAGCACAAGCAGATTAACTGAAGATACAAAACACAGAGCTCTGCAACAGAAACCAATTCGTGCAAATCAAAGTTCTGCACGCTGTTCAAGTGAAGAAGCCAGAGCCATGGGGTGCCTGATCCGGCGGCTGTTCCCGTTCCTCGTCGGCACGGCGGTGGGGGTGTACGCGGCGCAGAACTACAAGGTACCCAACATCCGCCACCTCGCCGACCAAGGCGTCGACGCCGCCAGGCGCTACGAGGAGACCTACCGCAAGAAGAAGCCCGGCACCGACGCCGCCGCCGGGACCAGCGACAGGAAGAAGAAGGTGACGCTGGACATAGATGACGACGAAGAGTAACTGGCGTCGTCATAAGCTGGATGTGATCCATATATCAGCAACTATCGCCAATTAAGATGTTCCGTGAGTGAGTATGCAAGTGCTGTGCATAGTGAGTTTCTCGCAATGTTGTACTAGTGTGTGTGGATTATGACAAATATTGGAAAATAAAATGACATCGTTGCCCGTAATTATGCATCCGGATAGCCCTTAACAGCTAGATGTATGTATCGTGTAAGCATGGCTCGGTTAGATTGCATTTGCGTTGAAGTTTTCGCAACTGCCTTCATTGACTGAACCATGCCATGCTAGATCGTGAACTCCTGATGCGTTGCCGTTGTCCTCTGTCTGAGTACAGTGGATATTGTGGCTCGCTCTGTAAGACTGACAGAGAACCAGAGCATGCAGTCATGCCGCCCGCGCCTAGCAGAGCAATCCACCGGTAATTCCCTCATTTTCCTGAGCAGAATATATCTTTGGCATCTTAACTACGTTTCTGAATAATCCTGAACACGGTGCCCCGGTTGGATTTGCGTTAAGTTTTCGCAGCCGCTCTTATCGACTGCACGATGTTATGCTGCATCGTGGAATTTCAGATGTGTTGCTGTTGTCCTCTGCCTCAATACAGGGGACATTCAGGCCCTGTCTGTAAGAGCGCAGAGTTCGTTTGCAGACTTGCAGTCATGATCTTACCAGAGCACTGCAGTCAATTTTCCGAAATATTATGAGCAAAATTTAGCTTTGGAATTCTTGAATTCATCGGATCCACTGTTTTGTTCCCCCTTTTTTTTTTTTGTGACGTTACGCAGCCTTTGCCCTGCGGCTAGAGAAAGAAAGGCACGCATTGCAGGCGCTCGCCGCTGACCAGGTTCGTTAGCTACTACCTAGTATTGCTTAAGCGCTAATTAATCCGCTCGGCCGTGTCCCTTTCAGTCCGTGGGTTACTGGATTCGGCGCTAATTTGATTGACCGTAGCCTTGGAGAAGAAGCTGCTCAGATCTTCCATCCATCGACTGAATTATTGTCCATGTGCGAGACTTCACCTGACCAACTCGGGACAGGGATCCAGCTGGTTGCACTGCATGACCAATCCACATCAGAAAGTTCAGAACCCCATCGATCAATTGATTATTCAGATTCGTCTCCCCAGCTGCCTTCTCTTTCTTGAACCCTTGTCCAAGAAACGATACCCCTTAACTTCTCCATCCCATCATCCAGGTCAAAGACAAACCAAGCTGCAAGCTTATAAACGTCGCCGGTTCGCATAGTTCTGCCATCCTCCCTCTCCCAACTCTCAGTCGAATACAACTAGCAGGTGCTTGCTTCTGAATATTCAGATAAGCTGGTGGTGCCATTAGCTCAATTAGCTGCTGTGTGCTTAAGCTGTTAAGCAAGTGAGACCGGTCTGATCGAGAAGAAGCTAGCTCACCATGGGCCGCATGCTGCGGTTGCTCTTCCCTTTCCTGGCGGGCGTGTACGTCGCGCAGAACTATAACTTGCCTGACCTGCGCCGCCTCGCCAGCCGCGGCATCGACGCCGCCAAGCACTTCGAGGAGGCCTACCGCAAGAAGAAGCCCGACGCCGCCGCCGCCGCGGGGACCAGCGGCAGTAGGAAAAAGGTGCAGCGGCTGGACATGGACGACGACGACGAGTGAGAGTTCAGCTGCGATTGTGACAGCTGACAGTGCATATGGTGGAGTTCCAGACTTCCGATGCTGATTGTACTGCTAGCCTAGTTGTGGTGTGGACTGAGTTTTTGATGAACGTATGTTGGTGTATGACATGTACTGCAGTGAAATTAAGCCCAACAAAATTATCATATTGCGTTGGGCCTAAACGGAATTGGGGCTCCATTGAGCTCGTCCATGTATACTCTTGGGCTACAAACAGGCTGGCCTATTAGGCCTAGACA
Organism: Eragrostis curvula; assembly: GCA_007726485.1. Classification (NCBI taxonomy): domain Eukaryota; kingdom Viridiplantae; phylum Streptophyta; class Magnoliopsida; order Poales; family Poaceae; genus Eragrostis; species Eragrostis curvula. The sequence goes on from RWGY01000005.1 coordinate 10,320,995, forward strand.
AAACTGAAATTAAATCTGGTCTCGGGCTACAAAGAGATCATACACAAACTCATCCACAAACTTCTGAACGTGTGCCCCCCAAATGTTTGGCTTGACAAGAGCTAAATCTTCATGGCCAACGAATAGGTAATGATTGAAACTATCGTGCCAGAGAGAGAGAGAAGCGTATTCCTTTTAATATCCGTCTTGGCACCAATGATCAGATCCTACGCCAACAATCTTGCTAGTATATGCACCTAGACGACTACAAGTGTGAACTTTGTATCTAGCAAAATGAGAAAACAATGAGTAACTTTGCAAAGGCTTGTTGACGGTCCATATGAATCAACATACCACAGAACTTAGGGTTGAACATGTGGTCAAATGGCTAAGAAGGAAATTGATGGTACCATTTTATATGGATATATCATCATAATAATGGCATGGTGCATCTCGGTATCAAGGAATGATTGGATCTTCAACAATGTGGATCCCACGGTGGACAATTGCAGATGTTTTGTTGTTGTCCTCTGCTCCGGTACAGGGGACATTCAGTCCGTAAGAAGAGAGAGTTCGTTTGCAGTCATGGCCGTTCTTGTTGTCAGAGCAATCCATTTCTTTAAACATTATGAGCAGAATTAATTACCATCGGTATTTCTAAATTCATCCACTCCAATGTAAATATGTAATTCCTCCATTTCTTTACGTTTCCTCGACCACTGAGGCTCCAGAAAGAGAGGTCGGGAACCCATTGCAGGCTCTGACCGCTAACCACGTTAGCGACTAATTATTTAGTGTTGCTTAAGCGCTAATTAATCTGCTCGGCCGTGTCCCTTTCAGTCAGTGTGTTACTGGGTTCTGCGCCTCTAATTTGATTAAACGTACCCTTGGAGAAGAAGCTGATCATGTCCTTCCATCCGTGTGCGAGACTTGACCTGACCAACTCGCGACAGGAATCCAGCTGGTTGCGCTGCGTGACCGCTCCCCATTAGAAAGTTCAGAGCCCCCATCGATTCGTTTTTCATTCATTCGCCTCCCCAGCTGCCTTCTCTTTCTTGAACCCTTGTCCAAGAAACGAAACCTTCCTCCCTCCAGGTCAAGGCAAACAACATGCTTGCAGCAGCAGGTTCGTTCAAAAAATAAAAGAGCTTGAAGCAGCAGCAAGGCAGCAAGGATATAAATGATGGCTCGGGCAGTGCTGCCATCCAACTCACCGACGAGTGGCGAACACAACTAGCTGCTGAAAATCGCTACAGATAATCTAGTAGCATTAGTTTGGTTGGGGGGACGCCTTCTGCTGAAGATTCAGATAAGCTAGTGGCGCCATTAAGCAAGTGAGACTGATCTAATCGAGAAGAAGCTACCTCGCCATGGGCTGCATGCTGCGGTTGCTCTTCCCTTTCCTGGCGGGCGTGTACGTGGCCCAGAATTACAACTTCCCCGACCTGCGCCGCCTCGCCAGCGGCGGCGTCGACGCCGCCAAGGACTACGAGGAGACCTACCGCAAGAAGCCAGACGCCGCCGCCGCGGGGACCAGCGGCAAGAGGAAGAAGGCGCAGCGGCTTGACATGGACGAAGACGAAGAGTGAAAAAATTCAGCAGCGTGTGTGACAGTTGACAGTGCGTCTGGTGGGTTTCAGGCTTCCGGTGCTAGTAGTGGTGTGTACTATTGGGGTTATTCATTCGAGAACGTGTTCTGGTGTATGGCATGTACTACAGTAAAATGTTGTCTTGGATTGGATGTGAATCAAATAAATTAAGTAAAAAATATCATGTTTTCTGAGAGTAACAAAATCAATAAACTATGTTCTACTCTCTCTCACGAACGACCCCTGCTACAGTAGAGAGGAGGCGAAAGGAGGAGAGCCCTCTCCGGCGGCGGCTCCCCTCGATCTCCCCTCCCTCCGGCGGCCCGTAGGGCTCCGGAGGGCCGGGAGATCGGCGGAGCTGCCGTCCGGTCACCCTTCTAGCTACTATACAGTAAGTAGTCTAGTTTTTCTCCCTTTAGGGTTAGGGTTCCGTCGTCGTCCTCGGTGATGGCGGTCGGATTTCGTGTCTCCCTCGGCGGATCTGGCGGCAGTAGCGTCGTCGACGTTGGCTCCTTCTCCGGTGAGGCCTTGTGGAGTTGTTTTTCCTTCTGTTCTTTTGCGAAAGGGTGGAAGGACCTCTGTTTCCCCTCGCTGGCGTTGCTGGCGACGGTGGAAGATGGTCCCGGGTGGTCGTCGTTGTGGTCCGGCGACGATTTCTCCGGTCTTTTGTTTCTTTCTGCTGGTGATTGCTTGTTCGTGGTGGTTTGGTGTTCTCCGTTCCCTCCGGTGGTGGTGCGACGGCCGGTTAGATGCCTTCTTCGTGATATGGGCGTTTGCGTCCATCAAATCGGCGTTTCCAACAATGCGTGGAGGTCACGGCCAGGGAGGGAGGAGGAAACCAGCTGCTGCTGCCGGTGGTCGTCGGCGGAGAGAAGATTTGGTGTCGGGAAGGATCTGGAAGATGAGGGAGTTCGTTGTAATTTTCTTTTCTTTGAGGTCCTTTCTGTAAAAGGTGTGGGATGTACTGTTCCTTAAGTTTAATACAATTTCCCCCTTTCGCAAAAAAAAAAAACAAAATCAATAAACTCCTTGAGCAGCTTCTTGGATTGGTGGATGCAACGGCTGCAATGTTAATACTCATTCTTTTTGCTAGAAAAAAAATATTTTGTTGCATTGCTGCTCTACAGGCTTCTTTTTTTTTTTCCTAGACCGCCACTCCGTCAGGTCGGCACGAACAGTTTACAAGTAGGTTTGGGCCTAAACAGAATTGGGGGCTACATTGAGTTCATGTCTAATCTTGGTTTACAAACAGGCTGGCCTACTGGGCCAAAACAAATTTGAGCTTATATCTGGTCTCGGGCTACAAACAGGCCACACACAAATGCACCGTGCCACACAAATATTTGGCTCAACATCAACCAAAATCTTCATGGCCAACAAGTAATTGGTTGGAAATCAAAATTGAAATTGTCTTGCCAGAGAGAGATTCTAATATCTGGGTGCATGTAACTTGAAATTTCCTTCAGCGAGTTTTCAAAACAGTACATTTTTCTTTGTACTACTATGGGAGAGGCAAAAAAGCCGGGGCACCGTAGGTAGGGATGAAAATGGTGACGGAAATTTCCGATTTACCGGTGATTGTTTCCGGAAAAACAAGAAATGGGAAAAAGTTTATGGGAAAATACGGAAACGGAAAAATCTACACGGAAATGAAAGTGAAAAAATAGAGATTTTTCTATCGAATAGACGGAATATCGTATTACCTTGAATTTTCCGTTGAAAATACCGTATACATAGTCGCAATTGAAGTTTTCCTTTACTCAACTAGCCCAACTACCTCATGTAGAAATAATGAACTCGCTTGTAAATAGTCACTGTTTTTGGCATGGCAATGATTGCCTTGATTTCTATCCAACCATAACCCTACCTCTATCGTGATTGATTGATTGCTATGTGCACGAACGCCTCATCTCATTCACTTAATTAGGCCAATATTCACATATTAGTTTTTAGTTTATTTAATCATGTGTTGAGTGGTTGCATGATATCATATATATTACAGCATGATAGTTTCTATCATAATTATCGACTTCTGACCGTTATCGACATATTTTCGTTCCGATAGTTTCACTTTCAATATCCCGACATTTTCGGTATGGTTTCCATTTCCGAAGTTATCGGTTTCAATTTCGTTTTTGACTAAATAATATGGTTAGAAAATTATAATAGTATTTTTCAATTGTTTCCGACCGTTTTCATCCCTGACCGTAGGGTGGCCACAGCACAGCGGCAGCAGTTTCTTAACAGATGAAAGAGATGGGGCTCTCGGAGGACGTCACTATACATAGTATACACACTCGAGACCACACTATACATGTTCTTATCTGCGTGAACTTTTGGATAAAACAGAGTATACACACTCGACGACGCATCGATCAGCTGCGCCTGCGCGGTGAGGAAGAGCGCCAGCGATCTCACGTACGTACGTGTGCAGTCGATCACTTCCGCATCTGAACTCTTGGTCATGCGTCGTCTCGTCCACAATGGATGGGGACCCAGAACTAGCCGACCAGCCAACCATGCAAAGCAGAACCGGCATCAACGTCGGGGAGAGCGAGGAAATAGACGAAGTTGACCTCCACTGCTTGGAGCCCTGCTCCCTAGTTCCTCCCAGCCACTCGCCGAACCACCGGACCAGACTCACCGGAAGCTCTCCGTCTCCGGTCTCCGAATCACTCTCTGGCTTACTCCAACTTTATCCATTGTGTCGAGATCCAAGAATCGGAAGCGGCTCACGCTGAGCTCGACGGATCTAAAAACTCGTGCTGAATCACCACCCCCTGCTCGATCGGTCCCAGCCCGTTTCACGCCTGCCGCTTCTTTATTATTTTCGCCTTCGCCGGTCCGTCGCCACGTGATCGATCCGGCCGGTCACCATCGACCGTCGCCACCACCAGGACGCGACGCCGTCATCACTCGATACAAAGGAGTATGCAGTAAGGCTCGTTTCTGCATCAATCAGCAGCATGTTACGTGCTAGTACGATTTAATATACTACTGTTTTCCATTATCTGCAATGGGAAAGATCGATGTACAAGTCTCAGTTGAATATAGTGTGGTCCTCCGGTCTCTGTTCAGTAGTCGTTTCTGGAAATGGCCACATCACCGATTTCGCCTGTTAATTTCTTCTCTATGAGATCACACTTCGCTCTCGACCGATCGGATAGATCAGCAGCAGCTCTTCAAGTCTCCAATCGGTGACAGCGTCAGATTTCCTGCTAATTGTTTTGTTTGACTGTACCTGCTTTGAGTTGATCCATCGACCAACCAACTTCAGCCTACAAAACGTTGCAAAGCTCTGAACTGCCAATTGTTTGGCCACTTCATGCTCTGCCCATGTAGGCCGACCACGCGTGCGGCGTGCCGCGTGTATATATTCACTAGGTACCTTTCTGCATCGATCAGCAGCATGTTACGTACAATTTTCTCCATTATCTGCAATGGGAAACATGTGTGCGTCTCAGTTGAATATTATGGGGTCGGCCGGTCTCTGTACTCGTTTCTGGAAATGGCCGCATCACCGATCTCGCCGATTAATTACTTCTACCTGAGATCACACTTCGCTCTCGACCGATTGATGACGAGCAGCAGCAGCTTCTTCGAGTCTCGCCAATCAGTGACAGTGTCAGATTTGCTGACAATTGTCTGTCTGCACCTGCTTGATCCATCGACCAACTTCAGCCTAGTAGTAGTACAAAACCTTGCAAAGCTGGAAACTGCAGCTGATGGATGGCCACTTCGTGCTCTGTCCATGTAGGGCGAGCAGGCCTGCCGTGTGTACCAGCAGCAAGCGTTTGTCGGTGTGTGCCTGCTTTGCCTTTGCGACGTCGTGATCGACCATGGAGTCCATGGACGACGGGGACCCGGCCTTACCCTACCAGCCAACCATTGCAAAAGGCACGATACAAAGAGAAGAAGACGACTAGAGAATATACTATGATACAAGCTCGAAGGTGACATCCATGGAGGAAGGGACGCGCGCAACCACCAGATGACCAGAGCGCATCCACGGCCGGATTACTTTACCCATTGCGTCGAAATCCGAGGATCAAAAGCAGTTTCGTCTGAGCTCGACGGATCAAAAACCGGGAGCTCAATCACCCATCTCCCTGCAGGCTGCTGGCCACGTCACCGTCATCCTCTTCAACAGAACGCATTAGGACATTTTATAGAGCACCATTATACTACACAGCTACTAAGGAGAATATATGTCATAAGACAACGACATCATCATTGTTCCTTTGCAGTTAGGTAGGGGATATGCGTGCATCACTCTTCACCACCCGCAAATAGAAGCAAGTGCGTGTCTGATGCAAACCAAATAAAGGCCGTTGCGGTTCAACTCCGCAGAGCGGTGTAAGATATCTTGTGTTTGAATGAAAGCCCACTTTTGGGCATTTTTCCCTTTTTTTTAAAAAAAAATCCGCAGAGCTACGGAAGCCGTCGAATTTCTTAGTGTTTGGTCAAAATCAAACTTTTTCAACTTTGACATCGAAATAAAATATTTTAAATAAAAAAAGTAATTGATTATGATAGATGTTTTTATAGTGAATCTAATGGTATAATTTAAACTTTGCTAATGTTTCTCAATATTTAGTTATATCGACGTTCAAAGTTTTAAAAGTTTGACTTTGACCAAATCTTCGATCCCTTATATTTTGAAACGGAGGGGGTATCACATAGTGGAGTTTGCCTATATTTGTACGTATTTGTGCTATTTATATTTCCTGAAGGTATTATCCTTTTTTTTCCCTTCTCCAAACACTCAGGGGAATCGCACGACTTTGTATAGGAGAAAAACGGCTCAGATTATAGTTCCATTCCCTGCCTGCACATGTTGGTTAGTTCTTTTTGTTACATATGCGTCACAAGCGATCAACACAACAAACACAACGTTCTTATGGGCACGTGAAAATGGTTGTACTGCATATTTATATCCTTTAATATAGTTTATTCAAGAAGATTTTTTTCTTTGAAGAAAAGCTGATATTTTATTAGTAGGGTTACAATATGCATCCAAATCATCGAAGTGAACATCTCCCTTCAAAGCACTCAAGCCCCTGTCCTTCCTCCATTTTTATCAGTAGTATTTTTTTTTCATGAAAAAAGGGGGGGACTCAAGCCCCGATCCTTCTTCTATTTTTCTTCATCTTTGTTTCGAAAAATCAATTGTTATACATATTTTTCCTCTACAAAAAGGAAGGGGGTCGGAGTTAAAGGGTGGGGAGAGGGGGAGGGGTAGTATGAAAGACACATTGAACTTGCCATATATCTTAGGTTCACGAAAAGGATGCTACTGTGTTCTTTATAAAAGTGTGTGTCCCATACTCAGAGCTACCATGCTTCAAATAGCTAATCATATTGCATATTTATATCCTTTAATATAGTTTAGGAACAAGACTAAACTATAATAAAATTTGATATTTGAGAATAATTTTTCTTTTCAGGGAAGTTGATATTTTATTAGTAGGGTTACGATATGCAGCCGCAGGGCGTGCAGCAAATCGTTGGATCCAACGTCTCCCTTCAAACAATAACACATTGGTAGTATGTTCTTTATTACTGTGCTACTTGTTTATATCTCGTGTTACTCTGCCCCAGATACAGATAGTATTGTTTGGAGCAAATTCCTTGTTTACCATTAAAAGATAGCGTCGTTCCTTCCAAACCATCGAAAATTTTGAAGTTCCTTATCTGCCATCGGATTCATTTTTTTTCTCAAATACGCAGGAGAACTGTGTGTCATTATATTAAGAAGAAGAAAATAGTCAATTACAATGCCATGCTCTGGCCGAGGTTAGTTTTTATTGTACCGGATTCAATTTTCATGCCCTACATGCCACTCATGTTACTTTGATCAGCCTCCGTGTGCTATTTTTTTCCATTATACCTAAAGTACTCTTGCCTCATCCCATATGAAGTACCCATCGTGTTTGATTGAATCAAAAAAGGGGCCAATCATTCTTCCTCCTCACGAGCGCTCCTGTTTCTCTTCCTCCCGTCCAAAAACTAGAACGAGGCTCAACATATCTGCACCAAGGTAAGTAGCGGCGTCCCAGCCAATCCCTCTGCTCCCTCTGGCTTACTAGTACTTTATCCATTGGGTCGAGATCCGAGAATCCGAAACGGTTCACGCTGAGCTCGACGGATCTAAAAACTCGTGCTGAATCACCCCTGCTCGATCGGCCCCGTTTCACGCCTGCCGCTGGCCACGGATCGAGAGTGCCATATGCTACCGCTCCTTTTTCTCCGGTCCCGTCGCCACGTCCTCCGGCCGCCGGTCACCGTCGATAGGTTATGCATTAGGTACGTTTCTGCATCGATCGATCAGGAGCATGTTACGTACAATTAATATAGTGTTTCCATTATCTGCAACGGAAAAGATGTGTGCGTCTCAGTTGAACATCAGCGATTTCGCCGGTTAATTTCTTTGCCTGAGATCACACTTCGCTCTCCAGCAATTGACGAGCAGCAGCAGGTCTTCAAGACTCCAATCGGTGACAGCGTCAGATTTCCTGCTACTTGTTTGATTATCTGTACCCGCTTGATCGATTGATCTCCTCCAGCCTAGCCTACAAACGCTTGCAGAGCAGGAAACTGCAGGTGATGGCCACAGTTCATGCTCTATCCGTGCGCGCGCGTGTGTACCAGAAGTTCAGAACGCCATCATGCAGTGGGTACGTTTCTGAATCGATCAGCGGCATATTACGTAAAATTAATGCAATATTTTCCATTATCTGCAATGGGAAAGATGTGTGCATGCGTGTGGATTGAATTGAATACAATCTGGTCCAGTCTCTGTAGTCGTTTCCGGAAATGGCCACATCACTGATCTCGCCGATTAATTTCTTCCGCCTGTGATCACACTTCGCTCTCGGTCATGGATTGACAAGCGAAGCTTTGTTCTTCAAGTCTCCCAATCGGTGACAGTGTCGGATTTCCTGCCAATTGTCTGTCTGCACCTGCTTGGTTCATCTACTACCAACTTCAGCCTAGTACAAAACATTGCATAGCTGGAAACTGCCAATTGTTTGGCCAGTCCATGCTCTGCCCGCGTAGGGCGAGCAGCCGTGCCGTGTGTACCAGCAGCGAGCGCTTGTCGGTGTGTGCCTGCCTGCTTTGCCTTTGCGACGTCGTGCTCGACCATGGCCGACGACGGGGACCGGGCCTAACTCTACCAGCCAAACATTGCAAAAGGCAAGAGAAAGATGACTAGAGATCGAATATTGTTTAATTTAAACAACAAGCTCGAAGTTGACATCCATGGAGCTAAGCGCGCGCAGCCGCGCAACCACCGGGGCGCCTTCCCCTCCGCATCTCAGCTCGATTACTTTACCCATTGCGTCGAGATCCAAGGATCAAAAAGCCGTTTGTACTGAGCTCGACGGATCAAAAACCCGGCTCCCTGCAGCTGCTGGCCACGTCCTCCACCCTGTCACCGTCATCGTCTTCGACAGAACGCACTAGGACAGTTTATAGAGGACCATTATACACACCCCGTAGGAGAATAGTCAGCCTGTTCGCTGCGCTGCAGCTGCAGAAAAATAACTGCGAACACTGTAGCTGCTGCTGAAAACACTGTAGCTGCTGCAGAAAAATAATTGCAAAATACTGTAGCTGCTGCTGCAAAACCTCCTGCCGAACACGCTGACTATATATTACGCCTTCGGACAACGACATCATCATTGTTCATTTGCTATAAAATCCCTCATCTATGCGTGCGTCACTCTGCACTCCTGTTACCTGCAAATAGTAACAAGTGCGTGTTTGATGCAAAAGGTTTCGGTTCAACTCTACCAAGGTACGAGAGCCGTCGAAATTTCTTAGCGCCGGCGCCGCTGGCTAGCCTTTTGCTATGGCATTTTCAGTTCCTGCAAGCCACTCTCCTAGAGCTTTGATTCAACACTGCAAACTTGGGTGAGCAGAAATGACTAATCATACTGCATCTTTATATCCGGAATGAAGGGGTTTCAAAACAAAAGGAAACTTTAAAAAACAAAATGGATACTGCTTCAAAAGACTTTTTCTTTTTAAAGAAAGCTGATATTTTATTAGAAGGGTTACATGATTATTATAATATGCATGCAGCCACTAGGCGTGCAGCAGCAACATCTCCCTGTAAATATATTAGGTAAGACACTGGTAAGTTGTTTATTACTGTGCCACTTGTCTACTATCTCGTGTTACTCTGCCCCAGATTATCTTGTTTATGCCCTTGTTGACCCCCTGTCTTGTGCAGTGTGCGGCGTCGCTCCTCATAATATATAATTCAACTACTCCATATTTCTTCATGTGTTTGATACGACAAGGCGATTTGGTGTGTTGTTTGGCGTCCTTTTGTCCATCTCGTTTTAGATAGCCTCCCCCAGATAGCGTCCCCTGTCATGCATGTAAAATATTGTGCAGTGCACGTCACTGAGATTTGACTGATGCATAAAACGGGCGAATAATCTCCGCTGCACGCCGACGCTCCTCCTCGGATCGGGCGCCACGTCTCCTGTCACGTTGGCATTTTATATGATCGTGCATATTGTATCATCATCAACATGGAAAACAACTTGTCGTACAAAATTAGTCTATTATCTCACCTAGGGAAAAAGAAAACATGGCATTATCTCCGGCAGCATGTGGTAGAAAGGGGTTAAAGAGAGATCGGCCATGCGCCTGCCTAACTGATGCTAGCTATGATCATCACCAATCGTGTCTGAAATGATCACACCGTGATGAATCATCGTCACCTTCTGTTCGTCTCTTCATGACTTCATCAATTCGCGCGCTCGTGATTCACACTTCACTCTCGATCAAGTTTCTTCCAGTTGTGTCCAACCACGCATACGTGTGCCGTTAGCACCGGGCCGGGTTCCCTGCAGCGTCTGAAAGTGCTTGTTTGAACTGCAGGCCACAGCTCTGTGTCTGTCCCTGTCGCTAGCTCACAACAATCCGTGGCGGTAGCTTTTTTGGAAGCAGCGGCAACGCCAAGAGGAGGGGAGCCTCAAGCTCACACGCCATTATCCAGTAGGCAACATCGGGAAACACGTCGCCATGTTGCGGCTCCTGCTCTCCGGCACGCAACCTCGCGTACAGGCTTGCGCTTTACTCCCTCCGTCCCATAATATAAAGGGATCGGAGCGAGTCACACTTGTCCCACGATAGAAGGGATCCAAGGGATTTAAGTGGGCCCTACGTCTGATTTTTTTTCCTCAAACTTTATCCTCTCCCAAGCCGGCGCTCCAGCACGCTGCCCGCGGCCGCCGCCACCGTTGCCTGCAGCTCGCCGCCCGCACTGCTCGTCGCCGTCGCGCACCGTCCGCCGTCACAGCTCGCTGCCCGCCGTCGTCGTCGTCGCACGCAACTCGCCGCCTGTCGCTGCCCGCCGCCCTGTCACAGCCCGCCCGCATCTTGCCCCCACCACGCTGCACGCAGCTCGCTCGAGCTCGCCGACGCGGTCGCGCCTGCCAAGCTCGCCCGCCGCGGTCGCGCCCGCCAGCGGTTTTCCCTCCCATCTCGCCGCCGCGCCTCCGTCCAGGGAAGCTCAAGGGGCGCGGGGGAGGCGGGCCGGGGGCGAGGCCGCAGTCGGGTCGCGCTCGCCGTAGGATGGAGTTGCGCGTGGTCAAGCTCTAGCTCGTGCGGGGCTGCATTTCGCCCGTTCTGAGCCGCACCTCGTCGCCGCCTCTCGCATCGACGCCTGAGGCCATGGAGGCTGGGGCCACGGAGGAGCCCATGGCGCTCTAGACGTCCTCAAAGGAGACGGGCGGGGAGGGGAAGAAGCTGCGTCGTGGTCTGAATGCGCGCCGACGACTGGCGGCGAGGAGTGGGTCGTCGGCGTCCTTGGCAAGCTCAGGCTCGCCCGGATCTGGAGCAGCTGTCTCGCAGCGATGTGGGATTTTGGTGGGAGTGGAGAGCAGTTATTAGGGGTATATGGGTCTTTTCGTTGCTTTGCTAGTTTCCTAGGAAACTCCCCCGATCCCTTATAATTTGGGACGGAGGGAGTAATAACCTTTTAGTGGACGAGCTTTATTTGAAAAGAAAACGATAGTAGTAGTAATATTTTGTTTGTCAGAATGAACTATAACATGTTTTCCTTTCTTAACAAACAATTTTCATCCTCTAGATTTAATGTTGGTACTTTTGTTATTATAGTTAGTATTGGAATCATACTAATGCATATGTTCTTTGTCCTTGTTTCGAACATACCTTCAATGTAGGTGTTGGCTCGGTATGCTGAGGTTTTTAGTAATATGGTCGGTCAACACTTTACCTGTGATGATAAACGAAATCAGTCAGAGTAGATGAAATTTTGTCCGTATGACCTCTTCCATATATGTTGCGGAAATACCCATGCGATGTGCCACCTCTGAAGTCTATTAGAACATGTACAACAACATGAGTCGTAGCACATAGAGTTCGGCGGCCATTGCATCTCTATATTGTGGTTTCGACATATGTGGAGTAGTTCAAGGCCTATGATTTTTAAATGACGACAAGGAGAAAGCACAAATACTTGACATAAAATTTATTTTCTAGCTACCTCAAAACTTTGAAATTTGATAATAGTTATTGCCATAGTCGAGTATATGGATGACTCCAAACACTCCTTTCAAAAATATAAAAAATCCACCACTAGCCATAGTCGAGTAGAGCGGATAATCCTGTAAAACATGTTGGTGGTTGCTCCCATTCTTGGCAACGCTTTGAAGCAACGACAGCCATGCTTCTAGCTCACGTTCTGCCAGTGCCCAATGCATCACTTGCGCAGATATCTATTTGATGATTTTAAAAATGAGCATGTATGATACGTGGGCCCCACCCAGTGACGGGACTGAACTTCGTCCAAAGTAAACAATAACGGGACTGAACTTACGTGAAGGACTGGGTCGGGGTGCCGATGATTGAATCTGCATGACTGCCTATATGATTGATCTCAGCGTGGATTATTCCGAGAATATACCGTTACCAATGCAGACCCGTCTGTCGCTGAGCGGCGCCCGTGGTGCCACAGAAATACGCGGCACGCCGGATCCTGGACCGCTACGGGCTCGTCCCTTCCCAGACAGTTCGGCTCCGGGCCCGCACGCAGCGACAGACCCAGCCGACGTAGATACGTGGGCCCCACCCAGTGACGCGACCCCACCGCTCCTGTTTTGACTTCACGGGCCGCGTCGCGTCCTGCGCCGCCCGATAGTGAGCCTGCGTGCAGCCGAGGGGCAGTGTGGCCCCGCGTGTGGTGGCCCGCGCGGAGGGACGGACACGAGTGAACGCGGCGGCAAGGGAGAGAGAGAGAGGATCCGCACGGCACGCGAGGGATAATTCCCGTGGCGGGAAGGGAATATTCGGGGCGCTTCGCCGCCGCGCCCGTCTGGCCATGGAATACCATACTGCTCTCCTCTTCCGCTTTTGCCCTCGTCGTCTCATGTTTGGTTCATATATATAATTGGCAAGTATACTACAAAGCAATGTACTAACATGTGCTCCATTGTATCAAGTTAGAAGCATCATGACGACACGTAGGATTAGTTATTCATGCTAACAGAGTAACAAAATACCGTTCTGCCTGTCAGTTCTTGTACAATTGTACAAACAAGCAGTAGGACATATCACGTCTTAATTAGTGTGTACATACAGATGCAAATAGACCGGTGTCAGTGATCAGATAAAATAGCTGGGTCTGTTTATCGAGAAGACCTACTCTGATCTTGATTGGTGCGGTAGGTGAGTAAAATCAGAGTACTTCTACCACTAGTAACCAGTGCAACTGATTAAAGATCAAGCACTCACTGAACATAGTGGCATGTAGTGGCATCCGGTAAAATATCCGAGAGCTCGGCACCCAGTGAAGGAGCATCTAATGATTAGAAAGATATAGAAGATGCTTACAGAGGTGTTTATGTAAAAAGATCGGCTAATTTTTCACACTAGGTGTTTATATAAATCAAAGATCATAACTTCAGTGTCCATATCTTGTTTAGTACTAGTAGTAGCAAGTTGGTTAGACCAATAAAGCAATTTTTTTTATGATAGAAAAGATTTTTCGTATCGGTGCTTAATGATTCTCTCTTTACGCGCTTGTATCAAGCACTTTGTATTCTAACGTTCTCAAATAATGTGGTGACATTCCATTAAAGCCCTTTGTGGTTGCTTGGTCTTCTTCTTGCACCAGAAAATCTAAAGACCACTCCTACTACAATGTGCAAAATGCATTACGCGCGCGCGTTCAAAGCAAGCACTGGTCCAAAAAAATCATTACACGTTTGAGTTGCCTCGCGAAAGAAAAAATTAAATGTGTCTGAGTTCATCTGCTTCGATGTTTGTGACCACCAGCTGGTGTCATTAGCAAAGGCACTCAACAATAATTAATCTGCTCTCTAACGGATCAAGCGCGTGCTCCGTTGGCAGGGAGCGAGACTGATGTCCTAGCACGCCGGCATCTTTCTCTTAAAGTGAAAACTAGAGCTCCTCCCGAATGGACTGATTAGCACAACTATGATTGTATTTGGATAATTGTTTTGTTTCAGCCTAATATAAAAACTAAGACTTAATCTACTTACTTGTTAGCCTACAAACTCTAAAACATAAACTTTATAAGCAAATTGTTTTTTTTTTTGGGGGACATTATAAGCAAATTGTAGAGAGGACAGAGGAGACCTGCCCCAGAGTGAGGGGCATATCGGTCCAGGGGCAGCATCGTGAATACCGAGAAAAGTCCGTCGAGCGTCTGAATAAAGGGAGCGAGCCTCCTCTGCTCGAAGACCTCGCACCACGCAAAGCGAGCTCACCAAGAACACCACAACAAGAAACGCTCCCCTCTTCTCCTCCTCGTGCACCATCCCCATTGCGTCGCGTGCGCATTTGAACCGAGCCCAATCCAAACGGGCGCAGATCCAGCGCCGACGTCCGCCCCCGCGCCCCGCACAGATCGCCGGGACACTGGGAGCCCCCCGCGGCTCTGAACAAGGTCCGTGCTTTGTCCGAACCCCGTCCTGTTCTGGATTCCCCTGTCTATTTTCTCTGGTTCTGGGCTCAATCCATAGCCCGTTTTTCTTGTTTCTTTTCGATTTATTGGATTCTCCGTTTAGCGGTGCTTAATTTGGTAGTACTGCTATAATGGGTTTAGGAGGTTTTGTATGGAAATCGGCGGGGGAATTCCGTCGAGGAATTGTGGGAGAAGGCGATATCCTTATCTCCCCTGAATCGTTGTTAGAATTAGAAGAACGGTAGTTTAGCTTCTCTGACTGAACTTGCGACATCTTGGGAAGGACATTGGGGTCAAAATTTCAAAATCAGCTTCTTACCTGTATCCGGAAACATTGAAAAGTATGCTTCTACTTGGGAGAAAGTCAATTGTTTTGGCTTCTTGGCAGTGCAGTTAGGCTAAAATTATGAGTCAACAGGGGCATTTATTTGCTCAAATTTCGATTAGTTCGAGGTCTTGGGGGATACAAAGTATTTTATGGGAGATCAAAATTGGTAGTCTTTGTTAATGGGGGAAAGAAGAGTAGCACTCACAATAATCGGTTTTCAGTGATTTTGGTCTCTTGGACCTGTGGCCAGAGAACTGGTCTAGAAAACAAGTGGATCATTTGTTTGAGGGAAATTATCATTTTATTTTTCACAAGAGTATTTTGATATCGGTCGAAAGTTTCCCCGTATTTGAGTAATTCTGACTGAAAAACTAGTACACAGCTAATTTTAATTTTCAGCTGCGTGATTTTGCATAACATATGTATAACTTGAGTTCTCTATTTCAATTCTCAACATTTTTTTAGATAATGGGAAAACCAGAGTTTCAATTCTCAACATGCAATAGATGTACTCAGTTTCGCTGATCGTCCTAATTAAACTCTTGTATGACGCTTTCAGGTGGTAATCACTTATATCAGGAGGTGTCTCTCTGCTGTGGCACGAACTGTTCTGTAACCCTGTGAACAATCTTGTGTTCTCATGGCTCAGTCGCATGAGATGATGAGTAGGAAACCTCCTGGTCTTCGGTTATTTGGCGGTGCCAGGTCACTAAGAAGTTACCAGACGCTTGTTCTGGTCCTTACATTCTTCGCATATGCATGTTTTCATATGACTCGGAAGATCACAAGCATTGTTAAGAGTGCGCTTGATCCCCAGACGAAGGTGGGATTCTCTCACTGGGGCCGATTGCACACACACAATAGCCTTAACGTTGGTTGGTTGCCATTTAACACGGTTGATGGTTCAGCATTGCTTGGTGAGATAGATGTTGCATTCCTTGCCGTATATTCTATTGGGATGTTTTTTGCTGGACATATTGGTGACCGCATGGATTTAAGGATCTTTCTGACAATTGGCATGCTTGGGACTGCCATATTCACTACTCTCTTCGGCGCTGGATATTGGTTAAATGTTCACAACTTCTACTATTTCTTGGTTATTCAGATGGCTTCTGGTTTGTTTCAATCAATCGGATGGCCCTCAGTTGTTGCAGTCGTTGGAAACTGGTTTGGGAAGAGCAAGAGGGGTTTGATCATGGGCATATGGAATGCACACACTTCTATTGGGAACATAGCTGGCTCATTGCTTGCTGCGTTCCTGCTGAAGTTTGGATGGGGTTGGTCTTTTGCCATCCCCAGCCTTATTATGGCTTTTGTTGGGCTGGTGGTCTTTATATTCTTGCCAGTTAATCCCGAGGTAATGGAGATAGACATCGACAGTGGGGAATATAGCTGTGAGAAAAATTCTGTGAAGGAGCCTCTTTTAGAACCAGGCCAAGAAGTGAAGCATAAGGCAGTAGGTTTCTTAGAGGCATGGAGGATTCCTGGAGTTGCGCCATTTGCTCTTTGCCTCTTCTTCTCCAAATTGGTTGCATACACCTTCCTGTATTGGCTACCATTCTACATCAGTCATACACGTAAGTCTTACACATCCTTTGAATCTGCATGGCATTATGTTCTGTTGATGAGTTAACCTTTGGTGTCTTTTTAAAAAGTTTCAACTGTCCACCAAAATGTGTTCCCTAATAGTCCTTGTTTCAGGTATTGGCAATGAGTACCTCTCCGATGCTATGGCTGGCAGTTTATCAACAATCTTTGATGTTGGTGGTGTGTTGGGAGGAGTCCTTGCTGGTCACATCTCCGATCGCTTAAATGCACGAGCAGTCACAGCTGCTAGCTTCATGTATTGTGCGATACCTGCCCTCTTCTTGTACCGCACATATGGAAGTGTGTCGATAATGTGGAATATCTGCCTCATGTTCATCACTGGCATGTTTGTGAATGGCCCTTATGCCTTGATCACAACTGCAGTGTCAGCTGACCTTGGTACCCACAGCTCGTTGAATGGCAATTCCCGAGCACTGGCCACAGTGACAGCAATCATTGATGGAACAGGGTCTGTCGGCGCTGCGGTCGGGCCATTGCTGACAGGATACATTTCATCCAAGAGTTGGAGTGCAGTGTTCACAATGTTGATGGCAGCAGCTCTCCTTGCCGGGCTCCTCTTGACACAGCTTGTCTGTGCTGAACTGAAGGGAAAGGTGTCCTCTAGTGTGACCAAGAATGCTGAGGCACAAGGTACATACTCAGATGAAGTGTAAGTGCAATCTGGTTGCACTCGAGGCGAACTAATGCACTATGGATTAGAGTTCTGTAGCTCCAGCGGATTCCTAGCTAGAAGTCGCAGTTTTCTGCTCCCCACTGCCTGTCTTCATCAGTTCTGATCTGAAACTGAAAAGAGGCAGAGAGATGTGGCTGCAGATCGCTCCATGCTGCTTAGACATTATTGTCGTCGATGCAAGGTAGAAGATAGAAGAAATGTGTGTTTAGATCAATTTCAAGGGTTCAAGAAGATAGAGGTGAAAACACTTCGAAAGTTCCAGGGCCCAAAGATTGTTTTTCTTCAGGCACACTGTAAATATCGTGGGCAATAAGGTGGGGCCAGTATTAGTTGCATTAGCACATGTTTAGGCTTGTATGTGATTGTTGTACAATTAGGATAGATACAAGGGAACTTCCCTTTGTACAAGATACCGGAATGGCCAACTCTGCATTTTGCTGGGAATGTTGGCTTCCTTGTACATGTAAACAGTGTCTGAAGAAAGGTTAAGAATTTTTTGAGTTGAGGAATGTGTTGACAAAGACAAATGGCTGTACATATTTTTCCAATTTTAGTTGAATATATGCCGAAGTTACCACATATTTGCATTGATCCAACATGCAGATTTCGACCCCTAATGTAATAACAGTTTCGAAACGAGGGGGTTTTTTTTTTTTTGAACAGTGGATTACTAAAGGTTCCCATGGTTACAGAAAACATGCGGCCACTTCTGGGCATTCATCACCTATTGCCTCCTAGGGCCACATCTGGGCATTCATCACCTACTGCCTACTGTTCATAGGTTAACCGGTTATGGTCATCCATAAAACTTCAACTCACCAGCACCATCCATGCAATCAACATCAATTGCATCCAGTGGAATAACTGCATGGAAAACAAATTATCAAAGCCTTTTGCTTAGTAGAGAGCATTTTGTGAGAAAACAGATTTATGCAGCATGTACAGCAACGCGCAACAAAACAAGACCATATTGCCATTGACAAAGAATAATGCTAAAATGTGAACACAGAAATTAATGCATTTTTCAAGTTACAGTGTCAGCCAATCACACAACTGCACTCAACAAAATTAACAACAAAAGAAGAAGCTGAACTGGCTCAGGATTTCTCACATACACACTACTATATTGACAAAACAGAAAGGTGAACTTCACGACATCTGATTTTGAATGGTCTTTTCAAGTTCCCAAACATAATTCGCATGAATGTAAGTCCAGTTGTCTTTGATATGGCCGAAGGACAGCCTGAAGAACTATGACTTCATCAGATAGCCCAGGAAGATGCCGATCAAAGCAACAATTATGACAACTATAAAGGAAAAGCCGCCTCCACGCCTCTTGCTGATCTCCCGTCTCACCATATCCTGCCACATGATCAGAAACAAATGACAACAATGAACCACAAATTCATCACATGATCAGAAAAAAATGAAAACAGTAGACAAACTTTTTATAGATGCAGGTTTTTTAACAGGCATAGGTCTCGAATAGGTCTTTTAGGTGACACCAAAATGTGTAAGAAATGCCTTACCACACGCAGTTACAAGATTAAGCTTAAGTTTAGGAAATGCAGTTACATGTTCATACTATCATTTGTCATGCCAATTTATATTGAATTAATTAGAGCACCATGAATCATTTATTATCATTCTTGCGGTCTTTAAAAGAACTAATGAAGGTCTTATTGGCACAAGTAGGCCTAAAAGATCACGAGAATAGATAACTTTTTTCAAGACTAGAATAGACAATTTTTTACATGGGGTATCCAATCAAGGCCACATCTCGATATTAACCATGTAGCACAAACGTATTTTCCTTTTCCGAGAGGAACAAAGAAACCACAAATTGAGCTGTCTTGGGATTGTTACATGGGATGCCAGAGTCAAGTGTTAAGCATAGTGACAATGAGATATTACAAAATCTAAAACAGGACTGCATTTAAGAGTGCCTCAGAACCATTACATTCAGCTTTGTTGGGCAATAGGCAAGGCTCATGTAAAGTTCCAGTTTCTCATCTGATTTCTAAGAATGGTATGAGTTATTCTGGGTGCCTAATCTAATGTACAGGAAGACATTGTTACAATAACAAGAGCAGAAAATATTTTGCAGAGCCCATAGAGCAATACTTCTACTTTATTTGGTACATCATGGGTCAAAATACAAAATTGCATAAATGATTGATCATACGGTTTTAGACTCACAAGTAGAGACAAAGAATTATCGAATACTTACAGAACGAATTCAGTGCATAATGTTAGGGTCAAATAAATGATATTTGCAATGGACATCACTTTTCAACAAGAAATGCATGAGCAACTAATTATCTTGAAAATATATAACCTAGACAGACAGATGGAGAGCTCCATACTGCCATCTCTAACATGGAAACACCAATGAAAAGCGCGTTTTTGATTAACATGGGTTCAATTGCCCGTCTCGGTGGACAGAGCAAATGTACCAGCATCGCAGATTTCACCTGTCCCAACTTAACATATGTATGATAAGCTTGGTTATGTTTTGCTTCACTTAATTTTTCAGCTTATAAAACTCTAATATTCATAAGATCTCAAAGAAAAAGGTTGCATATGTTGCCACATTCTATTGGTGACTACTAATGTTGAAAGCAAAGAAATCAAATGTTGTTTAATGTTTCATGATGGTGCCCATGTTGGCAGATGTGATTGTGTGCTTATGTCAATAACAAGACATCTATTCAAATCAGCATGTGGTGCAATAATGATATTATAATTCATGGTTGGGCCATCAAATTGATTCAAAATTTCTGAATGGATTCAAGTCCACTCAAATATATGCTAAAGATAAGGGAATACCAAAAACTTGCAGATATCATACAGTTCTTATTATTATAAAAACACATTAAATATAGAGGGTTCCTCTTTATTACTTCTCAAACACAAATTAAGTCCAGACTCAAAATCTTCTGTGTATAAGTACTACTGCTACAGTTATCTTGGTATCTTTTCATACTGGTGAGATGCCAAACAAAGGGGTTAAAATGATAACACCTAGCAGTTAGTTTGTGCTAGATAAGTTACCCAATTTTACGATTTCACAAAATTTGCGATACAAAGCTACAATACAATAGGCTGGTATGATAAATTCCATGCTGCACTTACAAGTTCCTGTCTAAGTCTATGATTCTGTTGAATCGCAGAGTTCTTTTCTTCAGTCAACTTCGTAATCAAAGCTCCAGCCTGCAACGCCCACACTCCGGAACATAAGATATTTAACTTCAAAATGTCAGCTGTATTTCATAAGCACAAAGCAATCAGAATTATAACTGACCTCCGAAGATTTTTCTTGAGAATCCATGCGTTCTCTCAGTGCCTGCAACAATTTCAGCAAATATAAAATCCTCCAGACAAGAAAAGAATGATAAACAGGTAAGTCAAAGATCAACAGTCAAGTAACTCACTTTGGTGAATCCATCACTGTTTTCTGATTCAGAAACCCTAGATGGCGAACCTTCTTCAGATTCCTCTGGCACTGGAGACGGTGGCTGCGGAGGAGCAACATACGTCACTCGCAATTTGACCTCTTCCATCTTGTTTCCAGACTCCTTTGTGAACTGTGAAGCAAGCAACACCACAGTTAATGCCAATAATATAATAAGGTGCACATCTAAAATTTATTCAATTTTAGAAAAATATGCTATATAAAAAGAAAACTTCATCATTATGCATGTAGTGTTTCAGCATATTTTTCAGAAAACTCGCTAATTACCATGTCCCCTGTGACATCCTTCACAGTTATACCAGCAGGTGCAACAACGCTTTGGACCAGGAATTTATCTTTGCACTGCATATCAGGCGGAGCTTCCCGTTGTGCTTGCATTGTCACTGCAACAGTATATAGATAAAAAACATGAAATGGAGCATTATTGTTCACAAAGAAATCACATCTGGTGTATGCTAGAATCACATACCAACGACATCACAAGTAGACCGTGGCGAAACAACCCCTGTGTTGGGTCGTACTGAATACTTCTTCGGACTTGTAGTTTTTACCTGAAGAATCATGAAAACAGTCAACCAGGAATATAGATACACGATAAAACCACCTTCAAATTATCTGATCCAAAATTAGGCTGTATCTACTGCATAAAAATTAGCTTTGACAAAGCACTTGGAAGGACAAAGAGATGTCACACAAAACGTTGTTGAAACAGTAAGAAAACATAGAGATAACCTCATGGCAAATTCCAACAGGAAACCAAATCACAATGCACAAAAATTTCCAAAAACGAAATAACCCTACCAAGGTCGATTTTTCTTCTTCTTCTTTTTCCGTTTTTCACATGGTATACTACAACTTAATAGTTGGATATCAAAGGAAAACAATATGACACTTCCAGGCATCAAACCTTCATACCAGGATACGAGTTACCAGATACCAAGTGTTGGCATTCTACGGTTTTTGTAATGCCCAAAGAAGAAGAAAATATTCTACGGCTGTTGAATCATTCAAATCGCCCTTTTAAGATATGCCAACATCCAATTTGAAGGTACGGCACCACAGGCATATAGAGAAGACTACATTTTGACCAAATTCAACGAACGGATTCGTGGATAACAGGTTTCCAGTTATGCCATCAACAAATTCATCAAGCAGCACAACAGCCCGAGACAGCGTGGTATCAATCCTTGCTAGGGTTCTACGTCAATTCACAAGAATCACCAAATAAGAAAATCGAAGGATAGACGGACCTTAAAGGCGATGAAGTCGTCGCTGTGATTCGACAGCTGCATGGAGCACGAGATCTGCTTCTTCAACTCGACTGCTCAAGAGTAAACATCACGAAGGTCAGGAACGAATCGATCCACACCAGCAGAAAGAAGAACGGAAAAAAAAAGAAAGGATTTTTTTCCAAAAACAAGAGAAAACAATAAACTAGGTGGGAAGGGAAGGGGGCTTACAGGGGAAGCGGAGCTCGAGGGGCTCGATGCGTAGGAGCTCGCCGGCGGTGGCTGGGGTGGAGGCGGCCATTGCCGGATCAAAGCGATAGAGAGAGAAAGCGGGCCAGGAGAGAGAAGGGGAGATCTCGGGGCGGTGGGTGACGAAAGAGAGGAGGACGGCGAGGGGACAGAAGAAAAGAAGAAAAATATTAATTTGGCTTTGGTCTTGCAGTTGCAGGTATCCCTTCTCTTCTGCATCGGTTGCAGGAGTTTTTTTATTTTTCTTGTCTTATTACTAACTAAATTAATCCTCGATTTTGCTGAGCACCTTAAAGTTATCAAACGTTGTAGGAGTATTGCTAAAAAGGGTTTCAAATAAAATTTTAGAATTGTATGTTTGTTTTTGGTTGCCTCAACTCGGTTAAGACTTTATCACCTGTGAAAAGAATTATTCCAATGACTTCGCAAAAGCAAAAGAATTATTCCAACAAAAATATTTCGTATGGCTCCACATTTGAAAAGGGTTTATCAAACATTTTTTAAATTACCTTACAAGGTAAACACTAGTATAAATTCTTAAGCAAGGTAGAGTAGTTTGTTATAAATTGTAGGAATATAAATTTTGAATACATGAAAGAAATAGCATAACTCATTAGCGAATTGAATAATCAAACACATGTTTAACAACACGTTAATTCTATTTCATCGCTACAAAATCATTTTTTTATAGTATGGTCGCTACTCCTAGTCTCATGTAGTATGTCAATGTCATTGATTATTTGTATGTATATGGATCAATTTGGATGTCATGTTTCTGAAAACTATAATATCAACAAACTACGCTTTTGAAAAGTACAACAATACAGTTTCATGGTTTTGAAAAAAAAGATGTCAGAATCGGAGTTTCTAGAACTTCAAAATGATTGCTCTTTTTAGTTATACTACGACTTTGATAACATCCAAACACCTCCATGTTTTACTCCACAAAAGTATTTTTATTCAAAAACTCCAAGCACACTTTGTTTGGGACCTAAGTTAGCTACCAATATAATTTATAGATTATTAGATTTTCTCATAATATGGACAGAAAATATCAATGGACACGCATTCTAGATAGTACATAATTAACAAAAAAAATATTTAATGGGAATTTTGGATACATTTTATATTTTCATGATGATTTAAGTAATACTTTGGTTAAGAACATTTGAATAAGGGCGCCGCAGTTGCAGTATTTACATGTGATGTTTGTTATATGGTTGGGCCAAACATGGGCAAACATTCAAACGATGCAAACATCAACACTTTACGTGTTTTGATATTCTTAATTTAACTGGATATCTACTTTTATTTCTATAACTATGCTATTTTTCCATGATATGCTACTTATTACCAAAACACTTGCAACTTAATAAATCATATTCATTTAACAAAGAAAAGGAACACGTGCTTACATATTTTACGCATGAAAGCGTATGTCATAGCTTCAAAATACTCCCTTTATTCCAATATATAAGCATTTGAAGAATTTAAAATTTTGCCCACAATGTAAGCATTCTTATAGATAGGACAAAATATTGTGGGTTGGTGCGCGGGTGAATAGTTGATGAGCTGAGTTAAAAAGAAGTGTATATATGATTTTTACCTACTTGACTAATTTTGCATTAGGATTATAGGAATGCTTACATTGTGGAATGGAGGGAATATACTATACTTCATATCTACTAAACCATAAAGATATGCTTGAAAACTAGCAAAAGTTTATTCAAGGTGGAAATTTCTTCTTAAGATGAACTTGATTCTTTTAAGCATCCAATCTAAGCCCTGTAATTTCTCAAGTTCATGAATCTCGACCAATTTTACCATATGCGTCAACCTGTAAATCAATCTGAAAATCCCGTGAAATTAATCTGACCGTCCACTTACTCGGCAGATCATCCGTTCACCGTCAGATTTAGGTCATCCGCCCTACCAGACGCACTATAAAAGCTCTCCTCCGTCTGTGCCCTTCTTTCCCCTCCCTTGTCCCCTCACCCGCCGCCTCACAAGAGAAAGCGCGCGCGCGCAGAGAGGAGCTCCGGGAGCAGGCGGCGGCGGAGGCAAGATGGTGCAGCGGCTCACCTACCGGAAGCGGCACAGCTACGCCACCAAGTCCAACCAGACCCGCGTTGTCAAGACCCCCGGTAGGATGAGTTTCCTTCGATTCTGCACTGTTCTTGGCGATGTTAATATAATCGGATTATTGCTGCTCGTGTGTGGACTGGGTAGTAGATGGATCTGGGCTTTGGATTTATATTTTTCCCAGCTGTGATGTATGATTCATTTGATATCGCACTGTTGACTCTAAAATTAGGTACTTTTTAGCGGACGTTACTCACGGTGTTCTTGATTAGGTGGGAGGCTTGTGTACCAGTACACCAACAAGCGTGCGAGTGGGCCGAAATGCCCAGTCACCGGGAAGAAGATCCAAGGAGTACGTGTTTTCTCACCATTCTATTTCGTTTACTATCCTTGCATTAGTTTGCTGTGCTACCTGCATGTTTTATTTATGGATCATGCACTTGGACGCCACGCGATCAACTCAATCAAGTAGTTTGTGATGGGAATAGTGGGATAAGATTGTTCTATGCCGTCATTGGGGTTCGGCCCCATTGATTGTTTTCTCGTTAGTTTGGACCGTTATCCCTCAATTGTGGGCGTTCACATATCTGCCCAACATATTTTATGCAGTCTTTTGTATCGTGGTTACTTCACACTGTGTGGTGCCTGCTTCCCTGTCTTAGATTTTGTTGGTCTTGTAAGATGCTTGGCCATTGTCAACCTTTTCTTTATGCATTACCTGGCCGATGATTAGAGAACATGACAAGCATATGTCTGAAATTCTCATGTGGATTAAGACTAATCTTCTCAATGAGGCCTTTCAGTGATATTTCCCCCCTCTGTTCAGTTTTATTGAATGAAGTGATTTTGCAAACACTCTCCCTGTCATAGATTTTCTCAGCCAAAAATTACTGCTGCAGCATGGTCTCACTGAAAACATCCAGTTCTGACCATAATGTTGTGTTGACTAAGTACTTTGCTGCTGATTCTATGGGGTGTCTTGCCCTATCTGTCTCATTATAGATTTTTTAGTTTTCCTTTTAGCGGATTTACTTATTGTGACATGTTCAACATAATTTTATTCCTCAGATTGTTATTCCGTAGATCTCTGGTGGTAAATGTGTTGCTAGTTTTTTGGTTGTTGATATTTTAAAATCTCTTATTACCGCTGAGGGCCCATGGCCGTTTCTTAGTCTGTTTGTGTGGCTCGTAGTGCAACCAGTCTGTTTGCTCTATCTCCACCAGTGCATTCTTGACCTTGTTGGGTTGAACGACGATCATATGCATATTTCAGATGGCTTATTTTGTAGTAAATTTGATTACAGTGATTTTTTTTTCACTCTTAACTGATGACCCTGTGACCATCTTATTTGTATGGATAGCTTCTGGAGTGTTTGTCATAACTGTCTGAGATCTGGGACTGATTTGTTTTTTTAGAGTGTAGTTTCAGCATGCTCTAATAGTTTTAATATAGGAAACTGCTGTCTCACTATGTGCATCATAAGTTACATAATGAAGAGATGGGCCTTTTATTTTACTCTGTTGATCATGCATCACACCTATATATAACTTGTAACCATGCACTTCAAGTGATCCTGGATGAACTTGACTGTTCATTCATGTGTATGCATATAGGATAGCTGCATCATGCAGATGACTGTGGCGATTAATTCTCTCTGGATTTTGTCTTGTTTGCTTGATATGAACACATTCTCTAAGTAATAAATATTCACTTGCAGATTCCACACCTGAGACCTACTGAGTACAAGAGGTCCAGGTTGCCAAGGAACAGGAGGACCGTGAACCGTCCATATGGTGGTGTTCTGTCCGGTACTGCTGTCAGAGAAAGGTAACGATCTTTTACATAATATATCATCTGTTGGATTTCATAGTTTTATGGTGAGCTAAGACGTCTGCATTTCAACAGGATTATTCGGGCTTTTTTGGTTGAGGAGCAGAAGATTGTGAAGAAGGTGTTGAAGATCCAAAAGACTAAGGACAAGGCCACCAAGAGCTAGACACTTGAGTCAGGCATTTGCCACAATGTTTTAAGTCTTTTCAAATTGGTTTCAGTAAAGTTTCTCATGGGTTTGGGAAACCGTGGTTGTAGTGCTAGCATGTGAGATTGATGCAATTGCTTAAATTTTGTGCGCTACCTGTGGATGCTTCTGTGCGAGTTTTTAACCCCCAGGTCGCTGGAACTTGCTTCACTCGGCTATGAGGAATATTCTGTTGTTTGCTCTGCTCATTTCGAGTTCCAGAGAGGTGGTGATCCGTGTTTTAACTGGACCAAGCATTCTCTAAACAAAACAATGGCGCCCAAATGTATGTATGAGTTCAATGCATGATCCGGTAAGGCGGTTGCTGCGTGGGCCGTGCCTGATAGAACTCTCATTTAGCGCCTCTGACGGCACGAAGAAGTCACTCGTCGAGGCCCTTGTTTGCAGTCATGGTGCTCCTGCGGACTCGCGGTCCATCCGCCTGAAGGAGAGATTTCTGCAACTTCACCATTTGGCTATTATGGGCTTTGCTATTTTACCATGACATTAGCTCGGTTCGCTACTTATACGTTCATTTGCCACTATGACATGTAACATGTGCCATTGTGACATGTTTTTATCTTTATTAAAAGGGAAACTTGCAAAGACCCCCCAAGAAGTCACTTGAGTTTGATTAATTCCCCTACAACTCATTTTGTTGCAAAAGCCTACTAGGTAATTAGGCTTGATTTGATTTGTCCCTCTAAGTACATGTTTCTTGATGACCCGGGTCCTTTACTTTTGACGTGGAGTCGCTGTGATACATATCAACCACTTAAGGCATGTCCAACGTGACACTCGGTGAGGTCCACTTGTTCGAAGCCAGAACCATACAACATCGGCCGATGAATCATCTTCTTCATGCACTTAAAGGGACGATGCCGAGTTTGAAGATATAGCATGTGCAACAACAATTAGGGCCATTCGGGTGGGCTATCTCGTAGTGACTCCACATAAGACCAAACAGGATGGTAATTAAAGAAGCACATGTGCTTAAGGGGGATAATTGAACAAGGCATAATTACTTAGTGGGTTTTTGCAACAAATTCAATTATAGGAGGGGAAATCAAACTCAAGGTGACTTCTTTGAGGGGGGGGGGGGGGGGGGGGGGGGTCCGCAATTTTCCCTTATTAAAAAAGTTTCCACTCAACAGGGCTGTGCAATGACAGAAGCACCCTTCCCAAAAACACCGTACCCATTCGTTTCTGTATGGAACCCGTTTTTACGTTCTTCTCACAAGCACCCCGTCCCTTGACTTCTTTTTCTTCTTCTTCTTCTTCTTTTTTTCTTGCTTTGTTTTCTCGCACTCCTTTTTAGGTCCATATATTGCGTGGAAAGCTTCATGTCAAGCTTGGACTGAAAACGGCCTGGGTTGTGTCATGGAAATAAATTCCTTCAAGCTTGTGTGACGCCTCCTCACGTGAGCGCGTGTAAAGCACACTGTATTGTTGACTTCACCAATTTTTAAGGGTATATGATGATTGATGTGCAACAATTAATTTTTGTTTCATTTAAAGGAAAATATAAGCAAATTACTGGTAACCTGACATGGGAAGAGTTATGCAATAGTGATCACAGATCACTTGGTTAGGGATGGAGCACATGCAACCCTTTTTGGGTGTTAAGTGAGTGTGCCCAAGATTATGTAGTGCGACTACATGAGCAAGTGGAAGATGACGAAGAGGACCCTTCAAACCACACTTTAAAAACACTTGGTTGGGCAGTGACATCATCAACTCGTTGTGAAGAGAGAGCGAGGTTGTTGCGTTGATTCGACAAGAAGACGAGAAGCGAGTGGACGAGCGCGAGGAGGAAGGAGCCGGGAGTAGCTCATCGGGTGACAAGCAACAGGAACCTAGCAACCCTAACCTCCTTCAATCATTGCCGCAGTCCATGGAAGTGCCTACGTAGATTGGCTGGAGCAGACCGCAACCGGTTGCCACCAGAAGGTGTCCTTGTTAGCCAAAATGTTGTGAGCAGCGGGTGTACGTGTCCTTTCGCTTTCAACTTATTACAACTACCAGCGCAAATTGACATACTGCGGCAACGTGGTGGCTGCCATGCTTGCGGACGGCGGTGTGTCACCGTCTGAAGTGTTCTTTTGCTTTCAACTTACTACAGAAATTGAGCCGCCATCAAAATGCCATTAGCTGAGAGTGTTCTTTTGCTTTCAACTTACTACAGAAATTGAGCCGCCATCAAATAAAGTACAATGCATAAGCTGTGCTACGATTACGAAAACTCAAAACCACCGTCTATCTTTTTTATGGATGGTAGATATACCAACTCATGCCGCAATGATGAAAACTCAAAACAACAGTCTATCTTTTGGATGAAATGAATGGTAAGTATATTGACGAATCTCATATACTGACAAAATCAAAGATAGATAATCCACCGTGTTCTGGCCATAGGATAGAACACCCATTCCCATTTCACCAAAACTAAACAACGGGCTCGCTTTTGACGTATGGATCCACTTTGCCTTTTTGCATTTCCTTTTATAGTATTTGGATTTCTTGTTTTGCTTGCTTTGTTTTCTTTCCCACTCCTTTTTATATCCATATTTGCATGAAGAGCTTCATGTTATTCCTGGACTAGAAACGGGGTTGCATGAAGTACTTCATGTTCTTATATGACGCCTCCTCACGCCGGCGTGTGTCAAGCGCACTATATTATTGGATTCACCAGCTTTTATAATGATATACAATGACTGATGTGCAACAATTACCTTTTGTTTCATTTGAAGGTAAACATAATCGAATTATTGGTCTTTAAATGGGCAGAGTTGCAACAATGATCACTTGGTTAGGTCCTAGTGGCTTCCATTGCATTTTCTCCCGATCACATCCAATCTCCAATGAGTCTAAAAAAAATACATTCTAATCTCCGATCCAACACTATCTTCTCGCCAGCTTGTGCGGAGGTTAGGCAAGGCGACGTGTGCACTCGCCAGTTGTGCAGAGGTGAAAAACGTCTTGTGCCCGATCAGCTAGTGCGGCAAACTCGAGCGGACGTGACAGAAACATAACCTCTAGTAGGGCGCGACCGTCAAGCTGGAGCTAGCCGACAGGGCGCAACAGGGACGCGGTCTTCGCCAGACAGTGGCGAATGGGCGTTCTCTACCGCCGCGGCCTCCGTCAGTACGTCATCGTGACGCGGTGAGGGCATACTCTGGCATGTTGCAGCCATTAGGAGGGGGAGTGAGAAGAAGTGTCGCGCATCGAAGATCGTGGCACGAGGCAGGAGGTAGGGGAGAGGTTGTGTGGTACACGGGAGGATGGACATTGTGAGGAGAGATTTTTTTTTCTTTTTCACGATTAAGAGTGGGAGGAGGCGGCGGAAACATGGCAAATGAAGCTGCTTGGATAAAATTGAGAAGGAAAATCGGATTTTGGGAACGTGTTTTTTGAAACCTGTCGGAGTTGCTCTTAAAGCCAAATCCAACCTTTTTTTAAGCCAAATCCAACCTGCATTTATGTTTCTATCGAGGTTTTTTTTTTTTGAACTGATGGTTTTATCGAGTTCATGAATCTTGACCAATTTTACCAGGCGTCCACAGGTAACTCTGGAAATCCCCTGAAATTAATCGAACCGTCCATTTACTCGGCGGATCATTCGTTCACCATCAGATTTAGGTCACCCGCCCCGCCAGCCGCACTATAAAAGCTCTCCTTCGTCTCTACCCCTCGTTCCCCCCTCCCGAGTCCCCTCCGCCGCCTCGCAACAGAGAGGAAGCGCGCGCGCAGAGGAGAGCTCCGGGAGCAGGCGGCGGCGGCGGCGGCGGCAAGATGGTGCAGCGGCTCACCTACCGGAAGCGGCACAGCTACGCCACCAAGTCCAACCAGACCCGCGTCGTCAAGACCCCCGGTACCACGAGTTTCCTCCGATTCTCTGCACTGTTCTTGCCGTTGTTAGGGTTCTTGCGCTGCTTGTGTGTGGGTTAGATAGTAGATGGGTCTGTGCGTGGGGTTTATATTTTTCTGAGCTGTGATGTGATTCATTTGATATCGCACTGTTGCCGCTAAATTTAGGTACTTTTTAGCGGATCGTTACTCACGGTGTTCTTGAATAGGTGGGAGGCTTGTGTACCAGTACACCAACAAGCGTGCGAGTGGGCCGAAATGCCCAGTCACCGGGAAGAAGATCCAAGGAGTACGTGTTTTCTCACCATTCTTTTTAGTTTACTATCCTTGCATTAGTTTGCTGTGCTACCTGCATGTTTTATTTATGGATTATGCACTTGGACGCTACGCGATCAGCTCAATCAAGTAGTTTGTGATGGGAATAGTGGGATGAGATTGTTCTGTGCCATCATTGGTATTTGAAGATCGGCATCTTTAGTGCAGGAATTGATTCAGCCCCATTGATTGTTTTTTCGTTAGTTTGTACCGTTATCCCTCAATTGTGGGCGTTCACATGTCTGCTCAACATTTTTTTATACATTCCTTTGTGTCGTAGTTACATCACTGTGTGGTGCCTCCTTCCTTGTATTTTGTTTGTCTTGTAAGATGTTTGACTCTTGTCCACCGTTTCTTTATGCATTACCTGGCCGATGATTAGATAACATGACAAGCATATGTCTGAAATTCTCATGTGGATTAAGACTAATCTTCTCAATGAGGCCTTTAGTATCCTTTTTTCCCCTCATCTGTTCATTTTTATTGTATGAAGTAATTTTCCAACAGTCTCCCTGCAGAATGGTCTCACTGAAAATATCCAGTTCTGACCGTAATGTTGTGTTGAATCTACTTCTATAGGTTGTTTTGCACTACCTGTCTTGTTACAGATTTTTCAGTTTTCCTTTTAGTGGATTTACGTATTGTGAGATGTTCAACATAATTATATTACTGATTGTTATCTTGTAGATATCTGGTGGTAAATGTGTATCAATTTTGTGGTTGTTGGTATTTTTTAATTCTCTTATTACCGGTGAGGGCTCATGGCTGTTTCTTAGTCTGTGCAGTGGTAGACGTGTGTAAAGCATTTTGCATATACAAATATGTTTAGTTGATAGCAAATTTCTCATCTTGTATTAACTGTCTCTATTCTTGTTTTATATCTCCTTTCAATCTTGGCAAACCACAGTGTAGCAAGCACTTGTGTTTTCCTTTTGTTCCTGATGTTACTGGGTTTAGGATTATTGAGCATATACCTTAACTTTCTTGTGGATTAAGCCTAATCTTCTCTATGAGGCCCTTTGTAGTGCCATATTTCTATTGTCCTATATGAGTATTTAGATCTGTTTGCGCGGCTCATAGTGCAACCAGTCTGTTTGCTCAGTGTTTGTTACCACTCTCTTAGTTTTGGGACTGATTTGATATTTTTAGAGTTTAGTTTCAGCGCGCTCTGCTCTGATAGTTTTTTAATAGGGAACACTATATGCATCATAAGTTACATAATGAAGACATGAGATTTTTATTTTAGTCTGTTCATCATTTGTTATGTCTCTATATAACTTAACCATGCATTGCTTCAAGTGATCCTGGATGAACTTTCTATTCATTCATATGCTTAGTTGCTTTTATCTGCCTTCTGCATATAGGATAGCTACATCAGGCAGATGACAGAGTAGCGATCAGTTCTCTCTGGAGTTTCTTGTTCTCTTGATATGAACACATTATAAGTAATAAGTATTCACTTGTAGATTCCTCACCTGAGACCTACTGAGTACAAGAGGTCTAGATTGCCAAGGAACAGGAGGACCGTGAACCGTCCATATGGTGGTGTTCTGTCTGGTACTGCTGTCAGAGAAAGGTAATGATCTTTTACATAATATATCATTTGTTGGATTTCATGGTTTTTGGGTGAGCTAAGATGTCTGTGCCTCAACAGGATTATTCGGGCGTTTTTGGTCGAGGAGCAGAAGATTGTGAAGAAGGTGTTGAAGATCCAAAAGACTAAGGACAAGGCCTCCAAGAGCTAGACACTTGAGTCAGGCATTTTTGCCACAATGTTTAGAGCTTTTCAAATTTGTTTCAGTAAGAAGTTTCTCATGGTTTTGGGAAATTGTGGTTGTAGTGCTAGCATGTGAGATTGATGCAATTGCTTAAATTTTGTGCGCTACTTGTGGATGCTTCTGCGCGAATTTTTAACCCCCAGGTCGCTGGAACTTGCTTCACTCCTCTATGAGGAATATTCTGTTACCTGTTTGCTCTGTGCTCTTTTTGAGTTCCAGAGTGGTGGTGATCTGTGTTTTAACTGGACCACTAAACAAAACAATGTCTGCCCAAATGTATGTATGAGCTCAATGCATGATCCGAGATGGCGTTTGACGCGAGTGCCAAATTGTTGGGGAATTTGGTATTTTTACCCCTGGTTTTGAAGCCAATTGTGAATTTACTTTTTGTTTTTAAACTTTGTTATTTTACTCCTGATTTTTCAAAATGAAGCAAAAACTTACCTTTATGGTTGCGATTTTGCCCTTGGTTTTGAAGCAAAGCAGGGGTAAATAGGGGTAAGTTTTTGCCTCCGTTTGAAAAATAAAGGGTAAAATTACAAAGCTGAAAAACGAGGGGTAAAATCGCAATTGAGATACAAACTAATGCTCCAAATTGTTTAATAGGAAATGAAACGCTTTTATAATCGATCCTTAGCTTTACATCCATGACTTGTAATTGAGACAAGTCAACACTGATGGATTCCAGTCGTGGCGTCAAAAATGACCATTGGAGTCGACTTAGTATATGATCTTGACAACATGTAGATGGCAAAAGGAGGTCTAAGGTTTATATTGCAAGTAGTTATTAGTAGTTTTCTAACTTCAAAATCCTTAATGTCCCTAGATATTTAATATATATGACTCTAAGAGTCTGTTTGGGGCAACTTTAGCTTATTAGGATGCCAATTAGGAGACTAAACATGAACTAATTTAAAAAATTAATTGCATAATCGCTAGCTAATTTTAGAATCCATTGATCCTATAGCTAATCGATATAAATTTATATGGATTAACTATAGGATCATTTGATTCTACTCACAAATTAGCCAAGAAAATTGCAAATAGTTTTCTTATCAGTTCATGTTTAGGCCTCCTAATTAGCATCCAAATGTCAGACTAATTGTTAGTACTTTGGATCCAAAAAGGCCCTAGTTTAACCATGGGGTCTCCATCTCTGTCTGTCATTGAGCGAGGTTGCTCCTTCGTGGTGGCACCCTACCGTTGCCCATCGACGACATCCTTCTTGCCGACGGTAAACAACCTAGTAGTGAACCATGCCCAATCATCGGTTGGCCACACTGTTGGCGTCGAGCATGACTCGTGACTTGTGGTCCATGTCATCACCTTGCTAGCTCGACCAGACGCATCACGGCCCACAACCCGTTCAACAAGTATCGATGAGACATGATAGACGCGAAGCCTGCTCGGAGGGAGGAGTCATGTCCTACAATCGGATGGCGCAAAGTAGCATCCAGAGGCTACATTCAACCGCTACAGGTGGCCATCCTGGCGGACGGCGTTGTGTCACCAAATGAAGGTGTCCACATTAGCCAAAGCACTGTGAGCTGTGGTTATCCTTCCGCTTTTAGCTTACTACTCATTGCACAAACCGACATACCGAGGCACATTGTGGCCACCATTGTTGGTTTTTTTTTTCTCTTTTTTGTTTTCCTTGCTCTATTTGTCTCAGCAATCTTTTTCTCAGAACATGGATCAAGGGTCCTGCAGCGGCACTATCTTCCTCCATCGCCTATACTCAATTTCTATTTTGGATCTTTCGGCTCGCACATCGATCATTCGTGGAACGAACGTGCATCCATGTTCAACTCTCGTGTAAAGGCATTCTGTATTTTATTTTATGAAAGGCCACATGACAAATGTGTGTCTGTGAGATAACAAAAATTAAGTCACATGAATCAAATATATGTGTGTCTATGACATGTACGTTCATAAAATTTACATGACATACACTTTTACTTACCATATATAATTTATGAGTTAGTAGGAATCAAATTCTAACTCTAGCACTGTAACACTTTTGTTGTAACATTATTTTGCATTACAAGTAGATTTCTATTGTAACACTTAGACTTGATATATTGTAACCAATCTTAATCTTTGTAACACTCTGGATGTAATATTAATTTTGGTGTTACTGAAAGAGTTTCTTGTAACACATTTATATAGAACAAGAACAATGTGTTACTAACACACTATAGTAAAAGAGTTACAAGAGTGTGTTACAATATATATATATTTTATAGTGTGAGCAAGTGAAAGATGACGAAGAGGAGCCTTCAACCACATTTTGACGGTTCTCTTCGAGCCCCAGACGGCTCAAAAGGAGGAAATGCCTTTTCTCTCTTAGTTGCTCAGTGACATCATCAACTCGTTGATATGAGACAGAGAGGTTTGTGTTGATTCAACAATGGTATAGTGGAAGAGATCAGTGAACAAGAGCGAGGAGAAAGGCGTCACAGGAGCCGGCTCCTCGGGTCACGGCATCCGGACACTAGCAACCTTAACCTCCATCGATCGTCGTTGCTTGGCATGCCAGTGCCCACGTTGGATTGGGCGGAGTGTGCAGCAGCATGCGGCCACTGGAAGGTGTCCACATCAGCTTTTTACAAGTCGTGGCGCAAATTGACATACTGAGGTTACGTGGCGGCCACCACCTTAGCGGACAG
Source organism: Eragrostis curvula (assembly GCA_007726485.1). NCBI lineage: Eukaryota > Viridiplantae > Streptophyta > Magnoliopsida > Poales > Poaceae > Eragrostis > Eragrostis curvula. Next base: position 10,355,824 of record RWGY01000005.1, read on the forward strand.
TGGTGTGTCACCACCGGAAGGTGTCCATGTCAGCCAAAATGATGATATTAGCTGAGAGTGTTCTACTGCTTTCAACTTACTACGAAAATTGAGCCGACATCAAAATAATTACAACTCATGATGATGAAAACCCAAAACCACCGTCTATATTTTGGATGGATGTCACATACACTACAAGAGAAACACCCCTTTTGCAACGCATATATGTGTTGCTTAATTAAAATCTAAATAACCGTTGGTAAGGTCTATACCAACACATTTATTATCCGTTGCTAGAACTAACGTTGCAAAGGTCTATCTACGGATATAGAAGCGTTGGTAAATATGACATAAAACTTCAGCTCCCTTGGCACGTTCCCTTGGCACGTGAATATGTGATGCTTCTATGAAGGATTTCCTTCTTATGCTAGACTAGTGCCAAACTAGTGTTTTTTTTTTTTTTGCACATTTCAAGAGTATTGTATTGGTTATGAGGATTTTATACAAGGCTAATGCCATAACCATGTGACATGATTTTTTGGCCATCTATGCTGACTGCCGGTTAGTGGATACAATGATTAGAAAATTTCTTATTTGCAATTGAGAAATTTGCCTGGTTCCTTATTCGCCATATTAGAAGTTGAGCTTCCTTACTTGCTATCTATCCAAATTTTTATGCCTTCGTTGCCACTATCGTCCATTTTCCCTCTCTAACGCTGAAAAATGGCGTCTAAAACGATGAAATTGCCCCTAACACACGACATCCTCTGTCCAGCAAGCCGCGTACACCCTCCCTTGTCGTTCTGCATGCTTCTCCGCATCGTACGCCTGCGCGCCCTCTCTGCCGCTGTTTGCTGCGCGCTGCCTGCAACCTCTCCTTTCTCCCTGTCGTGCCGCGCGTGTCCTTCCTTTTCTCCCCGTCACACGAAGCAGGCCGCCTCCCCCTTCTCCCAATCGAGCTGTTGGATGTCGTCTGCCGTCTTGGCCCCTCGCCCTGCCGTGCCGAGCGTGCCTTCCCGCTTCTCCCCGTTGCACGTCCTGTGCATAACAATTAGCGAAAGAAGATGGCCAGGACAGGGGAAGGAAGAAGCCTCGGACGGCAGCTAATTGATGGCATAGTCTAAAGCAGAGGTGGCCACCTTCCGGATCTGGCATGTCTTACTTGAACGGCGTGGCCATCTCCCGGGTTCGGCACGTAGCCTGTTGGCCTCCTGCAAAGTCGGTTGCTGAAGCTGGGCACTAGGCCACGACGGACGGTTCTGGCGTGGGCTGCCATGCATGGTGCGGCAAGGCACTAGTGGATCGAGGGGGAGAACCAGGCCAGCATCACGCTAACCCAGCTGGACACTGGGCATGATTTTGCTGGCCAGCCTTTGCACGTCGTCGATGGTGGTTGCAACGGGCTGGCCTTAGACTTCGCCCTCGACCAGACCGGGCGCAGCTACCAGTTGGCCTCCCAACCATGTAATGGTCGAGCCGGTGGCTGGGCTTGCTTCACCGAGAGCCGGCCTCCCTTCGTCGGATGTGGAGAGGAGGGAGGTGAATGGAGAGTGGTATCTCGCAACCAAGAGCTTGATGCAGGAGTTGGATGAGGAAAAAGATCAAAGGAATGACCTTGAGATCCATGTCATGGAAGCAGGAGCGGCTAGAAGAGGACATGGATGAACAATTTTGGCCCGGGTGCACAGGAGATGGCGGATTTCTAGCAGAATTTGTGCTTTTGCTTGAGATCGAGCTCTGTTTCAGGAAAGAAGATGGACAAGGCGATATGAACGAGGATAGGGACGGCCTTCACCGGATAAGGCTGACAATTACTATGATCAAGCTGCGGCATGTCTGGGTTCAGTCCATGGCTCGGCCTTTTTTGCCAGAACCTGGATGCGATTGAACGCAGGCCAAGGTGAGGTGAAGGCATGAGGCTGTGAAGAAGCCATTTGCATCCTTGCTACCGAGACAGGGAGGAGGAGGGGGAGGAGGAGGTGTGGAAGAGGTGGTCTGGTGGACGAGCTGCAAGCTCTGCGTTTGTGCTGAGGGAGAGAGGAACTGTGAGGAGGCTGCTTGATGATGGCAGGGGAGAGACATCAATTAGATGGGCTTCGTGAGTCGTGACTCGGGAGTGAATAAAACAAAAGAAAAAAGTCCATGCGTGGCCGCCCTTGTGCGGAGAGGTACGCCGCGTGGCCTGTGTCTTGCGCTCCTGCCAGCCAGCGAGATAGTATCATGGAGAGAGAGAGAGACGAACAAAGAAAAATGCGGAGAGAGCGGCCAGCAGAACCTGGCAGTCCGGCATGGCTGCAAATGATTTTGCAGTGAGGTCAGTGCCTTTTCCTTTGGATTCTTTACAGGAGCATGCACTGCATTTTTTTTTCCTCTCGGGAAATAGGAGAAAAAACAAACAGGCCTGAGAACTCAATGGGCGTCTGGGACTATGACACATTTGCATTTGTTTTGTGCATAATGTAAACATAACAAAACGAATAAGAAAGCCTAATGCGCGCGGCGGAGCGCGCGGCTCCTCCTAGTGTGACTGACACACTGTCTTCTTCTTGTGTGGACTGTTCTCCGTTCAGTGCCGGTACCACAAGACCCTGTCCCTTGTGTGTGACTGTTTTCTTCCAAAACTGTCTCATTAGTTCCCCGCCTTGGCACACACCCGACAGCTGCGGAATCGATATCCCAGCGCAGTCCTCTCACACTTGAATCAAGCAGTCATCTGCTCTGTGCCTTTTCACTTTGCATCGATGACATGCTCGGTAACTGGCTCTGCATCTGCAGAGAGGTATGACCGTTGCCCTATGTTTAGACCTCTTACTAGCACAATGCCCGTGCTTTGCTACGGTAAAACTAAATTAAAACCAAGACGTTATTGTTTGTCACAAACAAAAAAAACAATCAACAATGTAAACAAATATAGGTGCATGGCTAATCATGTCGTTGCACACCAAATAAAAGACATAGCTAATCATGTATTTGTTCACAACTTCACAATGATGTCTTTTTTATGGCTTCCAATGTAGAAATTCATATAGCTTAGAGGAATTTATAAAACCTGCTACATGTAGTTTTCCTTCGGTAGAAAATAGAATCCAACTCACACAGCGATAACATTACTTCAGCATCTCCATCACCAGTAACTCTAAACTCACATCATCCTAGTAGAACTCCATGCATTGTTAGGAGATTGTTTTTTTATTTTAAAAGAAAACTGCTTTAAATCTATAAGGCTGGAAATAATCTGAAACCTGAAACATATTTTTGTTTACTTGTTTGAGTATTCGCTCATTGGAGAGTTTATTTGCCAAATACATTCGTTAACCAATCAGTGTCCACGTCAAATTCATTTGTTCTTATCCATTCATCCGGATCCGTGGAGCATCACATCTATAGTCAAGCAGTAGTGCAGCAAGGAAGCACAGGAAGCCGTGTCTCGTGTGGCCGCACGCGGCGGCCAGTGCGCGGCGAGTCGCGGCTAGAGTGCGGAAGTAAGAGAACGAACCACTGGCAGCAGCAGAGGGATAGCGACGGGAGTAAGTGGTAAGGGGTAGCGGTCAGGATACTGTCTTCATTTTTCTTTTGCGCCAAGATCGGGAGTTGCAGGCTGCCGGGAAGACTCCGGAGCATTCTGCAGAGCTAGAGGGAAGAGCCCCACATGTCGGCGCCATGAGGGAGGGAGGACGACCAACCACCATCACAATCCACCTACTCTTATTTTTATGTAGGCGAAATTTAGTGTAGGACACTGAAATTTTGTAGCATTTGCTATTTCACACTTAATTTTCTACAATTTGCCAGAACACATTTTAAATTTGTGTCCATTTGCTAAAACACACCATCAGCCATATTATATGATTTGAGGTGAGAGAATGACGATGAAAAGACAAGAATACCCTTTGAACTTGTAAGGGCTATTTTAACTGATATATAAGACTATTTTTGCAATATAAAAGTAGTAGATGATCATTTGCAAACAGATGCCCACATAGATATTTGTCCAACACAAGATTAGTAGTCTAGCAATACATGGCCTTGCACAAAAAAATAGCATAACGTTATTCGTGTAGCATAAAATCTGATTACGTGTAGGACTTGCAGCAAATCTGACATGCATGTTCAGCAGCTTCGACGAGCTATCTATAGTTGCCGGATGCAGACCTTCCATGCGAACCAGTCCACGAAACAAAAAAAACACTTGCAAAGTGAGGTGTAATACTGACCAGGGGCATTTCAAGTCATTTACAAAAATTTCTCTCGCCAAGTTCAAAGAAAATCATATTATATAGTTGGTGATGTATTTTAGTAAATGGCCACAAATTTAAAATGTGTTCTAACAAATTATAGAAAGTTCAATGTAAAATAGCAAATGCCACGAAAGTTCAGTGTCTTACAGCAAATTTCACCTTTTATGTATGGTAAAGATACAAAGAGCGCTCTATGATCTGGTGACCACGCCGCCACTAGCACGCACGCCCGTGCCTCGAGATCTATCCAAGCAGTAGAGCAGGGGGTTGACGCTGACGTGCATTGGAGCCCGCGCGGATCAGGAGAACGAGAAAACATCAATAAGTTCAAGACGTTGCACTTGATTCTTCGCCCAGATAAAAAGGAAATCTCATATACAATAAGGCGAGATGCTCCAGATGAAGAAGATATATAAGGAAAGAAATCACAAACAAAATAGTTCCCAAAAAAATTAAACCCTAACGTGCTTTGGTCATCACCAGTGTTGTGGCTCATCGTCTGTTGAAGCCGTGCTAGGACAATGAAGACCCCGACCGTGCAGCTCGGTTGTTGTCGAGGCACCATTGAAAAATTAATGGAAATTAACTAGTCGTGTATTATGTACATGTTATTTTCTTGTGATATTGTCTAAATTATTTGAATGCATGGTCAATTTGGTACAATAGAAAAGGGGTTATATAATTTTAAACTGAATGTAATTCGCAAAAATAAATTAAAACTTTTTTTGAAATGAAAAATAAATTAAAACTGATTGTGAATGAAGCTCTCCGAGCGTGCTTTGTCTGAATCTGGCTGTACACCGGAAGTCACCATCGTGCGGGCTTTGGGCCGAGGGAACTAAAGGCCCGCGTGCTCGTACATCTCGGCGCGCTCGACGATTATTTTTTTCCCCGGGCGAACGCGATGAAACTTTTTTGTACCACATCGTTTGTGCAAGCCACGTCTCGGTAAGGTATAACGCCGGTTCAGGTATCGGACACCACCGTGCGGCAAGCACGGTTGTTAGCAAAACCTAATAATGTTCAGACCACTTTGGTCGACCCCTGCAGCAGGTAAAGTACTCCGATATTGTCGCATAAAGACGCAGCAGGCGCAATATTAACTAATGAATAGTTGTCTGATTGCAGCGGGGTGGCCTTTTTTTAATTTGCAGATTTTTAATGCAAAAAGAAAACAATGTGTTTTCTGTTTCACGTTTGCTAGCTTCAGCCAGGCAAGTGTTTTGCAGGGGCGGCATTTTTTAATTTGCAGTTTTTAACGCAAAAAAACCAATGTATTTTCTGTTTTGGAAAAAACAATGTGTTTTCGGTTTCACGTTTACTAGCTTGAGCCAGTCAAGTGTTAAATATGTACAATGTTGTGCGATGATAACTAATGAATAGTTGTCTGTTTGCAGGGGGTGGCCTTTTTTAATTTGCAGATTTTTAATGCAAAAAAAAGGAAAACAATGTGTTTTTTTGTTTCACGTTTGCTAGCTCCAACCAGGCAAGTGTTAAATATGTACAATGTGTTTCGTATAAAAGCAATGGGACGACATCAAACCAGGGGCGACGCTAGCTTCAGTGGCACCATGGTTTTCGGTGCGCTAGCTTCGCCACTGCATCAAACCCAAAGGACATTTCAGGAGACCCCGCCGTCGTGCCTTCTTTCCGGTGTGCACCCTTCCGCCGGCAGACAGTTCCTTTCCCATCCGAAGACGTCGGCATGCTGCCACCTTCCTCTCGCGACAACACTGCCAGAACGCCACCACATTCCCCATGCGAAACATTGACATGCCCTCCTCCCAAGCGCAAAGGTCATCCCCTTTCATCCATTTTTTCACCAATGTGTTCGGTTTCGATTTCCCCATGATTCCTTTCCGTGTGACACCTAAGTTTTTCGCCTCCTTAATTAAAATGCACCAGCGATGGCAACCCCTGGTAGTAGCACCCAACAAGCATCTATGAGACTATGACCGGTCCTCTTGTCCCTGTTGAACACACTAGTGTGATCCGACCGCCTGTCCAATCTTTTATTTGATGGTTTCGTTTCGACCGGAGAGTGGAGGTGTGCATGCATTGGCAAAGTTCATCGTCGTGATTCTTTATATGTGTGTAAACCTTTTTTTATTATGGTGCGGGAACGAAGTCACAAACGGAAGTTAGCAGGGTATCAGCGCACGCTATGTTGTAGAAGTGCGTCCTCAGACAATAATTTAAAGGTTCTAGATCATGATATGGTAAAGTGACTGCGACTGGTAGGAGATAAGAACGGCGACATGCAGGACAGGGAAAGAGAATACATGTTTCAGTTGGCACAGTAACAAACTATATTGAAAAGAGCAATACAGGTCGATGACACACATAGGTCGCAACATAGTAGTTCTATGTACATGATATAGCTAGGTGATCATTGAACAGACGCTTATTATGTTTTGTCACTGGTTACACTATATAATTGACCATGATAGGACCTATAAGTTTGGCTGCCACCAGTGAATGGCGCTATGACTGAGAAATCATATTTTTGGAGATCATCAAAAAATACTTGATTTATCTGCTGCTCAATTGTCATGGAAGCGATGACAAGGTGTGGTTCATCTGAATGTGCTTGTTGGAAGATGAGAGGGACCTGAGAGGTAATAATCATTCTTAACGCCTCAAGAACAGTATGGGCATCTTCAATTGCTATATTCAGGCTGGTTGCATTTGCAATTGCAGAAAATCATACATGTTATGTGTACATTTATTTTTTGTCAGCTAAGCTAGCAGGACGTATATAACAGAAACAGCTGATAAATAAAGAGATAATCCCTTCTATGCCATCGGAAACTTCCCCAATCCCTTTTATGCCATCAAAAAGTTTGTTATCCCTTTCATGCCATTGTCTTTAAACTTTTATCCCTTCCATGCCATTATCTTCATATTTTCAATTTATTCTACACTTTAATATAAAAAAACCTCAATTCGAAACCTCTAAAAATCATGCTGATTTTTTTGGTGGTACATCAAGTTTATAGTCAGCCATTTAAGCTGAAAGAAATCAAAATAGTTCAGTAAAATGTGAAATAAAATTCTTCCTATTAAGCTAATTTGAAACTCAATTTAATTTTTTAGGGCATCTAAAAATTTCCTAAAATTATCTGAAAAATAACCTAAATTCACATTTAGATTGGAAGAACATCAAACAGTTTAGAAAAATTTGAACTAAAATTCTTTCCAGAAGATTAGCATGAAACTTAATTTTAATGTTTAGAACATGTAAACATTTCACAAAATTCTAGTACAAATTACCTAAATGTTTAGTGGACAGGACCATGTGAATTTGGGTGGTTTTTACTAGAATTTTAGGAAATGTTTAGGTGCCCTAAAAATTGAAATTATGTTTCAGACTAGGTTTATAGGGATAATTTTAGTTCAAATTTTGCAATACTGTTTGAAGTTCTTCCAATTTAAATAGTTGCCCCTTAACTTGATGTACTACCAGAAAAATCGACATGATTTTTAGAGGCTTAGAACTAAGTTTTTTAGAGATTAAAGTACAGAGGAAATTAAAAATATGAAGACAATGTCATGAAAGGAATAAAAGTTTAAGGATCATGGCATGAAAGAGATAATAAAGTTTCCAATGGCATAAAAAGGATCGGGGAAGTTTTCAATGGCATAGAAGGAAATGCCCCATAAATAAAGGTACAATGACCATTTGTAGCAATATAACAGGTATCAGCCGGTCATTAGAAAGCCAGTTACACAAGAAGATTTTTCTAGCTTAGAATTCTGCTGAAAGCGATGACCAATGTAGAAGGATACGTGAATGTCTAAAAAGTTATTGTCCACATCAGATTCAAGTATAAACACAACCCAATATAAAGTCTTGTTTAATATAACATCATTGACGCATCAACACAGTGTATATGAAAATGAAATATTCTTTGCATGGCCATCGGAAATTGCCATAAATGATCACTGTAAATTAGCTATAAGAATTGTTGTAGGTAGGCTTAACAACCTCATCAGGCAGCTATTTACATTTACATCATACAAAGGGCCATCAGCTATATAATCCATATCAGTTCATACTATTAGATAAAAGCCGAGGAAGCAAGTCACAGAGCAAAAAGAAACGGGTACGGCATAGGCAAGGTCATCATGCTGGTTACATGCATATGAAATCTTGTGCGAGCCACTGAATTTATAGGTGGTAGGGCATCTACAGCAAAAGAAATCATCAACATAAACCATCAATTTTCAGTTAGCTCGTTGCCAAATTGTAGTAGTGGCTGAAGTAAAGCAGTGATACTTGTCAAATAAAAGCTACAAAACATATTAGTCCTAGAGAAGGAAATGAACCGCCATGAACAATTAAAAGGAACGAAAGAAAAGGAAATAGGCTAGCAGAAATTCAGCCATTCTCAAGTTATTTACAATTTAAAACAATTACCTATATTAGGACACAAAGAAGCCATGTAGTGCAGAAAACCATCCAAAGGACAAAACTTTAGAACATCGACTTTGTCAATGAAATTCTAGAAAAAAAGAGCATAGGACCTAGACCACCAATCCTTCATTTAATACTTTTTTTTGGCTCCTATCCTACGCTAAAAGCTATAGTTCTTTTACGGTGTCTGCTAACAGATACCTAAGAATGACTAACAGTTATTTTAAGAAATGGAAAATAAAATATGGCTAAATCATGTAAGAAATATGAGCCTGCGCTAAGAAGGCGCCTAGATAAATTGATAGCGATCACATATATATGTAACAAAGTAGTGACAATTACAATATTTATAGAATTTTCTACAATATCTAAACATCATATGCCAAACAAAGCACAAGCTTCCTGCAATGGCTATTTCATGTTAAATATATATTTTTTTGAACAAAATACCAAAGCCCCTAATTGTCCTATGGTCAAAACTACCCTTTTTTCTAATTAGATGAATTGACCTGCTATAAACAATCTCTTAAACAGCCTTAAATGAGCAATGATTAATAGGATAGACAAAATAAACTATACATTAACAAGAATTTACAAAATTAACTTTGGATAGAGCAGAGTCATAGTTCAACAACTCGACTATGCATTAGTGAGTGGGTCACCAGTGTCTATCTTTGCTACGACTGAGTTCATCGGACTGCTTTCTAGTCTCCTCGACAGCTCTGCTTCTCGCTCCCATATTCTCAATTAATGAGGTTGCTTGCACCTTCACCAAACAAAAAACAGAAAAATGGTAGCTTCTTATAGCTTATGTTTCATGACAAGCCTAATAACTGGAAAAACATTACTAACGTTCCATCAGGAATATAAAAAGAAGATATATCCATACAATACCCCCTTGTACAATGGAAAGCCAGATATATTGACGAGGCATCATGATACCAACGTTCCATCAGGAATATAAAAAGAAGATATATCCATACCCTTGTACAATGGAAAGCCAGAGAGGCATCATTTAGCTGAGTTCGTGTTGGCAGACAGTATGTTCAAAAAATGCTTGACAACAAGGCAGAAACCCCAACCTTTTATTGGGTCCGATTTAGCAGGGAAACTGAATAGATCAATGCAATGCCACTAACTGCCGAGCCCACCACCAAAATCTGGTATAAAATGAAACGGATCAAACAATAACTTTCAAGGTAAATTATTTGCATAAAGTTTTAAGACACTAATGAAAAAAAGGGAAAAGGCAATGGTGTTGGCTTGCTGCATCATAAAACCAAATCCTAGAGTATAGTAAATACTTTCTAGCAACTATACTATTACATTATTTATCTGCAGCTGAAAATATGAAGGAAATAAAATGCATGAGAATGGGAAAACAAAGGTTGTAGAAATCCTTGCTTACAGTCATAGCACAAGGATAATCACAGTTTGCTATTGTATTGTCAAAAAGGAAAATGCGGCTATCTAGCAACCATGCACCTACAATAATTGCTATGAATAAATTTACAAAATCAACAAAATTCATTGGTCATGTGCCCCTTGCTATTGGAAGCTAAAAGTGGTCAAAAGCCCTTTACTTGTGGAATGAATAAATCAAATGATTAATGAAGAACAAGGTTGCAATATCCATGTGACTCTGTACATAGGGGGAAAAATAGTATGAAAGAGATGATCTTGATGGCCTCTATTAGCAAAGCTGGCAAAAGAACAAGAAAAAGTGCAAACAGAACATGAGATCCTATGCAAATTTGTATAGCCAAGCGTAAGAACACATTATGCTAAATGGCTATACACAAGTTTCTAAGCAGAACTGACATATTTTAACACCATAAAAAGGGTAAAATATCAACCAGTGATGTTCAAAATGTATCATTACACAAGGACTCAAATGTAAGTGTAATTTATGTTATACAAAAATCACTCAGTAAACCTCTCTGAAAACAAGAATATGGCAATTATAGCATTACCCGTCAGAATCCCAACAATACTGGCCATCCATGCAACATTCAAGGAAACCATAGAAGAATTAGGAAGAACAATGGAGAACTCAGCAAGGATATTATGCTATCAGCAACTATATCATTCTCATACCTCTCGCAACATGTTCAAGGCACTTTGGAATGCAGCAGCATTAATTATTTCTAACCTAAACAAGCTTTTTATTAGTTTGACGAGCCACCTGTATAGCAAACAGTCAAGAACAACCAATCAGCAAGCACAAAAATACTAAAACAGAAGAACATGTTATATCAAAATAACAATTTTTCTAATGCTCTGAACAACATGGCACACATGCTTCATTTATCTTCAAACATATTGTGCCGTATAAACTTGAAATTTTTGCCAGTATCGGAAGAAAAAAAACACAGGCATGTCAGCACAATATTGCTGGACGAAAACAGCACAGGTAAGAAAATCAGCACAATATAATGTTTCTTTGGTGGTACTCATGGCAACCTGGCAGTGCATTGTAATGATATTCAATAATCTAGCTTATGTTGGTTTCTCCCTCTACTGTTAAAAGTTGTCCTATTACAGAGCATCAATCTGAAAGGGAAAAAGTTGCAACCTGTAAATATAGATCCCCGCAGGTAATCAACCTCAATTGGACATAATCTCTTGCCGTCCTCATCTCTTCAGCATTACAGTAGCATGAACTAACAAAAGTGAGAACACTTCGGCGCAATCATAAGCAGGAGCTCCTTCAAACACAAAATTATGTTTCAGAGTGAGACAATCAATTCAAGTTACAGTTGGGCGCTTTTAAATATTTAAAACTTTAAATTGATGGATCATGACATTAATATATTTCCGTTTTGTAGCAAAGAAGAAACCCCAAAATACAGTAACTGAATTTATTTTGATCACCTCTCAACACGAAAAGCATAGGCTAAGAATAAGAAACTTGTTGCAAGACGATGAGCAGCCTATTATCTAGTAAGTTCTGAAACTCTGGATAAAACTTTAAAGAAATTGCACAGGCATATACAACACCACACAGATCTAAAAGTTAGGACATCGACATTTTCAGAATCCTAGAAAGTCCAATGCACACCATCGATCCTTTATTTAATCCAGTGTATTTTATTTACTTGCAACACGCATGGTCTTATATATGGCTCATCAGCTCATAAAAGCCATCCATGAAAAAGAGAACATTTTTTCTTTGATATAATTGGTCACACATTGTATACAATATTTTTTCAAAGTAACTATGGTCAACCTAACCACGTTTTTACATACCCGTCATGCAAATAGAAAGATGGTAATTTGGACAGAAATATCATTCAATATATATTAAAGTTGAAAAGGCATAAAACTTTCAGTGGATCCTTATGGCACACCAAGAGACCATGGTGGCTCTTTTGTAGTCTATATGGAGCAAACTGATTGGAAGAATCCTCCATAAATCTGGACCGAAGTTACGTAATTCCAGGGGAATAGGAGAAGCATGAAGAGAAAAAGAAAATACTGGCTGCAACTAAGTTCTCTGAGGAACCACCTAATTATTTTTGTAGCCATAAAAGCCAAAGCTATGCCTGACAATCAAACAAAGACTCCCTGCTATCATTGAATTATTATGGTACACAATGACGTCTATACATCAACTGTAACATGGTTCAAAAAAATAATTAGTGTCAAAGGGTATTGCAGCAGGGATTACAAGCAGGCTAACCTTGCAAGATGGACTAATATTTGATTATCGGGAGCAACAGCCCTGGCATTCTCTCCAAATGAGCAGTGGAGCACGAACCTGCAAAGGACAAATAAACACGACATGAAGCAATGGAGTGGGCAAATAAACACCAAAGGTACCTCAAGGATCCTAAATCAACAGGCAAAAGTTCAATTGCACACACAAGAACAAGAACCCAGCCTTGGACGACAGCCCTACAATTGCTCAGTCCAAGAACCACGAAACTCTAGCAACAGGATCATAGGAAGGAAAATGCGCCTTCGAGCTAGAAAAGGCACGGATAGCAAGCAAACCCTAGCTACACAAAGAGGATTGCTCAAATCTTAGACAAAAGAAACAACAAGATACATCTGAGCAGCAGGACTAATCGAATCAAAAAGACTTCAGGATCCAACGAACTCGAAACCCAAGCGAGCAAACTAAGACCAGGAATAGAAAGAGAGAAACCGTCCATACAAAAAGAAGAGGCATAAATGGCAGGGGCTCACCGGCGGCAGATTGGAGTAGTAGGAGCGAGGAGGGGATCGCTGTCAGGACGCCTCGCCCAGCGACGAAGAGGGCCGACCGCCGCCATGGACGCGCCACCGCCGTGGACGTCGTCAAGCTCGCCGTGCCGCCGTCCGTCCGCGCCCCAGCCCTCCGATCCCGGTCCTGCCCGCGGCCTCGCAGAGCCGCGCACCGCTGTTCGCCGTCGCCCACTCCACAGCCCGCCAAGCTTGCCTCGCCTCGGGCCGCCGACCGTCCACGGAGGGGAAGAAGAAGGGGCTGCCGGCCTGGCGTCGCACGTGACCTCCGTCGTCGTACAGGCCGCCACCAGGGTGAAGTCCCGATCTCGGCCGCCGTGTATCTCCGCCTCGCGCCGCACATACCTTCGTGGAGGTCGTCCTCCACCGCCGCCGTCGCGCTGCCCACGACCACCCAGCAGCGCCGCCACGAAAATAAATCAGAAACCCTTAGAAACGAAAAACCCTCGCAAAGCAACGGATCCCAAAGCGAATCGAGACGACAAGAGGAGGAAGCACATGAATCACCCACCGCAGTTCCAGATCGGGCCGGCGACGAGGAAAGAAAACACCGAGCGGAGGAAACGAGAGGAACGGGCGATGCGAATGGGAAGGAAGAAGCCAAGCGAGGCGGACGAAGCCAGTAAATGCAGCGGCCTCACCCACCGCAGTAAAACCGACGCCGCGGCGCGCGCAATGGCCCGAGGACACGCGGGCCATGACCGGTCGCGACGAACGGGAGAGAGCCACGCAACCAGGCCCGTTCGGTAAACACTTCCTTACCGAGTCACCGCGAAACCCAGCCGACGCACACGGGCGCGATGCAGATCGAACGGACTACGATCCCAAATCGCTGAGAGCGGCGCTAGCGCGGCCCGACTAGAGAAGAAAATTGTTGACGCTGTGGCCTTATCGGTATCGGAGGAAGGAAGAATAAAATGTCTACGGCAGTGGCCTCGAAGAGGAAGCTTAGGTATGATCTGTGCAATAACTTTCAACCTGTGGAAATCCATGGGTTATGTATGAAAGGCTAAAACATTATTCAAAAAAGAAATGTATGAAAGGCTAAATGCAACCACCGTAGTAAAGGCATGTACAAAGGTGTTGTCTCATAGATGGTATCATACATGACACGTAACTATAAGACGTTTTGTAAAACCACACATACAATAGATGATTGTTTTAGTTGTCTCATAGTAATTGCATCTTCCCTTAATTTATAGATGAGAAAAGGAATGTTTATAAGTTGCATGCAACTACAACTGGTACAATATTGTGTAAGCTGTCTTATACTCCTAAATTTTAACGCTTGAGGTGATTGCCTCGCGAAACAACCGCCTCTTTCTTTTACCTCCTCCTCTCTCTTCCACCTCATCAAAAATCCTACGTGACGTTTTATGAGACGGGCTATAAAACTGCCTACGTGTAGCATTGTATATGCTCTCTGCAACCTCAAAAAAAGATACAAATCATTTGAAGAATTGTTCCTACAATCAGTGGTGGAGCCAGCCATGAAACTAAAGAGGAGCCAATTAGCAAAACCTAGCAAAGTGTCCGTGCATTGCTACGGGTTAAAACAGAAAACCGTAATAATAATTCATATTTAAGTATTGAGGAAAACACTAACGCAACAAGGTTAAATCAACCTAACAATCTATCCAGACCCAAGGCTTCCAGGCTCTCAGTCATCCCAGCTAGGGACCATAAACGACAACATTGAACAATTATTTATCTATATGATAAAAAGTTCATTGCATATATAATAGCGACGAATCTGCACATTACTTCTGCCCACAAACACTAACGAAACATGAAACACAAGAAGAGCAGAGGTACATCTTTCCCTTGCAACTGAATACACGATGAAGTTATATACTGTTATAGTAGCTAACTTGTTCTGTATTGCTGGAGTATGCTCATGCATGTCATCAGTACACAATACCTGCATAGTCACCCTTCGTGCAAGCGTGCAGGAAAGCTTATTGCACCTCTATCATCATCTTTATCCTGCCTCCACCTAGCATCTCGCGATCAGAACGATGTGTCGATGCTAGGAGCCGGATGCCTCTTGTCAGCACTACGATATACCATGATCTACTGATTACTGAACATTTATCGCGGAAGATTCAAAATTACCGAGGTGTTGTCAACATAGGGATTATGTTACAGATTAGTAGAGTATGCAAGTGACAAAAACTCAAACTCATTTAGTCAGATATAGCAGATAAAAATGCTGGAGGCTACTAAACAAACAACAAAGTTCTCACCTGGTGACCTAGTGCCCAAGACAATAATGTGCATGTCCTCCTCGCTATGGCCCCCGTGCAAGCTAGCTCGCAGGCACATCCTCATGAGGGCATGGTGCCAAGGTAGAGGTAGCCCAGGTCTGCGTCTGGAGATCACGCGACGGCACCTAAAACACACGCAGCCCGCCAGGTCCGCACATAGCGATCGCCGGTAGATTGAGCGCCAGCAGGGATATGTGGTCACACTGTCACAGAGATCATGTTGATTAGAATTAGAAGGGCAAAAGTCATGATCTGGAAAACGAAATTGATTAAATCGATACAAAGCCCGAACGCCTGACAGAGATGTGGCTTCTGCGTGCTAACTCAGACACTCATAACGCACCCACACTCACCCCTATGAACGCTCATACAGAAATGCTATCCCTATGAGCGCCTTCGAAGACTGAGCCGGTAAATCCTTAAGATTGTCACCACTGGCGCTTTGTTGTCGACGGCCACATGTCGCCTACCGCTGAAAAAAGCACAACGCCGTTAAATTATAGAAAATTCGCTTCCACGGGGAATCAAACCCAGGACCTCATGTGTTACTGAGGCTCTTAGAACCACTATTGGCTACATGCCCTTTCGCTATGTGGTATCTTCTTCATTGGGAAACATTGGACTCAGTACGTGGAGATGAGTTGTATACACCGCGGATAGCGGTACGTGGAAAGGAGTCGTATATGCCGCGGACGGCGCCGCCGTGAAGTCAGACAACATATAATAAGAGTATAAAGAGAAAAAAAAAAGACAATTTGCAAAGGAAAGCAAGCAAAATTTAACTCGCTTAAGTCCTAGATATGCATGCTTAAGGTTGATGGACGCTGAGAAGTGAGAACGATAGAAAAAAGGAGACTGTGAATGTTCACGCACTTCTACAGCTGACCTGGGCCTTACGACGATGGTGAGATGAGGTGCGTGGGAAGATAGATTGGATGGAGCAATGCAGTCAGGAATGAGCAAACGTTGGTGAACTGAGCACTCTTTCCTTCCTTCTAGTAATAGGTGGAAAGGCTTGTAGCTTAGTGATCACAAAAGGCTCAATAGCATCTCAAATTCTGGATTCAACTCTCCGTGGGAGAGAATTTTTTTAGGATTTAAGGACGTTGTGCTTTCTGTGATAGACATCAGTGATGACTTCGTCAATCTCGAGAATTTGTCGGCTCAGTCTTCGAAGATGCTCACATAGGTAGGATTTCGTACGTGTGATCATTGAGGTGAGTGTGCGTGGGTTGTAAAAGTCTGAGTTGTAATATATAATCCAAAACAATCCTAGTAATAGCCATAAAAAAACATTACCCGCCAAAAATAATTGCAGGGGGAAAGGGGAGCCGCGGCCCTGGCTGGCCGATGCCCAGCTCTGCCAGTGCCTACAATAAGAAAAAAAAGGAGTAAAAGTACAAACAAATATGAGGTTTTCTACAACACCAAAGAAACAAGTGGATGTACAAATTATGTATTAAATCAAGGTGTAGCTAGAAGGGCACTTCAAAATATGGTGATGATGTTATTGTGTATGCGTGGTTTCTTACTCAGACATTGCGGGCCGCGTGCATGAGATTTAGCCCACGGGCGCATGCATGCACAAACATCATCCACTGGCTCTCTTTCACTTACCATTTTAGCTCTAGATAGGGAATGAAACATTTTGCCGAGGATCGAGTGTTTTAGTTACTGAGCAAAATGAACGCAATGTTTGTCATTGATATTTGCCTTTTCATCTTAGGTAGCCAGATAGGATCAGGATTTGGATGAGTCAGGATGGATCAAGCATATGAGCACCAAATTCGCTCTCGCGTGTTTGTTTCACACAATACTGCTCTTGTATGCCACCTTAGGTTCAATTCCTTGTATTTGGATGAGTAAGGATTTGGATGCGTAAGGATGGATGAAGCACACAAAGGCTAATAGTTGCTCACGCACATCACTACACAACGGTTCAAAATGGCATACCCACATGGACCGGTAATTAAAGATAGATTATTGTTGATGGATTGTAGATCGGTAAATTCCATATTTACCAACAATACATCAGTCGTTAAATATATTGGTGAATAGCGTTAAATGATGGGTTGGTAAATATGTCATTTTCCGTCGCTCCATGGGTCCGGAAAAAAGTGGACTCTACACATCAGTCGCTACATGTAGCCCGCTGCCTCCTTACTCGCCGTTGCATGAATCGCTCCCCGCCCAGACGCACCACCACGTTCCCTGAACTACCAAGTAACCCGCAAGCGCTCCCTCAACCAGCAAGCCCCGATATATGTGTTGTGTGCCAGAACACTGCCCCTTCTTTTCCTCTTGGATCTTCCCTCCCCCTTCTCCCTTGGAGTAGAGGCAACGAAGGAGGAAGCTAGCACCACCTGAATAGAGGAGATAGGGGGGACACGTTACCACCCTAAATGGAGGGATTGAGCCACACCACCCTAGAAAGAAGAAGCAGTACCTCCGTCGTTCTGGATGGAGATGGAGGAAGGCCGTTGTTGCAATCTAGATGAGGAGGATAGGGGGTGTGCACACGGTCAAGCGTGATAAACAGAAATAGGTATATGTGAGATGTGATCGATTCAACAAGAAAGGGGAAGAAGAGGGGTGAGTCGCGCGTGACTCAATGGTGAACATGGACTCTAAACCAGCAAGCCCCATCTACCGCCACTCAACAGCAACATGGCATCGCCATTTCCCTGAACAAGGAAGCCTTAGCTGCCTTCCTCAACAAAGAAGCTGATGAGCCCATGATCTCGCAAAATATTTCAGTTAGCAAATCTGAAATCTAGTGTGATTCTACACATACTTCAAAAGGTAATACTTTTGAAAATTACACCATTCATTTTGGCACCATTTCAAATATTGTGAATGATAGTATGAAAGACAAGTTTTTATCAGCTTGTGATGCTATGACAAGCAACGTTTTTTGTTGGGGCTAATTTGTTCAAGAAAGAAAACAATAGAGACAAGAATCCATGTATTCCGATTGGATCAATGATAGTGATATTTGAGGAAACTAGAGATCATATCCAGGTGGATCAGACTTTTCCAAAGGTGTGGAATAACTTCCTTTCATGTTCTATCCGGCCTCAAGTCCACCCAATAACAGAATCACAAGGTATGGAAATTCCAATTAAACTCGACTCGGTTTGGTGCAACCAGACAGGGGTGGACAAGAAATACCATGTATCCTTCATACAGAGTCCGTTTGGGGTGAATTTATATTCGATGGAATGATAATTTCGTAAGCGTTCCAGCACATCTAGCCCTGCTGCCAGATTCATCTCGAGTCGGTTACATTAATCAAAACAATCGTTGGGTTATGTTGAGTCCGAGTCTGTTTTGAGTTGTGGTTGAGTCGGACCATGTGTTGGCTGGCCTGCGTGCCATATAGCCTAGGGCCGGCGCCCCTGTAGCTCAGAGTTGAATTTTATTGTGTCTATGGTTGTGGTGTCCGCCAAGGAACCCTAGCGGCGTTGCCCTCTGCAATCGATTGAAGATTGCTGCAGTCAATTCTTTTGCCAGTTGGTGAAGTGCGTGATAAGGTGATCCTTCTCCTGTGTGCGTGCTGGAACTTCAGTGTTTCCCTTCTCTAGATCGTGTTCATCTGAGTCGCGGGTCGGAGAATATCTACTGCTGGTTTGTGTTTACATCAAGTTCTTGTAAACCGGTTATTATCTATCGTGTGTTGTCGCTATTTGTTATTGCTAGTGGAGAACCCGTTATTGGATATTGCTATTTATTGTTGTTGGATAAATCAGATTGCTACTGTTGTGACAACATTTAGTTGCTGGTATATCAGTTACAAGTGCTTGAGATATTGCTACTACTTGCTCTTATTGTTGGTTATCCTATCTATTCCAATCATTGAGAAATTGTTATCATAGCAGCTACTTGATTCATTTCTGAATTTGACACTCTATATTCATAGAAATATCATATACTATCGCTATTACTTGCCTAATTCAGAGGGGAATATATTTGTTGCTTGGTACCATGAAATATTGGGACAAATTCTGGACATTGCTAGGCGTATCCATATCAGAAGCCATCGCCACCACCCTCAACAAGGAAGCAGCCGCCATGCATCCCTAGCCTCAACCATGACAAGTTCTGTAGCCATCTCAGAAGCCGTCGCTACCGCCCTCAACTTGGGACCAACACTTCTTCGCGCAAGTTTGCATCCCCCCCCCCCCCCCCCCGGGTGTTGATGTTGACCGTGTTTTGGTGTTGTAATTGTTAATTTGCCTCATGTCGGAAATAATTGTACCAATAGAAAAGAACATGTTCTTAAGCTTGAAACTTTTACTTCTCGCTTGCGGACATCAACTCCTTTGTTGACACCCTTTTTCCTTTTCTCTATGTCATATCAAAAGCCCATATGTCTCCTTCCTTTTATGTGCAACCCATTCCACATGGGGTCCATGTATTTATCTTTTTTCCACCTGTGATCCTGATCAAGATTGGGAGGCCTCTCCCACTGCCTAGCCCATTCAAAGGAAGAGAAGCCTCCACATCCAACCATCACTAGGGCCGAGGAAGGTGCTGCAAACCCTAGTTCTTTTTAAAATCTCTCTCTCTCTCTCTCTCTCTCTCTCTCTCTCTCTCTCTCTCTCTCTCTCTCTCTCTCTCTCTCTCTCTCTCTCTCTCTCTCTCTGTGTGTGTGTGTGTGTGTGTGTGTGCAGCACAATACAAGGTTTGGTTAGGGTAGTGCGTGTGTGTGTGTGGGGGGGGGGGGGGGGGGTTGTTAGCCGGATTTTTTAGGAGCTGCAGATCTGCACAATGGACAATGCATGCATCCTGCATGTGCTGTATGAGGGATGCAGATCTGCATCGTACATTAGTGTAGATATGTGGTCCATATAGCCCCTTTATCTCAAGGGCTCCTAAGATCTCTTAGCAGAAAGAAAAGGAATGCAACAACAATATGAATAGCCAAGCAAGATCAAATAGTACCGATGGCTCAGATTCTGGCAATTGGAGAATGGTTTGGTAGTGGGTGGCGAGCGGTGATTGATAGCGTCCAAGAGAACCTACATGCAAGAGCACCGCAATCCAAACTGTTGCCAGGTAACGTGTAACATCTTTGCTTTGTCATTCACAGTGTGGATGTGTTCATGCAACTGAAGTGACGGAAAGTTGTTGAGAAGCTAGTAAAAAATACAAAACAATGTTGGTTTGGTTTGTCGACATGCTCATCCTATAGTGTAGGCCAAATGCGGATGAACAAGCTAGAAAACATCCAAAAACTTGTTGGTAAGGTTTGTCAAGATCCTCTGCCTCTAATGTACTCGAGATAATGAAGAAACTCTACAAGAGGTTTCCAACAAATATAGTGATTTCTCCCCCTTTTTAGTTTGAACTCTAACCAATATTTCTATATTTTTTTAGACTTGATGTGTCGACAAATGAGTGGCATGTACTCGAATTTGGTGGTGGGTGGTGCGGCGACAGATACAGAGATGAGAGCCCGAGAGAGGAGTGGAGGCGGCGGGTATCAAAGGTGAGGGTGAGTGTTGTGTTCCTTTATCCTACATCAATGGTTAGTCATTTCAAGCTGTTTCACTTCCTGCTTGAGTTGTTTGGTAGCGTAGACGGACCCCAAGACAACACCGGGTGTAAGTGGATTTGGCAGAGCACATGACCAAACAATAAAGGGCAGAGCACATGAGTGGATTTGGCCCACGAACACCCTGTGAGGGAGCGATCGGTCTTACGTTGCCCGATTGTTTTGTCCACCTTATTACCCAAGGGATCCATGCGCAGGGAGAGGTGGGTATACGATGATGGGGGACGAATCTAAACTGGTAAATAAAAAGGACAGCTTCCAAATTTTGTTATTCAATTTCCATATTTCCATTGTCTAGAATGACAGAGTCAGCGGAAGTTGGTTACATCCCTGTTTATTCGCCAAGTATCCGTGGCACATGAAAATGTGATGCTTCTATGAAGGATTTCCTTCTTATGCTAGACCAGAGCCTACTTGTGTTTTTTCCACATTTAAAGAGTATTGTATTTTCTATGAGGATTTTATATGATACTATTGCCATAACCCCATGTGACATGATTTTTTGGTCACCTATGTTGATTGTCGGTTAGTGGCGTCAAGATGGTGAGATCCCCTTGGACCAGACGGGGTCCTCGGGGCAAGCAGGAACCATGGCATCAAGAGGGTCAGCGAGACCAAACTTGCTGCAGGCAGCGAGGAAGTAGATCTTCCACTTCTTGAAGTTGGAGGGCTCTTCTTGATTGCTCCATGACTATCGGTCGACCGATGACGTTATGGTGATCTTTCGTGAGCAAGTGGACTGCGGTCTCTAAAATCCTCATGATAGGGCCTCCCACGAGGGGAATTATCAACACGACTTGGTGTGTTGTCCCTGTAGTGAAATTGGCGAGGTCTATGCCGGGGTGAAATATATGGACTCCGGTCTCTGCTATCATAGTGGCGAGCATGCTCACGTGGGGAGCGGTCAAAACGGTCGGAACTCCTGTCATGCCTGTCATGACAAATACGATCATGAGGAAAACGGCCCAGGATACTTGGGCTCCTTTTGCGAGATTTGCTCTTAATAATATACTAGTAAAATTATAAAATCTCTATATTACAAATGCAGCCTCTAAAGATGATGTACTTCGATGTTCTCAAATATTAGTGGTAAATGATTGGAAGGTTTGATTGAGCAACATGTAGGGACCCTTTGAGAGGGTTTTGGCTGCAGTTTCAGGCGAAGGTATTGTACACCAAACGCGAAAAAATGGCTTTGACCTAAAGCTAAAGGCACCTTGAAGTAGTGCGCAAAAATGAATTGGATATCGGGAGCCAAATGAAAGGGGCAACGCACCCCATCGTAGCGGCCTCCGGTTTATATTTATAGTCAACGTGTACATCAGACAATATACATTTGGTAACAAATCAAGCCGGAGGAGACTATCCTAATTACCCGGCCAATGTACAAGATTTACACGTCAACAATAATAGTTAGCGAAAGATGACCGGGACTGGGGACGAAGCCTCGGATGGCAGCTATTTGATGGAATGTGAGTGACACACTCTGTTCTCCTTGTGTTATTGTTCTCTCCCTGGGCTGTCCTAATGTGTAGCACTTCGCTCGAGTGTTTGCTCTTGCTTTGCCGACATGGGTGAACCCAAAAAGCCGGGACAGGGGAGGAAGCCTCGTATGGCAGCTATTTGATGGCATGTGAGTGACACACTGATTGTTCTTCTTGTGTGATTGTTCTCCGTTCAGTGCCGGTACCACGTGACCTGATCCTGAGTGTTTTCTTCCAAAACTGTCTCATTAATTCCCAGCGTGCAGTCCTCTCACACTCGACTAAGCAGTCACTCCAAGACGTGCTCAGCAGTCAGCAGCCTGGATGGCTGCACGTGTAGAAGGACATGTCCGCCCTATTTTTGGGTCTGACGAATGTACTTTATGTTTTCGATTACAATTTGACCACATAATAGCAGCCTGCTGCATAGTGTTTCGGATCGAAACAGAGAGTGAGACAAGCAGCACGTGTTTCGGGTCGAACAACATGCTCATTTCTTTATTGGGCCTGATTTTGCGATGTCTTACTGGGCCTGATTTTGCGACTAAGACCACTGGGCCTTTCGGGGCTGAGAGTATGGAGACAGCCATTTTACAGAGGTTCCTAAAAAAAAGCCATTTTACAGAGAGCAGAGGACTATGAAGATTCGACAAAAAACTAATCTAGTAATCAACTCTTCCTCTCAACTAGCATTTCACTTTGTCATTAGATCCCATACATTCACCCTAAAACACTTCGAATCACTAAGCTTCAATAATAATACAGAACACTCATAATGCTCGCAATGCATGCATTCGGGCTTGTCTAGTTTACTGACAGATTTTAAAGAAAGAAAAGAAATACACCTCAACAGCCACTGTTAAAGAAAAGGTAATCAGGAGCCAAGAAGTGAATTGGGGGAATTCGCGTGGCGTGAAATCTCCTTTAGGTAAGGACATATACACGTCGGCGGTGGTTTTGACAGGCTACGTGCTTAATTACATCTTTGAAGCTCCGCGACTCCCTCTTCTTGATCCCTTGATAATTACATACTTGCATCTCTCTCTCTCTCTCTCTCTCTCTCTCTCTCTCTCTCTGCGTTTGTGTGTGTGCACGCGCGCGTATTTGTACACGACAAACACTCCATGGCATTGAACCTGGACGTCTTCTCCTAGTCTTCCCTTTGTTCTTTGATATGGTCAGGGAACATTCTTCAGATCATCGATATTCCTGACGATAGTACTTTTCTCCTCTTCGCCACTTTCTTTATATGCATCGAACCTGGACATGATATCAGCCATTCTATGAACTTCAGCCTCAATTCTAGGCCTCTGACAGAGACTCAGGTGCTTTTCATAACAACATGTACTTTTCCTGAACCACCAAATGGTCATTAGCCAACCATTAATCTATAGAGGCCCCAACAGGCTATTGATCGAACAAAGGAATTTTTTAATGTAATTAGAACCGTCTATATTCACCAAAAGCTGGTGCATTCAATTGGAAGGTTAGTAGTGGGCATATGCTACACACACAGATTTTCACAAAATCATTTTTAGTACTGTATGCACATATAAATTACCCACGAAGTTAATTGATAATCAGTTATCGTTGCCACAGCAGGTGCAATGTGGACCCTTTCACCTTGCTCTTCCATTCCATGTGCTTTTGAGTTACTTTCTACGATTCGATCTGGGGCACAACACCATCTGAGGCATCGCCACGCGCCCCCACCTGAGATTCCTCTCTCCTCCCTGCGGAACTAATCCTGCTGCATTCACGGCCAGGTGCATCCAGTAATCTCCATCTGTAGCGCATGCATGTGCCTTTCTAGAGGTGCGCATACGAGGAAGAACACAGCAAACATATGGTGCATCTTATAAATAGAAGCCAACAACTCTGTGTTCATCGTCCATAAAAAAAGTTGGAGGAGGTTTAGGGTTGGAGTTCTCTCGGCTCTGGTTGTCCCCCGGAGTTCCCTCCAAACACTTCACCAGCTGGGCTCTATTGCAGTTCAGCAATCTAGACCGTGTGACTGGCTAGTGAAGTGTTTGGGGGAACTCTTGTTGGCACCCAGCAACATTTAAGATGAGAAATACCAGAAGTCATATAGTTAGGGAAAACGTTTGGTGCTACCAGGAGTTTCCTTCAAGCACTTCACGTGAAACATTGTGTTTTGCGCAAGAGTAAACTCCGAAACCAATGTGAAGTGTTTGGGGGAACTCTAGGTGGCACCTAACTATTATTTTCTGCCGGAAATTGATGGAAGTTGTAGATAAGAAAAATCATGCTTGATGTTGTCAGGAGTTCCCTTCAAGCACTTCACGTGGAGGTTTTGTTTGGTCTAGAGAAACTATTTCTTTGCTCTAGAGGAAGCTATGAAACAAATGTGAAGTGTTTGGGGGAACTCTTGGTAGCACCTAGCAACTTCTGAAGCTGGAGAGTGGTGAAAGACGTAGCTAAAGAAATCACACTTCTCCATGATAAGCTTTGGAGCCACGATGAAGCGTTTGGAGGAACAGAGTTCATATGGACCTGGCCACGGTCCTACAATAATACTCCCTCCGTTTTTAATTATATGACGCCATTGACTTTTTTCGTTACTTTGACCATTCGTCTTATTCATAAATATTTATGCAAATAGCTAAGTATATAAGTTAATCTTAAAGTGCTTTTTAATGATAGATCTAACCATATACATTTTACGTTAAGCAACTAATTATTTTCACATATATTGTTGGTCAAAGTTCAACAAAAAAATCAACGGCGTCATATAATTAAAAACGGAGGGAGTACATGTTTGTTGCCACCACGAGTTCCTCCGGAGCACTTCACGCACCAGCTAGGTTGCTCAATCTCTGTACGACATTGATCGCCTTACGAGCTAGTGTGAAGTGTTTGGGGGGACTCTAGGTGGCACCAACACCGACATTGCTCACAGAGACCATATATACAAGTACGCCGATAACTTTATTGCATCCGATGCTTTAAGGTTCACTTCAACGGCTCCTTGATGATTCAGTATCCGGTTCTGAATACGAGCACAATCGTCACTTGTTTGTTCCTTGCTACTATTTCTTGCATGGCTTCGTAAATTAGTTGTTACTTGCTATACTATTCCTTGCAAATTCGATATGTATAAAATTGTTCATCCAGTTTTACACCCTTTCTAACTACTACTACCAGAGATTGTCTGCAGGGGAAAAAATGCTCATGGGACAGCTGCAAATTCAGCGACAACAACAGCAACCAGTGCCATTCTTTTTCTAGCAGTTCAGGGGAATGTGCTAGTGTAAAAACACTATTACAGAATGCTGGAGCGATGCTCGCACGAAACCTAAAACAGGCAGAGCAGCTAAGACTGCAGATACAACAAGTCAGTAGCAAGGGTAGCAGTCTTGGCCGGTTCTTTGTAACGAAATTGCCAGAGGTCAAACCAGCACCAATTGTTGCCAGGTAAATCATGAACTGTAGCGAATCCGACAAAACATACCCATGCAATAATTTGGGGCACCATCTCTGACAGTCGTCCATCAAAGCTCTCATAAATGAAGATGCTTGGAAGACATTTGATTTGCAAGCAGAAACAAAATCCCATGTACATTCAGATGCAACTGCAAACACTAAAAATTTGCAGTCAGTAGCGCAATCATGCGGTTTTTCTTTCCTTGTCACTGAAGAAGTGGTCTCTCTACATCACATTCAGTTTCTGAGGGCGCCTTCAGCTCAATGAACATTTTGTCTTCACAGTTCTTCGCCCACAGCACCACGTAGAGTCCAACAAACATTAGCACAATCCCCACTAGACTGCAGTAAACAAAAAAGTAGTTGATAAATTAGGTGTTAATTCCTATATATAGTTATGCTCGACAAAGGATTTTTCACAATGCTGAAGCACTCCTACAACGCAAGCGCATGATGATGAACTTACCATCCTAGGCCGATCCATTGTCCAAAGAAGAAGAGTGAGATCAATGCCGAGAACACAGTCTGGAACGGGCTGAACATCGACACAAGCACGGGCCCCTTGCGCCCGATGCTGGACACCTGGAACGTTGTGCACAGGCCGATGACCACACCTCCCTGTACCAGCAAAGTGATTTTCAGTCATTCAGATCAATCCTGGTTAAAAGAAAGTAATGTCGCCTAACGAAACAATAAGTGTGGTTGGAGCTGCAGAGATGTTTACCACAAGAATAATTTCACCGATGATCCTAGGGATGTTATCCGAGGTGCCGGCACTGAGCTTCCCCTCCATCAAGACCTGAATAATAGCACTGAAGATCGACCCCATCATGGCGGTGATTGAGCAAATGGACAACGGTGCAGGGAATCTCTTCAGTGCTGCAGCCTACAACAGTATCAGACTCAGTAAAACATCAGAAGACCACCTCTGACAACAAACTTACAGAATATGAACAATGCCGAAAAGCTTGTGAAATTTTGTACCTGCATGACTGTGTTGCAGGCCAAGATCAAGACGCCGGTCAGAAGGTAAAAACATCCAAGGATCCATTCTTTGTTGACGTTCCCCTGAGAGAGTTCTTCGTTACTAGGAATGGACTTCGGAGATACGCTGGGAGTGGGGTGCTTCAGGAAGCTCACGCACATTGCTCCACTGAGACACACCAGCGTCCCCAATATCTTCGCCCTGGTGTACTTGCACTTCCACTCAAACCTCTCAAACCTGCAGAACAACAGTCAGGACTGTACTTAGTAGTATGTAGGATATGTTATTCTGACGTTTTTTTTTTTTTTGCGATTTGTTATTCTGACGTTTGTGGTTCAGTATAATTCACTACCTGACGCAGGCGGCAATGACGAAGATGAAGCCAGGGCCAAGGTTGGGCATGGCAGAGGCGATTGCCGGTGAGGTCCGTTCAACTCCGAGCATCATGAACACTTGATATATGGACACCCTGAAAGAGTGATTAAGTTGGTTTTATGAATTGCTTGACAGCATATCGCATTTGAATGTTTACATGTAATGAACCTCAATAAATATGAAACAAGGATGATTTCAACAGTGTAAACTCAGATGTGTTAAACTGAACAATGAAGCGGTTTAAGCAACATAATCAGTCATGTGATGACATAGTTCATAATTTTTTGAGTAAAAAAAAGGCTCATAAAATTCGATACTATGAAGTACCCAAGTGCGCTATATCTAAGCTACCTATGCATCAACAATAAACAGGAACTAAAAATTTAACCAAAAAAAAAACGCATTTGTCTGGAAAATCCATATCTCACCCTCCAAGTGAAATTACGACGAGCTGAAAAACCAACATTGGGCTCCATACTTTGGGCCGCCATTCCTTCCTGAAAGGCAAACAACCAACAAATTAACCAAACCAGAGGAAATCAGTGTGCTCTGTCCGTGGGTTGTACTCACGTGTACACATAACGAGATATCAAAAGCGTACCTCTCGATGGCGACGGCGAATGGGAGGACGACGACGGAGGACGCGGCGCAGGCGACGACGATGATGAAGAGGGAGGGCACGCCGGCGGTGAGCAGGCCGTTGAGGAACATCATGTAGAGGCCCATGATGCACTGCACCGCGAACAGGCCGCAGATGGTGAGCACGTCCGAGCACGACATGCCGCAGCACGACATAACTGAGAATGGTGAAGAACTCGCAGCAGAATTGTGTCGATGGATCAGTGTGAGTTATCTTGTGTATTTATGCAAGTACTGTAAGCCATATCTTGGCCACGCATGTTCATGGCACTGCATCAGGGGAGCAGTGAAGCAGTATGATTGAAGTGCATAATCAATGGGCAAAAAAACGGGAACAGAGTTGATGAGAGAAGGTAGTAGGCAGCAGAAACTGGATGGGAATTTGGATTTGGATGTCAGTGGCTGGCAGCCTGGGAAACGGCGCGCGGCAACATGCAGAGGCATGGAGCTGACGCATGGGAGCTTGCGACACCTATGGGAGAGGCGCTTCACGCTCTGCTG
This sequence comes from Eragrostis curvula, assembly GCA_007726485.1. Taxonomy (NCBI): domain Eukaryota; kingdom Viridiplantae; phylum Streptophyta; class Magnoliopsida; order Poales; family Poaceae; genus Eragrostis; species Eragrostis curvula. The sequence continues at coordinate 10,383,937 of RWGY01000005.1, forward strand.
CCGACGTGGCTCCACGTGGCGGCGCATGCACGGCCCCACGTACTCCAGGTCGCTCCGTGGTCTGCGGCTCGGATCAGCACTGTCAAACAGCGCGATAACCCACGGGAGAGTCGGTGACCATCCATGCATGATGCATGCTTGTTCCTGCTTCTGATGTGTCTAGTTTGTGTGACTCGTGTCCCGGACTGACAAGGTGTTCGTCACTGCACTGACGACACGACTCTGAAGCGTTCAATATACCACCAGCTAGGGATGGAAAGCCTTGACCTCTGTTCTTTTGCATGTCGAGTTTCAGATTTTACCGCTTCACTTTCACTGGCAAGTCAAAAATATATACTGGACAAAAATGCCTCAATGGGCCAGGTCCGGTATGACTCAGCATTCAGCAAGCCTGCTAGCCCAGTTAATTTTCGGCTCCCAAGTTGCGGCCCACTTCCCCTTTTTTTTTTTTCTTTGTTTGGCTCAGGTATAGCTGAATCCTCCGAGAGTGAAGAAGCTAAGGATGGGAGGCGAACATTACTTCAGGCACGGGAAAAAAACAGATTTCATCCACTAAATTATAGCTTCGGGTAACATTCGACTGCTCAATTCAACCAAATAAACTGATAGCACTGCATTTCAAATGTAGTCGCCCTGTACAATCTTTCTCGCAATGTACTTCCCCAGAAAATCGAATCCATGGCAGTAGAGAGCCTCAATCTCAGCACGTTTTCCTGTGTCGACCATCCGTGTCAGCTCAGCTCTGTGATTCTCCTGCATCACAAAACCAACCAACGTAAATTATAAAAGTGCCAAACGCCATGAGCTACAAGTTTATGACATCCAAGTTAGAAGAAGGCAGAATCTAGGAATTAATGCACGCCGAAAATTGAGCTACAGGTACGTTGTTACTTATAGGAGGGCTGACAGACCAACATTACCAACATATGCAGCATTTTATGGATTTAAATTTTTATTATTTTGTCCATAGTATAAATGAGTTTGACACCATATTTGCCTCTCAAACGGCCACATTCATTGTCCGAAGCAATTTTGTTGTACAATTTTGAGAAGGAGACTAACTGATAGAATTAACATCTTGCAGGTATCTCTCCAGACTTTTGTTAATTTCACTTCCCAGTTGTATCTAATCTCAAAATAGTTGCTCCAATGCTACTACATTACTCGGAAGTCGAGGAACAGAAGACCCACCTGAAGAAATTTTGATGACAGCAAGCTTTTTGCAATCTGCAAATCACGTGGCTTCAGCTCCTGCAATGCGCTCTCAGGGATAAGCTGCAGATCATCCCCCCTTAGTCCAAGCCATTTCACATTGCAAGCTGAAAATGAAGAATAATATTCAACTCATTTGGCAGTCTTGATGCAAACACTATTTGATCACTCAAATACAGTACCATATCTGTACGACTCCAAACCCATCGATATGCTTCCATATTTGTAAGTGCACAGTATAGCAAGCCCTGCTGGGTTCCTGGAGAAAGAAGATCAACTGTAACTGAAATGGACAAACAAAATCAATAAATTATGATATACGTTGCTTAGGAGAGGAAGGGACTTAACAAATCCACTAATGCAAAAATTGGCATATTTGGGAAAGTCTGGCTCAGTCGATGTAAAATAAACCTGCAACAGAACATAAAAAAAGGGCAGGATAAGTACACCAGATATGCGAATATTAAACAGAATCATGGCCAGTAGGTTTGGAAAGTGCAATTATAAACCACAGAAACAAAAATAAAAAACTAAACAGTAATGCTAAATAACCTTGTAGCAATATCAGGGTATCCTTTTGCAGTAATTAGGATACAAGGGAGCTGATTATACAAGCGGTCTTCAGCCAGCCTCTGAAATATGGCGTCCTGTTTCATAAAGGTGACCAATGAGCTGGTGGCAAAAGAATATAGACATGTACCACACTAGGGGAAAAAATGCTACCTTCTCCAATACAATGATATACCGAGCATCTGAACATAACTTTAATTTGCTCAGCAGGTTCAGGTCTCCAGTAATCGCATGTCCGGAAGGTCCAAGAATAGAGCAATCAATGTGTTCTTCATCTGGTTCCTAAGGTAATTTGAATAAGAGATGTAGGTGCTCAATAAAAGATAAACAAGTGAATTGTCACTGTCCTCGACATATAATTCCAATAAGCAAGACGTGTATTCAACATATCACAGAGCCCACATGCAAGATAAGCCGCCCAATCAGTGCCCCTCTGCTTGATGCCATAATTCCTAGGCTCTGCCTCGTACACCGGAGCAAGGACACTACATCTGCATAAGAAAACAGTGCAAAATCTGATGTCAAAGCAAGGTACATACAGCTCCAAAATGAATCACATGGGGTTTGAACCAGGGGCTTCCAGACCTTGAATAGTTTGGGTGACATGGCGCATACAACTGAAATACTTGGGCGAGTCAGAGAGGAGCTTGTAAAACAACTCCCGTTGGCTGACCATCTTCCCCTCCCCCAAGATCTTGTAGCACATCTCCATGACCTTCCAAACTGTCACAATAGAAAACACGACCGTTTTAAAACAGTAAGAGGTGCATTCAATTGGAGAAAAATATACCAATAGGAGACCAAAGATGTCATAACCAACCTCTTACAAACCCCATCGCATTCTTCTCTCTCATCAGAGATCTCTTGAAGAATGCGTAGGACAGGTAAACCGAAGAGACATCGTTCAGCAACCCACTGCGCAGGCTGCAGTTGGCTGAGGTCCGGCTAATCTGCCATGCCGAAAGCACTTTTTAATTCTGAGCACTACACAGTCAATTAATTTTCGATAAAGTTGCACAGTCGATTAATCAATGGCAAGAAAATTTACTATGCACAATACATATTCATCTTGAACAGCTGAAAGTATGAAATAGTACAGCTAAAGGCCATACGAAACTCTTCCAACACAATAACAACAAACGATTAACTAAGGTATCCAGAACAGTATGTACTTGGACGCACCAACTGATGAGGAATGATAGAAACAAAAATGTACAAAGATATGGGTCATATGCTTCACCACATGGATGAACCAACACCACTTTTTGTCCTCCCTTCTTTTCCCCCCTTTTGAACGGGATGAACCAACACTAGTAAGGGAGAAGCGAGGAGTTTTTGTTCGTGCAATCAGCGTACCAGGGGAAGGACGGAGATGGCCGGCGAAGAAGGGGACGCGAGCGCGGAGAGGAAGTTGAGCACCGCAACCTCGATCCTTACTCGAACCTGTCAACAACAAGCACGAGCACGCCTTGTGATCGAAGGGGCGGAGGCGAGAGGGAAAGGGGAAACCGACGATGAAGCGAGCGATGAGGAGAGACCGCTGACCTCGGCGGGCGGGAGGATGTCGGCGGAGCAGAGGCGGCGGTCCGCGCCGAACAGCGACGCCGCCGCCACGTCCGCCTCCACCGCGGCCATCGGCGAAGGCGCTGCGCTTCCGCGTGGCGTGTGAGAGTGGTGCGGCCACTAGCCGATCGCTCGGACTGAGGTAGGCTTCGGCCCCGTTGTTCATGGACATTTTAGAGATCGGCCCAAGACTCATTGGATTGGACGGCGGCACCAACTATGGGCTGCTCGACTTCCCAATCAATGGAAACGCTCGCTACTTTTTTTTTTTAATTGCACAGTACAACTCAGACACTCACAACGCAGACACTCACAACGCATATACACTCACCCCTATGAATGCACATACGCAAACCCTATCCTTATGAGCATCTTCGAAGACTGAGCCGGCAAATTCTCCAAATTGACGAAGTCACCACTGGCGCCTCGCTATCGACGGCCACGTCGTCTACCGCTGAAAACACAAATGCCGCTTAGAAAATTCGCTCCCACCGAGAGTCGAACCCAAAACCTCAAAAGTGCTACTCGGGTGCCTTAACCATTAGGCCAAGACCCCTTTCACAGAAACGCTCGCTACTTGTTACTCCCAACTCCCAAGCAAAACCTAAAAAAAAAACATATACGTGCATTTTTTTTAATTTGCTGAAGCATTTGCAGTGGGTGCAAAAAAATCATTTGTAGGGCTAATAATACCAGAAAATGCTTTTTTACTCTTTCCAATTTTTCTTTTAATAGAAAAAAGAAGGGGCCTATGCCCCCTCCTGCTCACACTCTTGTTAAGTTCAATAACAGGAAACACAAATGCCTTGATGCACAAACGATCATCGAGGTTGATACCTTGTATAACTGCATCTTCTAGGGTCTACTTGGCCTTTCACCTCGAATGTTGTACGTCGTTGTCATAGGTGGACACGCTTAACCGTAAAATCGATTAACCGAATTAATCGCACCGATGAATTAAATTAAAAATTTTAATTAGTACGATTAATCACAAAAATTAAACAACTATGGTTAAGTGCAAAAATTGTGGTTATTAATCTGATTAACTGAATTAACCGATATTATCATATATCTCGACCTAGTCAATCTCGAGGCTTCTCGGTCCTAACTCATTTCAACTCGGCCCTTTCTCAACTTCATCATCTCCACACACCTCACTCGACGACCACCTGTGTATCGACATCGCCATCAGTGACGCATTAGTTTATTTTTTATTGTGTTTGTTGTATAAATTTACCCAATATTGTGGAATATGTATTGTTATGTGGTCAATGCGGTTAACCGCATAACCAAACCGAATTAATCACAACTAAATTGTGCGGTTAATCATTTACTCGGCACTAAATCGGTTATCATTTTCTATTAACCGAAGTTTCTCTTAACCGAATTGACCGAACTGAATTAACCGAACGCACACCCATAGTCGTTGTACCGTACGCCAATGATGCATCTGACTGGGGGGCGACCAGCCACCCCGTAGGTCCTCGAGCCGGGTGACAAAGACGAGCACTCCAGATGACTTGATCCAACGTCGAATTGCGTGCTACTTCTGATTCGCACTAGAGGAGAAGAGGTGCAACAGGTGAGCAGGTTTGGATGGCAAGGGCTATGTGAATAGTGTGAGAAGAGAAGGGGAGAGGGGTGCGCTCTTTTATGAAAGACGCAACGGATGCTGTCCGCGGTGAAGAGCAGCAGCGGATTGTCAGGCAGCCACGGTTTTGGTGAAGCGCCAGCGGCAACGAGGTGTACAGTGCGGTGGTGGAGGAAGAAGAGCTCATGCATGGGAGGGTGGTGCTACATCACTTGGGGCTGCTTAGCTTAGGCTTGTATTTTTTCAATTGTAGTGCACAGTTAGGTACTCAAAGGGCTGCCCCTGGTACGGTGGCAGTAGCTCGATGACAGCAGGGGGAGGGCGGTGGTGGGGGAAGTGAACCGGCTGCCAAACTTGAAGAAGGTAGTGGTAGAGTGGTGGTCGGTGACTCGGTGAGAAGAGAGCTTGTTTTATCTAAGTAGTAGGACGTTGATCATTTCCTATGCGCGTGTTCCTAAGTTTTATAGTTCAAAATAATGGCCATTAGTTTTCCAAAACTAATGGTCATTAGTTTGAGGGCAGATTAGTAATTTTACTATTAATTTGTTAATTTATTATTGTTTAATAATCATGAACGAAATAATTTAACCCTAACCGGCTAACCCTAGGAACTATAATAATGAACTAGATTGATGGACAACATGAATGAATCAAATTACAAATTTGATTTTCTTTAAAAAAAAACGAAATTACTATTACAAGTCCATCACACTTTATAGTTTCCGATATTACCCTTACTAATGGCCATTAGTAGTAGATTTTCGAAATTAAATCTAGACCGTCGGATCAAACTAATGGCCATTAGTTTTGGAAAACTAATGGCCATTATTTTGGACCGTAAAATTGCTCTATATTTTTTATGCTTTTAGGTAATCATTCATTCATGCGGGTTTTATTCATCATATTTCTCTTAACCCCTTCAATTTTTTTTTTGGCATTTTGAACTTTTTATTCTTTGTCATGGATATAGCATGCATTTCTATCCGCCGGTAGCCTCCCATTTCCATGTTCGATCTCACCGTTCCTCTCTGCTGGTGTTCTTTATTTTTCTTTTCCTTCCGGGTCACAACCACACAACTCAGGTACCAGCAAAGCAGCGGCGACAGTGACCTGAACGCCTGATCCAGAGGCGAGGACTGAAAGGGGAAACGATCGAGGAAAACCACGGCGCGCCACCCATGCACAGCACGCCTTACGTCGCGCGGGAGGGAGAGCATGAGGAATGGCCTGGAAGATCCCTGCGGCTGCAGCCCCAGGATGGAGAGGAGCGACATCTACAGCAACCAACTCCTTTGCGCGGCGTCACGGGAGTTCGATTTCCCCTCGAGAAAAAGCTCCCGCCTTTTCCACTTTCCCCAACGCTCCCCCTTATCTCCTCCCTCCCGGCCACCGCGCAACCAACCACGCACGCATCCTCCCCTTCCTCCCTTCCTTCCTCTCTCTCGCTTCTTTGCTTCGGCTAGTTAGCGTGTTGCTCTGAGCTAGCTTCCTCGTCTTCGCTGCCGGCGGCGCTACGTTTCTGCAGGTTGCTGATCGATCGATCGATCGGTCGAGTGCTGCCGCCGGCGAGGGGCGCGGTCGATGCGCATGGAGGGGGGTGGCGGCGGATCGGCCGGCGTCGGAGGGTGCCTGGGGATGGGACACGGCGGGGAGGCGCAGATCAAGGGCACGCCCACGCACGGCGGCCGCTATGTGCAGTACAACATCTACGGCAACCTCTTCGAGGTCTCCGCCAAGTACGTCCCGCCCATCCGCCCCGTCGGACGCGGCGCCTGCGGCATCATCTGGTGCGTTCCTCCTCCACCCTCCCTGCCCCGTGACTTGTTTTGTTTGCATGATGATAGAATTTGCATCTTGTTTTCCTTCACCAGAATTTTGCATGGCTACTTTAATTTGTTCAGGCTTGGTTGGCTAGTCGATGCGTCATGTGGCCGGATGGCCCACATATATTGGACTTGCTTATTAAAAATATAAGCTAATGTAACAACATATATTGCACTTTATCTTAGCCAAACGATCTTCTTGCCTTCTGCTTCTCTTAATTTCTTGGTAGGAGGTCAGTGATGTCGTGATCAGGGTTGCTCATCTAGAGTTTATTTCTGTGCTGTTGTGGATCAGCTAGCGATCTTGGGTTCATGGTGATATATCTTTGTCTCATATATATTCCTTTGTCCAGTGCCGCCGTCAATGCACAGACTCGTGAAGAAGTTGCCATCAAGAAGATTGGTAACGCCTTTGACAATCAGATCGACGCTAAACGCACGTTGCGAGAGATTAAGCTGCTTCGGCACATGAATCACGAAAATGTAAGTGGTCTCTTTTCGCTCCCGTGGCTCTTTTGTCAGTCGCTGAGGTTCACGTGCCCCATTCATTCTTTGCTGGACCAGCTCTCATATCAACTGTTTCTGTCATTGTATTATTGATTGACCATGGTTAACTCTGTAGTTTATTGCAAAGGTAAGCCGTCCTAGGAGATCTGCCAAAATTTCTGGTGATTCTCTCTCGAAGCAAAACCATTCATTACTTTATTTCAAGTGGGAATTGAATTTAGAAATCATTAAATTGGCTCAAAAAATCTATACCTACGTATTGGTTTGCAAATCTGTGTTGTTCTGTGTCATTATACCTTGCATCAACGTTCTCTGTGAATTCTACTTCCAATGACGAACCTATGTTTTGTCATGCGATATCTAGATTGGATTATGACTTGCTGCTAATATATATCACCCCTTTATGCAGGTTATTTCAATAAAGGACATCATACGCCCACCCAGGAGGGAGAATTTCAATGATGTTTATATTGTTTACGAGTTGATGGACACTGATCTTCATCACCTTCTGCGATCAAACCAGCAACTAACTGATGATCACTGTCAGGTGTGGTGTTTTGTCTCAAACTTTTGTTACCATCCATCTTCTGTTACTGTTATGCATGGCGTCTTGAAAAACAAATTGAAGGTTGCAGGTGGTGATCTGACTGTTAACTTCTCCCCTGTTGCAGTATTTCGTCTATCAACTGCTTCGAGGATTGAAGTATGTGCACTCGGCAAATGTGTTGCACAGAGACCTCAGGCCTAGCAATCTGCTGCTCAATGCCAAATGTGACCTTAAGATTGGGGACTTTGGCCTGGCAAGGACCACAACTGAAACTGACTTCATGATGGAGTATGTTGTCACGAGATGGTACAGGGCGCCTGAACTTCTGCTCAACTGCTGCGAGTATACTCAAGCTATTGATATGTGGTCAGTAGGCTGCATCTTTGGTGAGATTGTGACACGAGAGCCGTTGTTTCCTGGAAAGGATTATGTTGATCAGCTGAGGCTGATAACTGAGGTATGGTCGCTGCTTCATAGTTCAAGATTTCGTTTCCACATTTCCCTGTTTTCTTGGGCAACTTGCTGCTCCAATTTTAATGAAGAACCTGAGACTAGTTTCAGATTGGAATAGGTAACGTAAAGATTCATGAGTAGACAGGAGAAACTGAAAGGAGTCGTATAAACAGATTTAACCCAAGTTTGGAGCTTACACAATCCATTTTAAGCACAGATTTCTAAGCATGACCCATGGGATTATCTTTGGTTTATCAAGCTAACACCTGAATGCAGTTGTCTCACAAATGTTCTTAATTGTTTTTTTTTTTCGATTAACTCTTCTTCATTCTTGATCCAAAAGCTGGTGGGCTCACCTGATGACACGAGCCTTGGATTTCTCCGAAGCGATAACGCCCGCAGATATGTCAGGTCCCTTCCTCAATTCCCCAAGCAACAATTCCGTACACGGTTCCCCACTATGTCTAGTGGTGCCGTGGATTTGCTTGAGAGGATGCTTGTATTTGATCCCAGCAAAAGGATTACTGGTAACCTTGCAGCCCTTCATGAACTTGTTGCATTGCAAAATGTGTGCCACGCCTGTTTGGATGAGGTAGCATTTGTTTGGATTTAGTTCGACTTAAAGCTAAATCCTAGGCCAAATCACCCTCATCCAAGCAGGAGAGTATGAATAGTCATCTGAAAAAGAGAACATCTTTTTCAGTCTAACATACTCCTACGATGCAAATACTCATGTGCTCTTTGAAAGACTGATCTTGTTATTTTTCCTCTTTGACATTTCAGTTGATGAGGCTCTATGCCACCCATACTTGGCATCCCTTCATGAGATAAATGATGAACCCGCTTGCCCGGCACCTTTCAGCTTTGATTTCGAGCAGCCATCACTCACTGAAGAAGATATCAAGGAGATCATATGGAAAGAGTCTCTCAAGTTCAACCCTGAACCAATTCACTAAATCTGTGATCTATCCACTCCAAGGCAGACAGCAGGATGAATGTACAAGTGATGTCCCCATCATCTTGTTTTGTGACTTGTCGATGACAGCACCATTGTATCAAAAACATTGGACATGTGAAACAAGAAGCTTGATCAATAATTTGTAGTGGAGCAAAATGGCAGCTTATCTGCATCTTGTTAGGTTGTTGTATCTATCTGCTTCGGTTGTATGCTTAAGAAATCTAGGAGCTTGTCACTTCCTCTGGACTATAATACCACACTACAGTCAACAGCTAATGTCACACTCCAGCAGTTCTTGTTACGTCATAGAATCATAGTGAACATACAATCGCATGAAATGTGACTACTACTCATCATTCACACAATTGCCCACTTTGGCACCTCACTAATTTACAACGCGAAACAAGAGATACTACATCTTCCCAATAATTCATCACATATATGCCTTCCAAATTAGAGTACACAAAAGATCTTAGTACAAGAGACAGCTGTTCAAACTTATAGGAGACATTACATCAGGCGTTCATACCCAAAGAGAAGTGATTTATTTATTTATTTTATAAAAAAAAACAGCAGAACTGTACATCCGACATAGGCCCTTGCACCAGCAGAATGGACAAGAATGATTGCGCACGTTTGAGTTTTGACAATCCAGCAAACTCAAAATCATAATATGGGTATCCCCAAAAGTAAACCTATCAATTGATAAAGTACATAACACATTCCAATTGATAAAGTTCTAATCCCATGAGTTGCACTGACAATGAAATCATGACCCATCTGGACGCTAATCCAAAAATACGCAGCAGGAATAGAAGTACATAACACATTCCAATTGATAAAGTTCTAATACATATGCCTAAAAAGAATAAAACAATGTCAGATATCATGGACTGTTTGAGATCCCAATATTTGTGAGCCAAGAAAACAGTAGCAAGAAACTTCCATGCATTTCTCGATTCAACGTCAGGACTCAATCCTGCTAGTGAAACAGTAATAAAACATCGAACTGATGAAAGAGTAATAAAACATCGAACTGATGAAAGAGTAATAAAAACAGCAAGCATTCAAGCTGATCAGTATTGCACTTTCAATGTCAGGAATCCAGCACGAAACGTACTATGCATTTCATTTCACAAGGGTTTGACATCAAAATGTTGCACTTAGTATCATCTGTCCTGACACAGAGACAATTGGATTTTCTTTAGACCAAGCTAGATTGACAGTATGAATTAGAAAGGGGGGTAACTTTAAGCCAAGAAAACAGTATCAGGAAACTTTGAGACACTTGGATTTTCATTGGTGAAATGCGCAAGTATCTTAAAAGAGCATATGGAACTATTGTGTTGAGTACTTGAGTTAATAAATATCCAAGAAAATATGATGGATCAATAGACATGAAGTCCCAGTGTTCCACAATACAAATTTCATCCTTGCAACAATACAGCGAATTATATTTTGTGCACTGCGAAAACATAAAACAGAGTAACATGACGCCAGCAAATGATTACTGGGAAGGAACCATGGCATGGGAAAGGGATAACAGAACGTTGCTGTCCTTTGAGGGGAGCCCCAATACCTCCATCAAACTCAGTTAAGCCTAAAAGCAGGTGAAAAGAATGTCACTATACACGTCACTAAACAGGTTTGATGTTGATGAACAGATGATACCTGGTTGCCAGCACATACTCAGCCTGCTGACTACGTTATAGATGTCACTTGGATTGCTGAAGCTGGGCAAACACAGTAATCTTAAAAATTGTTCCTGCATATCAGCTAAAGCCTGAAACGATTAGTGCTGTTACCACTGCAAATAAATATAATAACCAACAGCTAATACCATGATACATATAGCCATCACAAAAATTGCCATTTTGTGCAGAAATGGAATTGCACCGCACGGATCACAAAGAACTGTTTGATGTTTCATGTCCATAACTCCACTATTTTAGGCAAACAATGAATGTTACTAATTAAACAATTCTATACTATAATACAATATGAATTATCTTATGGCTGCAGCAGTCCCTTTCCCATCATTGTTTTTAGTTCAGTTGAAAGGATACTATATACCAGAAAGTACATGTGGACTGCGTTGCAATTTAGTCTTCTCACCATGCTTCTCTCAATGCTGATTAGGTGTTCATACTGCATAGAAAATATGAACTTCCTAATATGCAGATCATCATGCCCACCAAAAAAGAGGCGTTCAGCATGATATAGCCCTAAGATAAATAAATTGTTATACTTACACAATTCAAATAGGAACAAAAAGGAAAACAAATGCAAAATGGTGATCTGTATCATCAAAAACAAACATGTGAAAACCACTTCAAAACTTCAACGATATGACTTGTTTACAATGATGTGACACATTCTACCATCACTACGGAGACCAATGTCCAGTTACACTCAGTTTTGCTTTGCATACTCCTCGCTTCAAAAACCTGTCCTTGCCCGGATGCATTCAGGTTGCAGGGCATGTTCTTTCATTTCTCAAACATGCACCTTTGAGCCACTAAGGTGGCTCAGCATATAAATATGAGCTCTTTAAAGCTTCATATGTGCTGATCAAATTAACTGGTGCACGATAATGATGATTTATCAATTGATCACTCAGAATATTCGTCTCCACTGTATTGGTCCATATCTTCTACCCGCGCATGCTTTGGATGCTCATCAAGATCATCATCAACAATAGATCTTTGTCGCTTTAAATTCCCCTACAAGGAAGGAAATATTGGGTTACAAGGTACAAGTAATACATACGACACCTACATTATTTTTCATTTCATGATTCAGAATATTCTTCACGTTGTGGGACTGAGAAGCATAACTACACCTTCCTAAGAGCCCCTACCCCATTCAATGTAAGTTATATTAGCGCTCCCATATCATTGCTCATTGAGCACTAAGATAATGAAGGGTTGTCTATACCACAAACAAATATAATGAGGAAGCAAGAGGGTGTAATGGGGAATGCAGTCATCTCTTGTTTTTCCTTCCTTTTTTTTTTTTTTGGCTATTCTCTGGTCTAGTGCAAAACACAAAATGAGAAAGTGCAGAGAACAATTAATGCTCTAATAGAGTGATCACACAACGGGGACAATTGTAACAGCATTGCTGTTGAAGTTTCATAGCAAGAAGACCAGAAGTAACATTATATTGTCTAGTGAGACGATAGCCTGCTTACAGAAATTTCTTAACAAAGCAATGAAGAGGTATTAATTATAACTACACATGGCATGTTGTCCATAGCATTAAAACCAGTTTACTGCAAGATGAGCTTTCATGACAGCAATTGTAAAGAAAAAAAAAGAGCCATACATGCATGCTAGAAGATTCTCCCCGTTCCATGGTGCCACCATCATCTGTCCTACTCACAGTAATTCGGGAAGGCACTGGAAAATGCTCAATTTCATCCCCAGACCTCCCTTCTTTAGCTTTCTTCTTCTGTAAAAGTAGCTTAGTAGGAAGAGGCTGAAAAAAAGGACATATAAATGGCATATGTTCATACCAATAATTCAATGAATCATTATCACACATCAAAATTATTTCAGTATGCACACAAAAGTTACCAAATATCTTGCACACTCATTCTTATCAAATGTGACAAGGTATGTCATTGGATTGTCCTTGTCGTCTCCTCTTACCTGAATCATGGAAAAATGTAGAATTAGTGAGTATTTCACCTCCAGCTAACAGACAAAATAGCAAAAGTATGAAAAGAACACATACTTCCCAATGATACTCTCTAAGCCAGGAGTACTGGACATCATCTTCATCATCCAAGTCCCTGGCAAGCTGAACAATCACCATAGTCCCCATCAGATTGATGCTCTCAAGATACAACATCTGAAAATAAAAATGTACCAAAGATGAAAAGCTACCTCATGCGGTGCTGGGGCCATGTATGCTAAAAATTTCTCTTGTTTTGTAGGGTCCGAACCATTGACGCTAAAACTTTTCATCACAGCCTGCCATGAAAGCACAGAAACATCAAAGATTCAAAATTACATGCAAGGATATTATCCAGGTGGACTACTAGGAGGGTGTCCAGAAATATGTACACGCTGAACTGAAGATAAATCCATATTACAATGGCAAGTTGCATATGTTGCAATAAAGTTAAAAGCTACATAAAGAGAAAAACTTGAGGAAACAGAACTCACCCTGGATTCACATTCATCACGTACAGGTCTCTCTAGCTTATTGTACTGCTCAGAATCAGCAGTAGGATCTCCATCAAAATTTACCATAACAAACTGATCATCATACCTGAACAGGTGAACAAAAAAGGTAAGGATCAATTCAATTCACTAAGCTGTAACTGCATATACGCTTCTAAAGGAAAAAAATTCTGCAGTGATATCTCAGAGAATAAAGGCAACAGATATATTCAACATATTACTGTACTGTAGAGAAAACAGATGATGTTGATGAGTAAAATGTGTTATGAGATTATAGCCAGTTTGAAGTTGAACATTTTTTTTTCACCTTGGGGTAGATACGGAAATGACAAATGTACATACATAAGGAACATATGCAAAGTATATACCTTTCAAAGTTAGGTAGCAAAGGCATAACCCATTCGAGCGGCATCCCACGTTTTGTCTGATGTACAGGACGCGATTTAGCTGCTCTGAAGGACTCTTCGATTGCTTTGATTTGTTTCTCTCTGATATGCACATGAACTTAGTGTCAACATCTCCACCAGGTCAGCAGCACAAGATAACCTTGAAACCATAGAGAGGTCTGAATAAAAGGAACACCATACCTATCATTAAGATTGTCCAAGAAAGAATTGCGGCCCTGTCTTGATTCTCGCCTTTCTTTTGCTTGCTTCTCAGTAAGGGACTGGAATAGACAGACAAAATATATTTAATATGAAGTCATGAAAGTAATCCAGCAGAACTTCTAACAGAGAAACCAGTAGGCATTACCATTTTGGCTGCGTCAGTACTGAGCGGAGAGATGTATTGAGTTTTGACCAGCCAAGAAACACCTTTGTCAGTGGGCCTTTCCTTTTTCCTTATGCCTTCTGGTTTAATAGGAGTGAGGACCTCATCATCACGCAGTAGCTCTTCATCTTCTGGAGCCATGGGAGGCTGAACAGAAGGAGGGCTAGGACATGTTTGGTGTACAAGTTAGGGATACTTGAAAGAATCCTCAAAAAGAGGTAAAACTCATGAAACCATATAGTTTGGTCTAATTCTTACTTGTATACACTCATATCAAGAAGGTCGAGAGGTATCCCAAGATCTTCAGGGACAATCAACTTAGGCATGTAATTTTTCTCCAGTGAAGTGATCCTGTATTTGGTATACCTGCAAAGGCGGTAACCAGCAAAATGCTGAGTGAAGCATACTCCAGAGCAGCATAAGTGTCAAAACAATCTTCTGGTGTACAGCAGATAAAAGGGAAGGCGGCCAGAAGCCTATGGAAAAATTCCTCATAACAAAGCAGAGTAATACAAATCACATAGTTACTTGGCAGTGCTAACAAATAACAGAAAAGTTCTCATGATCCTGCATGTGAGAGCTAAAACAATGTGCATACTTAAGACTTTAAGTGACCAAATAGCAATCAACTATTGAGACTATTTCTTGTGATAGCTTCATGGGAAATAATCTAACAATTAATATTTCTCCTTAGTCGGGAGAAACAGTTAAAGGAAGGCGTGAAACGACAAAAAATTAATATGTGGGGCTTCATGGACCCATGCTTCAAATGTCATGTAACGACAAATTTAAAATCTGCAACAATGAAAGGAAGGCATTGCATTTCCAGCTGAGGGAAGACAAAAAAAGCATTGCCTTAGATATGGTACACACATGATCTCTAGGTAATTGATATCTATCATTCAAAAGTTGACCTTAATGTAAAAAAACAATGAAGTATCAAGTATGGCTTGTACCACACCAAAGGTGCCAATAACTAATAAATAGCAGGCTAGCAGCAGAACATAGAAATCTGACACGCAGAAAAATAAAAGGAGAGCAGGCGAATAGTAATGCATACCGGTCCTTATCCTTATTCAGTGGCAGCCATTTCAGCGGAGCACTTGGGTCTGGCAGTTCATTCCTAAACCTGTATCAACACAAAAAAGTTAAGGAGATCATTCACGTGTACAACCCTTAAATAGACAAAGAATGCTGAGATTTGACTATTTGATGCATAGTAGTAGCTGTTTAAGGCAAAACATGTGCAGATTAACACATATATGAGATACACTGGTTATCGATTAAAGTGATACTTACAGGACCTTTTTGCTAAGAATTGATGTCGCTATTTCGAGAAAGAGTTCCTCTTCTAGTAGGGTTATAAAAATAAAAATAAAATTAAGCACCACGCTATCCATGACTGACCAGAACTAAGCAGAGAAGTGCTAATTCTCGGCACGTCACATAGCCGAAACAGCATACCAATTGATGAGCTATACCTATCAAGATTACCCAGTTAAGGAACAAAACCATCATAAGCCACGGAGGACAGTCAGGAAAGATTGATCCAATCATTTCAATGCCACTGTAATTCACAAAATGGTATAGCACAAACTTCTAATGGGAATCCCAATGTTTTTCGGGTGTCGCCTATGCGACAAGGAGTAACCAGGCCGCTACAGGACACCAGACGGCCTAGTTATGGCTCTTTAGTTTGTCCGGCGTGCACAATACGCCTTATATAACTCCTTAAAATTGTTGAGTCAGCCTACCTCACTCTCACTGACCAATACTGCAGCATTTAGCTACTTTTCAGGTTGCTTATACCCCTACGGCATACATGACCAATCATAATCCTACTCAACCACAACCTTTGTGCAAGCACATGCAAAAACTGAAATTCAGTCAACTTACTTGTGCTTGCAGAGAAACGTTGTTGGCTTTTTGAGTCGATTCTCAAACCTCTCAGCATTCGGTGCTGAGGCTGGGCGAGACCCAGCCGCCGCTGCCCGGGAACCACCAGGAGGCTGGTGGTGGCGGCTCTGAGGCTGCTGCTGCTGCTGCTGAGCAGCGCGCACCTGCTGTGTTTTCTGCAGAATGGTGGCCTGCGATTGCCGCAACATCTGCTGCTGTTTCCGGTCCTCCACCCGCTGTTTCTCAAATTCGCGCTTCTTCCGTGCGCGACGCTCCTCCTCCGTCTCCACCCTAGGCAGTGACGCCTTGGGCTGCTGTTCCTTCGGGGGTGGCGGGGCCTGGGAAGGAGGCGGCTGGGCTGGAGGTGGCGGAGGCGGCGCTGAAGGGGGAGGAGACGGTGGCGGAGGCGGGGGCGGCGCCGAAGGGGGAGGGGGCGGAGGGTTGCTGCTCCCGCCGTAGGTGGGCGGCGGGGGCTGGTAGTACATCTGCGGTGGGGGTGGGGGCGGCGGCTGCTGCTGCGGTGGGCCGGAACCGAAGTTGAACTGCGGCTGGTGCGGGGGCGGCGGACCTGGCGGCGGCCCCGGCGGGGGCGCCGCGTGGTACGGCGGCGCCGGCATGCGGCCGTACGGTGCCTGCTGCGGCGGCTGCGGCGCGAATGGGTTCATCTGCGGCGGAAATCCGCCCTGCGGCGGCGGCGGCGGGTGCTGCTGCTGAGGCGGGTACGGCCTGTACGACGCCATCGCGCGGCGGCTAGGGTTTGCCCGAACCCTAACCCCGGCGCACGGACCTGGCGCACGCGGCCACCTCTCCCACCCCGCGCTCCTCCTCCTCCTTCGCCGCCACAGGAACTTCTAGAACCTCTTTGGAGGCCTCCGGGAGCCGCCGACCAGATCTAAGCGGCGGCGTGTAGGAGCGAGCGCGAGATGGTCGGCGATTTGACGAGGAGCCGATGCGAGGGAGGAAGCAGGGGGAAAGAGATGGCAGTCTGTTTTGCCACGAGTGCTCTTTTGGATTCTGCTGCCTTCTTACCAACTTTTGAATTAATTTGCTGAAATGTGCTTAGATTTGGAAATCAAGTTGGATTTATAGTATTTATATTTCCTTTGTGCTTCTGTCTAACCGTCAACTGAATGATTTTTTTAATTAACAACTCAGACACTCACAATGCACGCATATTTATCCCTATAAACGTACATACGCAAACCCTATCCCTATGAGCATCTTCGAAGACTAAGCCGGCAAATCTTTCAGATTGACGAAGTCACCACTGACGCCTCGTTGTCGATAGCCACGTCGCCTACCGCTGAAAGCACAAATGCCGTTAAATCCTAGAAAATTCGTTCCCACTGGGAATCAAATCCAGAAGCTTAAAGGTGAACTGAATGATTTTGTTGTAGTTCAAAGTCTAGTTTTCAATCTCCACTCGTCATCCACAACCATCAACCTTCACAATACTAATAAATTGCAGTTGTCCTTCATATGTTTAGCGAGTCCGCTAAATGCACCTAGATTTAAGATCCACTTCATCATCCTCGCTCTTTTTTTCACTACTAGTTCCTTGCCCCGTTGCAGCTACCCATGCACTCTCTATCCAACCATCATTTACCACAAAGTTGACTAGCCTTCCAATTGTCTCTATGTCGAAAAGCATTAAATTCAAAATCCAAGCTCTCTCCTTTAAAAGATATAGCCCACATCTCATCAACTCCTCGAGGCAACTTAACTGAACTTAATCATCTATGCTTTTCACACGAATATTAAGGCCGATAACATGCAATTCATGAGTTCATGTTCGTTACTATACTTTATTTAGTTCGTTTGGCATAGCTCGAGTTCTTTAAGCAAGTCACACTTGGCTTTAGGAATCTATGGATCCAAATATATTAGGGTCCTTTTAAGTTATTTTGTTGGTAATTTGGATTTCAAACAAAAACCATATAATACCGTCTAAAAACACAAAAGTTTCATAGGTGGATTCGTGTTGGGCTCTAATGTATACAATATAAAGCCCAAGAGGACTAAGGCTGATAAATGAAAGCCCAAACTACCAGATAGGCCCATATGCACACCGTATATATATAGCTTGCTGAAATCTCTAACTTTACCGGTTCTCCTCTCCTGTTGCTATTTGCCACGCGAACCGTTCCCAAAACATTGTTTTTTCACGTGTACCCCTGACAATATCACGCAACGTTCCTCCATTCAAAACTTTCCCATGGACAGTTAGATCCGGATTTGACATCTCTCCACGGTTAATTTCCGATCCGATGCTCTCCCAAAGCTTACGATGCTACCCTTTCCATCTCTTTTGCATCAGTCGCAGTCGCACCAGTGCGTTTCAGCCAAGCGAACAGGACCCGTAGACGGTGTCTGCAAGTCATTCAGGCCTGAACATTTTGCTGAACACCGGCGAGGTACTGAACTGCCGGTAACTAAAGAGAGACCCAAAAGTCTGTAGTTTTGCAGACAGGCCGCTTTGCTTTCCCGTTTCAGACAGGCCTCCCAAAAAGACCGTGAAAGAGAGGCACGCATGCTAAAAGGGCCCAAACAAACTCTGCAGCGGTGCAGTTCTTTGCTGCCTCTGTAAGTCGTTTTCACCTCTTTCTTCGCCTCCTCCTGCTTCTTTTTAATTTTTTTATAAAAGCTTCTTGCTCATGTATCACGAGGCAGGGGATCAAACTTGTTTGACTGCGCAGCAGTTTGCGACTTGATCGCCAGTTTTATTTATAATTAAACGTGGAGGGCTGCAGGATAGCAGTGCACACGGTGTGCGAGTCCTGTTTTTTCGAAAGATCGTGTGCGAGTCCTGTGATTCTCTGATGCAGCCCATGGATGTACTGCTTGACACCGCATCAGGCCTCTTCGTAGACAAGACAATAACATTATACCTACGCTTCCACTGCTATCAACAATATCATTGTGCTTGTCTCTTGGATAGCTTCGATCGACAAGCAACCGCACGAACAGCAGTGCTGGTGGTACGAACAGATTGCAAATTGGACGAGAACAGCTAGCAAGAACAGGGTCCGCCGTCCAGTTCATCATCGCGTCCGGCAGATGAGGACACCGTCAGGTGCATGCTCGATCGTCTTCATCGAGTACTACTCGACACTGTGGATCGATGGAGAAAACAGGTTCCTGATCCACTTCAAAAACCGAAGAAGAACCCAAGGTTTGAACTTTTGATGTGGCAGCAGGCACCGCCGGACTGCAGATGTTAATTGGCCGCGTCCGGGCCGGGACCCGAAAAATTGATGGTACCCTGCGGTTTCAGGTACGAATGACTCACTGGAATCTCATGAACCCAATTCATTTCTCCTTTAAAATGGACCCCAAATAAGAGTTCTCTTATTCGTCGTAAAAGGGGAGGGGAAACTAACAGAGAAAAATCAGATTTATTTGAATTGCCCACCGCAAAAAAGAAGAAGATTTATTTGAATTGCAAATTGGAGGCATTAATTTGCTCACTCAAGCAACATCAAAGAATTAATAGCTCGAGATAAGACATGTGTTTTTGGTGATCAGATACTTCCGAGAGTGAACATCAAAGAATTAATAGCCAACATTTTGTGCTATCAGGCTTGGGATTCGATCACCACATGCGACCAAAATCTTTCTTTTTTTCTTTTTCAACAATTAACTCGTTGCCATCTCATCGGTGTACATACTCCTTGATTGCGTGATAGGGAGGATCCTATCACGACAAGCCTTATCTAACACTTCAAGAAACACCATTTCCAAATAGAAGTCAGCTTCGGCAGTCCGCAGTATAGTACTACGATCCCAAAGACGATCGACATCATGCCTACGCGCCCAGGTACCTAGAGGTGATTAACTAAACACTTTGCACGTTGCGTCAAGAAACGCTCATCCTAATTGTCCCCCTACACAGTGGATGAGGTCTAATAGCCCCCCTAATCACCAAACATGATAGGAACATATCTGTTGGAAACCCCAATTGGGGATCCGTAGCATTCATAAACAATCTACATGTTGCATCACACACATCACATATGCATCTCTTCGCGTCACATTCATTGTGTACACATATACAGTATCGAATTAAGCTGACAGGAACTTCTGGAAAAATCAGGTCGAAATGATGTGAGAGACCATTATTTGTTATTCGTCCAATATTTTCAAGTGGAGGCAACTATGTACATCTCTCTCTCTCTCTCTTGGTTCCCCTCACTAATTAAGTTACTGGTGAACCTTCAAGGAAAAAAAAAAGGAAAGAGGAACAAAAATTACAAGAGAGCAAAAGAGCAGCATCTGATGGATCTATGCATGTGTGCCCCCGTCTCCCGGCTCAAGCAAGCGTGATGCCATTCACCAGATCCAATGCAGGTAGCCATCCCTGTCCTCCTCATAATTAGTGCCTCACCTACCAATAATAATCCACCACCACACACGGACTGACTGACACCATCTCCTTAATTTCTCTCTCCTCCCACCATTTCATTTCATTTCTTCCAAGAAAGCATGGATCCATGGCTGGGCCGGCGACAGACAGGACTCAGGAGCTCGGCTAGCTAGCTAGCTATACTGGTGAGTGTTGACTGACCTGGTGGCCTCTCGATTAGTAATAACCAGCGCCAGCTTGGGTTCTTGTCGATTGGTTCACCGGAGGTCAGAAGGTGAAGGACGAGGAGGTTGCGACGACGAGGTCGTCGTCGGCGGCGGCGGCGGGGAGGAGGAGGGCGCGGCAGAGCGGGCAGGTGGCGTGGCCCTTGTCGACCCACTTGTCGATGCACGCCTTGTGGAAGGCGTGCGCGCAGTTGCCGAGCTCCCGGACGCGGTGCCGCGCCTCAAGCGCGCCCAGGCACACGGCGCACACGGCGGGGCACGCGCCGGCGCCGCCGCGCCGGAGGTCGGCGTACCGGACGGCGGGGAGCAGCGCCTTGACGGCGGCCGGCGCGGGCGGATGCGGCGCCGCGGCGGCGGGAAGCGCCCAGAGGTCCGGCGCCGCCGCCGGGGCCGCCGCGGCGTAGGCCGGGTGGTCGTCGGCCGCCGGCGGCGCGGCGAGGCCGAGCGAGGAGAGGCAGAGCAGGACGGCGTGGCGGAGGAAGTCGAGCAGCTGCAGCACCAGGATGAGCGGCTGCGGCAGGATCACGCAGTAGCACACCGACGGGAACCCCATCGCCGATTCGCCGCCTGCTTTGTCTCTCTAGAAAGAGAGAGAGAAGGGAAGAAAGAGAGAGGTGAGACAGATAATGGAGGAGGAAGAAGAGGGTGGTGGAGGGGAGGTGTGGGGTCTATATATAAGAGAGAGAGAGAGAAGGACGGGAGAAGAGGCTTTGTTTTGGGGGCACCTATGTTTGGAGCAAGAGCGATGCTACGCGCACAAAAACAAGCGAATTATACGGGTGCCGACTCTGCGGAGCGAGCCAGCGACGTGCACGGTTGGGAAAATTCTTAGGACTTGTCTGCCCGTGACAGCAACGAGTGCTACATTACTCGAACAACAAGTTTTAATCATGGTTGGCGCTTTGTTATAACGTGTGCGTCGCAATCTTGATAAAAGCTGAGGTATATATGGGCTCATTATCTCATCTCGAGCGCCCTCAAAACTATATATCATCAATGAATCATGTGTGGTTTTTAGAGGCGTTTGAACCAGGGGCGCGAAAGCCCCCATAGGAGATCATCTTCTTCAATTCAGGGTCGAGTTCCACTACCTGAATTGGTGATCTTAATCTTAGTTCAACTTACTAGAGGATTAAGAATTTACGCCGAGTTTTCCATCCACAAGGCTAGCTCCTCCCCTAATTCGAACACATCTTGCTTCGTGTATTGAAATCTATAAGTATTTCAAGTCAAACAAGGCTGTAAAAAGGAATAATAATATAACGTTGCACGCACAGGTGAACGAACGAATAAATGAATGAACTTTCCTGTGCATGCACAAGCAGCCACCGTGACACACATTTGAGAGCACGCACATGCCCATGGCAGCTGCGTCGGAGCTAGCTGGCCCTTTTGTCTCTCGCAATGTAAACCCACTCTCTCTCTCTCTCAGGAATCTTTTTCGTCTTGGTACACGTTGCGTTTTGTTTATCTGGGTCGCACGTACACGCACACATGTGGTGTCGTGAGACCCGCTTGACTGTTGCTTACACGCAGGACGGAGATGGACCGGATTCCCCTCGCCCATCATTAGCTGTTGCTCTGCGCCGTCTCGGTTGGCATGCTAGGCTGCGCGCCGCATGCAGCTCATCGCCGCCGGCAACACCGTCGGGGGTTGCAGCGCCGTGCGTTTTCTGCTCTGTTCAGTCACAGCCGGCTTCATCGTCTTATACGTGGGTTCCATCGCCATGGATGGATGCTGAAGGAACACTACTGTGAAGGAAGAAGAAGAAACTTGGTGCTCTTTCGGCGCGCATGGCGTGGTGCCTGGTTTGGTTTGTGGTGAGCAGGAGGAAGAGGAGTGGTTTGCGATGTTTGGTGCGGTGGGCGATGGGATGGCGGGCAAGCCATGTGTGCGGTAGGGCCGCGCGCGTCTAGAAAAAAGCAGGCGCACGTACGAGAGACAGGGAGGGAGGGCCCACGGTTGGTGGGAGACGGGGTTGGGCCCCACCAGAGGTGCTTGAATTTGGACATGGGCCTGTTCGTTTCTTTTAACGCTAAATTTTAGAGGCCTCTAAACAAAGAAAATCTAGTACTAAATAAAGTTTAATGACAAAACATTTTTACAGATGGATACATCTTTACGAGACGAATCTAATGAGCCTAATTAATCTATGTTTTGCTACAGTCATGCTACAGTAATGCTGCAGTACCATCATCTAATCATGGCTTACTTACCCTTATTAGATTCGTCTCGTGAATTAGACCAGGGTTCTGTAGTTAGTTTTATAATTAAACTTTATTTAATATAACTTATCTAAAGTTTAGACCCTTCTAAAATTTAGACCCTCATACGCCGAACACCCCCATGGTGTGCTACGGTTAATTAGCGTTGCAAAATGGTAATCACGGCCTCAGTTAGCTTTTCGTAATGGCAGATACTACATCGAATAATTAGAGCATGGAACGGGCAATTTTCGCGTTTCTATTATTATGTACGACTTGCTTACAATTGGTTGACCGAAATGAGGACTGACTTTACAGCAAGGCAATGGCCTCCTACGACTTGTATCCCACTTAATTAGGCCACCACGTTTTCCTCTTCGTTCATGCATGCCGCTCGGAGCTGATGTTTCTCCGAAGATTAGCGTATATACTACTAAAGAGCATGATGTTTTGCTTTGTCGAAAACAATCTCATTTCAACAAAACCCAAGTGGAGACCGGTCGTAACGGCAGCTCTTATATATCAATGGCCATATTGAAAATAAAAAATGGCTCTAAACAGAAAACAATAGGAGCACCTAAAACTCAACTAATTTTCAATCATGGTACATAGAAAACCTTAAAGCACGCACTGCAATACTTTAACTCCAGAATACTACCAGTTTGTGGCGACGTCGTCCTTGTCCAAACAATCTAGCGTGCCAAATTGCCAGTACCTAACGTCCTGTCAAAGATGCGATGAACCACCATATCCAAATCGCCATGGCCGGAATTCGATCTCGTCGGCTTAAATTAATCGCCGACGTTGCTGCTGATGCCCATAAAGTAACAGTACCTGCCACTGCCATCGGATTGGTAGAAGCATCAACATAAAGATCAATTAAATATAAACGTATGGGTAAGTAGAAGAACTGTTGCGATCGAGAGCAACAGTTCCATGCATGTGATTGTTCTGCCGTCGCGACCGGTCCACGGATGGTCGTCACGCACAGCCAATCGGTTACAGCTCGGACGGCCGGCGCCGTGTCGCGGCGTCGTCGATCGTTCAATGCCCCAATGGCCCCTGTTCGGACCATGAGCATCTATGGGCGGCACTGTTCACTTCACCGCCATGGGAGCTATTTTGGAGTTCTGAAACAGATTAGAGCACGCTAAATAGATTGACACGAATCTATCTATACTAGCTGAAACCCCCGGGCGTTGCCCGGGGTTGCCAAATTTAAGTGGCTTAGGAACAGGCATGTTAAACCAAATGGGCTTGAATACTCTACCAAGCTTTGAGGGGTTTCAATCAGCATGTGGTTATTGATGTTGCTAAACATTTAAGAAAACAGAAAAAAATATTCAAAGTAAGGCGTGATTCATAAATGCCTGTATAATAAAGGAACTCCAAACATCTAAATATAAAAATAAAATTGCCTAATTTAGCAACTCCAAATCTGTGGATCAAAGCAACACATCATTACATTTTACCGGGCATTTAACCTTTCTTTTGCCGCACATAGTATAAGAATCAGTTAACATATTCCAGGGTTACATTGAAGCTTCATTGATAAGCCATAGTGAAAATCGGCGATCGACCTCTAATATTGTGAGATAAATAAAACAGATCTGAACATCTCACTGAACAATTGTGTAAATGGTGAACGTTCTGCAAAATTAGGAAACTGATTGCTCAAATAAAAGATAGAAAGTATTGAAGAGTGATGCAACAGGTGGTTGAATCAGAGCTATTTGTGCAAGCATCAACTATGTATGAAACCTTGCACTACATTTTATATCACAAATCAATATCAGGAACATTGCCACCAACATAGCTCGGTGACTGCAGTCCGGCACATTGATTATGAACTGAAAGGAGGCTGCGGGCAGTAAGTCTGAAATATTATATGGTTCATGAACATAACAATAAATCACTAAAAAAATTTGAAAGGATGTGCTATACTGCTAAATATGTCAAAGTCATGAAGAAGCTTTCTCTTAATAAATGGAAGTTTCCTTTTTTTAATTTAGGTTTTAACGGCACTGTGTACCATCATAGCCAAAAGAACCTCAAAATCTGGGCTATATGCAGAATCGGTAATGAATAGAAAATGGAAAACATAATTAGAAGAGAAATGAGAAGAAGTGCACACACCAATTTAATTTGTACTACAGACTGATGATTTCAATGTTTTTATTCTCCTGCAAAGTAAGGTGAAGGGAAAAAATTATCTTTTTAATCCGCAATTGGCCAAAGACACGAAGCAGCTGTGTTCGACACACCATCATTTGCAGACTGAGCCTCTGGAAAGAGATGAATGGCATAGAAAATTACTATTAAATCCAAATAGCATCAAAAGCAGAAAACACAATCATCCATTAAGAGCACATAAACAATGTCTATCTCAACAGATCTGTACCTGAACACACTGAATGTTGAGTAAAAAGACAGTTAAAAATGAGAAGACCGAAAAAAAGGGTAAAACGACAATTAAAACTCAATGATGAAGATGCATAAATCTTGTAAGTCAAAATAGGCTAGGACCAAGAGATGCAGATACGAACTGAATAATGTTGTGCAATGTACAAAACTATAGAAAAATTTGAAAAGTAAAGGGAGCGGATGGATATTATTCTTGCAGGTCTAAGCTTGCATTCGAATTATGAAATGACAAACAATATGGTCAACAGGGAAAATCAGATTATAGCCTAACATATGTCGTATTTTTCTCCCATGGTACCATTTGAATTGGGGATCTGCAAACAAAGGCAACGTAACATAATATGGAACAATGTGAACAAAAATAAGAAAACCATGACTCATATAGCAACATTCACTAATTAGCTTGGTTCGACCAGGAATAAGACCGAGGATTAAAATAAATGTTCATATGCCTATTGAGAGACCTGCCAATGCTGAGACCCCCCAAAAAAAAAGGTGTCTTAATTGAAAATGTGAGATGTAGAATTTGCATAGAAATCTAGCATGGAATTGAAGCATCCAGAAGATGATGATGCTATGAACTCGTACCCAAATGTGGCTGTCAGTAACCAAAATTGCTTCCACCTTTCTCATATTTGCCTGATAGGTAACAAATGCCAAAAGTTAGCTTGCTAATGACGGAAGGAAAGAAACAAATGATGTTTACCTGTGTATACTCAGCTCGTGGATGCCTCTTTGGTCTTCTCCCCTGACTACGGCGTGAGCAGCAGCAGTGTGGCTCAAAGAATGCGTGGCGGCATCAGATTCAGTGTGGCCCCCTGTGCGTGCTCTTCCTCCCAATCGTGCTTCTCATCTGCAGTGGCGGCCACGACAACCGCAAGGGCCAAGGACACGGCGAATCGGTGGAGTATGTTGCATCTGTGGAAGCAGGGCAAAGCAACCGGCGGCGCGAAGCGACGGCAATGAGAAATTGGGGATTGGGAGGAGGGGCGACGCCTGTGGTCCTTGGCTGACGACATGGACACCACGAGCGGCTGCGGATGCGGCGAATGTTTGGAGGGCTTTGGAGCAGTCCACCGCCGTGGTGAAAAGCAGGGCGAGATGGGCTGCAGCGAGGGCGGTGAGAGTTGGGGATCGGGACTGGGGTGGCGGCTTAGGCGCGTTGGATGGACGGTGGCCGCGGCGACGTTGGGTAGGAGGAGGAGGCGGCCGATGCGTCGCTGAGGAGGTGGAGGCGCTCACGAAGCTCTGTGCGCGGCGGAGAGGAAGGATCGAGAGAGATCGGGCTGTTGGCGAGGTGGGGCGATGGAGAGGCGTCGAGCGCAACCGAATCAAAAAATCACCGTTGCTACAGTGTAACAGTTTGCTGGATGGTTCGAGAGCACGGGACGACGGGAGGGGAACGCAGCGCCTGGAGCCTAATTAAGAAATCGCCGTTTGAACAGTACTACAGTAACTCGCGTCCGTACATCTACGAAAACATAGATAAGGGTAGATTCGGAACAGAGAGTTCTCTGCCATTCTTCGTGAGGCGGACGGAGTGGAGTGTCCTGTTTGAGGCGAGAGAGCCTTTTGCTTGTACCCTCTGCTTCGCAAAAGCAGGGCACGAAAGCGCATCGCACACTCAGCAATCACCTGCAATTAACAAACTAAATATACTATTCTAGTGATGAGAATGGTTTTAGAGACAAGGGAAGAAGATGCTTTATTACGCTCGACAGGTTGAAGTAACGCCAATGCTGAGTGGAGTCCACATCCCATACCCCCGGCAAACCGTCATGGCCGGGCCCCACGCAAAGGCTACCCGGATTGTCCTCCCCCCTACAACCATCGTTCTCAGGCCCAACCATACGTGCTCACTTCAATCAAGAACGCACAATGATACGATGCGCCATCATCTTCTTTAATCCCTCTTCCTTTTCAGACTATATCAACTTCCATGGATATTTAGAGGATGGGCAGGTTAGACATCCTATGTTTTTTTAGATAGATGAATTTGATGTTTCCACGAGGAGATTGGCCTGTGGGGATCTCTAGTCTCTATCCTTCGCAAAAAAAAATAAAAAAATCTCTAGTCTCTATGATTTGGTAGTTCAAGTTTGCACTGCAAACTGAACTTCAAGTATTTCAACCTTAACCCCTTTCTTATCCAGACACTCAATCTTATCCCTCTCTCATCCAATGATCCAAACGACCGACCTCACGACCGGGTCTAACAAGTCACTCAGATCGTCCATACTACCAGCGTTAATTTTGTTGCCAACTTTTTTAATAATTAGGCCAAACTTGATGAGAATCGAATAATGGTTTTGGAACAGGCAGTGCACCCAAAAGCGGAGCAGAATTATGCGCAAACCAAAAAGCAACAGAAACATGGTCTTTTCTTTTCCTCATCAGCTACACATATAGGCATCTACCGGTTGCAACAGGAACATAAAGCGTTCGTGCTTGCTTGGGCCCTGTTCGTTTCTTTTAGCGCTAAATTTTAGAGGCCTCTAAATAAAGAGAATCTAGTACTAAATAAAGTCTAATGACAAAACCTTTTTACAGATGGGTACATCTTTACGAGACGAATCTAACGAGCCTAAGTAAGCTATGTTTTGCTACATTATTGCTACAGTAATGCTACAGTACCATCGTCTAACCACGGATTGGTTACCCTCATTAGATTCGTCTCGCGAATTAGACCAGGGGTTCTGCAGTTAGTTTTGTAATTAAACTTTATTTAATACTCTTAAATGATAAGATTTTTTTTTAGATCCCTCTAAATTTTAGACCCCCATGAAACGAACACCCCCTTGGTCCCAGGGCAAAAGGAGAAGAGAATATTTAGGTGAACTAGCACATTCGGTGGGCAAGAGCTAGTCTAAGCTAGTCTGCTAATTTATTCCGATGTGATTATAAGCCCCCTGATAATTAAACTGAAGAGTAATGCTTGGCGAGTACTCTAATTATATTACTAGCTTATGTATGTGCGGGCACTAATTGGCACGTTGGGATTTATTTTTGTCGGATTAGCTTTGCTTGTGCCCTCAGCTTTAGTAACTTGCTTGTGCCGGGGCGTTGTATGCAATGATGCTGCCGTCCTGCCGGTGCCGGCGCCGATGGAGAAGAGCCAAACGGCCGCGATTTTGTTTATGGCAGTGGCGAGTCCGCGGGTTATTCAATCAAATTTTAATCGGTCGCGGCATCAGGGGGATCTGCAGCCAAACGGCCGCGATTTTGTTTATGGCAGTGGCGAGTCCGCGGGTTATTCAATCAAATTTTAATCGGTCGTGGCATCAGGGGGATCTGCAGCCCCGGCCATGCCGTCGTTAGGTTCAAAGTGCACCTGATTGGTGTTCCTTAGAGCATCTCCAGCAGGGCCCTACATAAGCCCCTAGATGGGATGTAGGGACTTTGTTTAAAAAATCAACTCCAGCAGAACCCCTACATGAGCCCTTAGGCTTATTGGGTCCCCATATTTCTCCCCCAAGCCCCTAGATCTGGGGGCTTGCTATGGGGTCGCTACATGTGTGGGTCCCGCACAACGGTCACGCGCGCGCAGAATTCCTCCCGTTTCCCTCCTCCCCGTGACCCTGCCGCCCCGCCGTCTCCTTCCCCGCCGGCCGTCGTCGCCTTCCCCGGCGTCGATAGTCGCCGCCCTGCCCAGAATCACCCGCCCGTGCCCGGATCTACAAGATTCCGTCTACCACGGTGTCGTTTGAGGTCGCCCCAACGAGAACGCCCTCTGCCACCGCCGCCCTTCATGACGACTACTGCAGGTCTGCCGCGCCCAGGGGAGGGCTCGCCACGGAGCACGTCAAGCCGGGGCTCGCCCCTCGCGCGGGCAGAGGCGTTGTAGCTCGGCCTCGCCTGCGGAGGTCGTCCTCGTCGGGGAGGGCTCGCCGCGGAGGTCGTCCTCGCCAAGCTGCCACATCGATTCGCCACCGGAGGGCCCCCCGTCGTCGATTCGCCCCGCCTTTGCCTCCATGGATCGCGGCGAGGCCTCGATGCCGCCGAATCGACACCCTCGACGACGAGCATGAGGTGCAGCCGCTCCTGGTCGCTTCCTGCCTCGACCTGGCCGCGGGGCTAGAGGGCATCGCCGCCGTGGCCACCCGTGCCGCCATGGCCTCCGCGCTCGCGCCTCCACCCCGCCCCTGCGCCACCATGGTGTCACGCATCGCCGTGTTGTCCCCTTGTCGTGCTGTGGCGTCTCGTTGTGCTCGCGTGAAGAAGAAGCGATAGGAGGCTGACGTGCAGGGCCCACATATGTAGGGGCTCAAGTTTAGGGGGTGCTGCTGGAGTTGGAAGCAAAATGTAGGGACTCAAATGTAGGGGCCGACCCCTAGATGGCATGTAGGGGCTCAATTGTAGGGGCTCTTGCTAGAGATGCTCTTAGGCCCTGTTTGTTTCCATCCTAGATTATATAATCTAGCTCATATAATCTATAAGCTGAAACAAACATGTTTCACATTATGGCCAGATTATAGCAATTCACAGGTCAGATTATCATAATCTCATAAGATGCTTCCTCCCAGCTTATAATCTATAAGCTAGGATTATATAATCTGAGGGGGAAACAAACAGGGCCTTAGCCGGCCCGAGGAAATCGAGTACGACGTGTGAATGCACAGGCAGCTGCCTATACTATTTAAACTAGGATGGTAGCCCGCGTATTTGCGCGACTAAATTAGTTAAACTATTTAAATTATTTTTATATTACAGGAGTTGGAACATGATTTATTGTTATTAGTTTTATAGTAATACATTTTCAACATAGCTAAAATTGATTGGAGAAATTGCTCACCGTCTCTGTCAATTTGAGTGTGTGATGAGTCATCATTTATCTGAATGTCATATTGAAATAACCAATATTTATAGGTACCATACATGTAAAGGTCATCATTATAGCAACTGGCCGACAAAGATACATGATCGAAAACAGTGAACATGTAAATATTGTGTAAGGGATAGAATAAAAGATGAATCACGAGAATAATATAAAATATTAGATATGATATGAACTCAGTCATAATATATATGTATTTTTTATTAAACCAAGAAAATTAAACAAAGTTGATGCTTTTCTATGCAATTTTAATAATACAGAACTCCCATTTTATTTTCATAATTTGCATCATGCTCCCCTCTATTTATTCTGATCAATTGTTTTTCTATCAGCATTCTTTCATCTTGGACATGCTTCTATTTTATTTTTTGTTTTTTTTTTAAAAATAGGACACACAACATGATTTCAAGGAAACATAGACACACCACTAATAAAAGTTATGCAATATACTTTTAAGAAATAAAAAATATCTATTAATTTTTTTAGATTAGCCTGTAATGATGAAATTCTGAACTTTGATTCACATATAAACTCTTTGCAACAATGCATGTTTGCTACAGGAGACCTTGGTTGAAAATTTTGAGCTTTTTATAATTATTTCAATATGCAATTTGATAGTCTTGTCTTTTGTTTCCGTCAATGTGAAGCACATAAGTGAATAATAAATGCTTGTTCCATGCTTTGTAATAATATGATCCATCCACCACGACATCTAACTTGTCTTCTCACATCACCATTAAGATACTTGTGATATGATGTTTTTGTGTTCAAACATCAATCACAGCGCTCAAGTGCACATATAGGTGTATAGCATATATTAGCCATGGCTCCATAGTTCAGTCTTGATCAAGCCAGCCCCATGTCACTCGAGGTTACGCATACTTAGGTTCCCTTGAAGACTGAACTATATATGCTTCTCGTAGATCTATGACTTTACACTAAAGAGGTCTACTTAGCGCTGCCGACGATTATCGTGGTACTATGTAAGCAGATGGATCGTGCTTACGTGCATCCTCAGAGATCGCTATGGTAGCTTAAGGCCATCCAAACTTTAACCATCACATATGTTTATATATTGGGATTATTTTTCAAAAGTTTTGGGTGTGTGATCTTAAAGTTCTATAATATTGTCACCTTAAAAGTGATCTTTACATTTTTTTCAAGTATTTTTCTTTGTTTCCTTTTTTTATATACATGCATACACATGTTTATTACCTATTTACTTATTGAAGACAAATACTGATAGTTTTTAACCATTAAGGCATTACATATTTAGAAAATAATGCATTGCAACTCATGTTTCATCTTAATTATATCTCAGAGAAGGAGACTTTGGATTCTAATGAAAGGTGCATTGCATGTAAAGTGTTAGCTAAGGATGTGATTTAAATTATAAAATTGTTTATATTTTTCGTATGATTTTCTAAGGTGTATTTCCTAACAATTTAAAGAGAAAATATATTCACTTTCGTTTGATTTTTTTTCACTTGAGTTTAGAATATTAAAATCCATTTATTTAGTAATCTAAATTTGAAAAGTGATTAATCTAAAAATAGGAATTAGGTGTATTTTTTGCTATTTTTATTATTCCAAAATTGAGCTATTTTTTTACTCATACTGGTATGGTGGGTAAATTAGAAATAAGATTTAGGGGTATTTTTGGCTATTTTTATTATTCCAAATTTATTTTTTCAGACTCATAATGGCATGGTGGGTAATTTTGAAATAGGCGTGAGGGGTATTTTTGGTTTTTTTTATTATTCCGAATTTAGTTATTTTTTTACTCGTAATGGTATAGTGGGTAATTTAGAAATAAATGTGAAGTGTAGTTTTGTCTTTTTTTTATTATTATTTCGAATTTAGCTTCTTCTTTTTTTACTCAGAATGGCATGGTGAGTAATTTAGAAATATGTACGAGGGTATTTTTGGCTATTTTTTATTTTTCTGAATTTATCGTTTTTATAATGGCAGTGGTGGGTAATTTTCTATTCTTATTTTCTCGGATTAACATGAGAATTTCAGGTATTTTTAAGTGAACGTGGTGGCTCCGTTTTGTGATCAATTATATATATAAAATAGATTTTTGTTTCTTAAAAATATGCGGGTTAGGTCCTAAGTAAAGGACGGTGAATGTTGAATTATGTAAGTACCAGATAGATACCCCATTTCTTGATCCACAGCCACCTCTCGGGTTGGATTTTGTTTTTGGTACTTTGGTTATTACCAAATGACATTCCGTTTATCTTCTTTTTATTTTTATTTTGAGAAGAGAGAGAACAAATGACATTTGGTTTATGTATACAATTAATGTTTCCATTGTGACTCGGATTAAAACGAATGCAATTGCAGTTGTAATCGGGAAACATACTCCAAATTGAACCAACGACATTCCAACCACCTTGATACTTTGACTTAGCCGTCTAGCTATCTGTTTCTTTGTCGATCAAAAGTGGAGATCACATTACACATGGTCGCTGCTTGCTCCTACTCCACAACACAACACATGTTTGAACGGAGCTTGTGGTAGCGCTTGACATAGAATTTCTATTGGGTATGCAAGGTGAACAATCGGTTGGCAGCTGGGGCCAGTGCCCCCCCCCCCCCCCCCCCCCCCCCCCAAAAAAAAAATTCTTTGTCCATCCTTAGTTCTACACTTGAATGTACTATATAAATATATCCTCATAACTAGGGTTGTTCACTAGTGGTTGCATCAAACGTGATCGAAACTGACAACCGAACCGAACTTATGCCCACAAGTTACCGTGTTGATGTGATACAAATCCCGTTCAGGTGAATGTTGTCCAAATAGTAATCGATTTGTTTGAATGATTTAGTCAAACTAAAATGAACATGCCAACCATGCCAACTCACTATATTTTTCTCTCTTCTTGAAGCTTCATCACTATTTGGCCACGTTAAAGTTCTTTTTGGTTCTGTAATTTTTTTTTTACTTAACTTAATGTTTGCCGAGAGCCACCACAGATACGCTCGGCAAATAATTGGTTTTCTTTTTTAAAAAATTTCGTTTCAAACGTACTTTTCGTTCACATTTTGATTTCAAATTAAAAAAAGTTCAACTACAGAGTTTTATAACCTTTTGATATCTAATACTTCTATTTTTACAAATTCTTCATACGGTATCATTTTCAAAATTCAAATTTTCAAATTTGGGAAAATTAAACGTATTTTTCATTGACATTTTGATTTCAAATAAAAAGGTTCTATAACTTGTCAACTACATAGTTTCTATAACTTATCAAGAGCTACAAATTACATCTGTACTATTTCTCTACCCGAGATTACCCGGTAAAATTCAAATTTTCGCTTTTCAAGAAATTGATATGTATTTTTCGTTGACAAAGCAAATTCAAACTTCAAAAGTGTTCAACATCAAAGATGTGTAACTTTTGAAGACCTACAACTTCTATTTTGATCATTTTTTAATATGATATAATTGTAGCCACATTGTTCACAAATTTTAAATGCACCTCTTCAAGTTTCTATGAACTACACGGGATCTTTATGGTTTGTGAACAAATTTACCATCGCTTTCTCAAATGAAAAAACGACCAAAATAGAAAGTGTAGATATCTAGATTTAAGACAACTTTGTAGTTAACAAGATTTTCATTTGAATTAATCTAACGCATGGAAAAATTCATTGAAAATAACTTTGCCGAGAGCGGCACTCGGCAAAGAATTACTTGCCAAGAGCCGCACTCGGCAAAGGTAATTTTTTTTTGCCCAGTGCCCGCTTTGCCGAGAGTCTGGCTCCATACGCTCGGTAAATAGATTTTTTTTTGCCGAGTGTTTCCCTAGGGCTTTCGGCAAACCTCGGGACAGGGCCCGCAGTTCTGACGGCGTCGCGAGTTCCGGATGGCCGTTAACGGTTGCCGAGCGTTCGCGTTTTGCCGAGAGTCTTCGGGATGTTTGCCGAGGGGATTTGGAGGGGCTCTCGGCAAACAATTTTTTTTGCCGAGTGTCTGCTTTTTGCCGAAGGTCTGTTCTCGGTAGACGTTGTGACGCCGAGTGTCCCGGCTTTGCCGAGAGCGGTACTCGGCAAACCGGTTGTTTGCCGAGTGCCCGACGATTTGCACTCGGCAAAGCCGTGGGCACCCGGCAAAAAAACCGGTTTCCCGTAGTGATAGCCTTAACGGCACCACAAATGAGCCTACTCATCAAGCAGATGTTCAGGGCTTGAGGCTGGCATGGATGCAGGTGGAGGAGTTGGCCAGCAAACGAAAGCCTTTGAGTTGCTCGCACTGTACATAATCCGGCAATAGACCTGGCGAGGCGAGGACATCCATCGACTCCACGGGGACAACCATTGGTAGTAGGGCGTGAAGGAAGGGGACCCCATGGCTTGAACGTACCTGTAACCTAGGTGAGTGAGTACTAGGCCGACTGACGGCTCGCTGGCTCGTACGTCGTCGTCGTTTTTGGCATGCCATGCCCATGAGTCCATGAGCAGGGCGGGGGCGTGCATCGCTTGGTTTTTCCAGGCTGTTGTGCTTGGCGGACACGGGCGGGCGTCGACGGTGCTGGAGCTGGACCAGCCTTGCTCGCGTGGCGCGGCGTGCCTGCGAATCCGTCCCTGCCGCGGCCGTATCCGCGGCACCTGCTGCCTGCCCTGCCGTCCGTCCGATGTACTCGTATGCGTGTAGTTAAACTATGGATTGACTCACTGTATTTTGCATTCGTTGGTACACTACCAAATTGTTTTTTTTTCCCCCTTCTTTTGGTTGTTGGACGGTGGACTTTGGCAGAGTGGGATTAGTCTGTCCGCGTTCAACCGTGGTTAAGGTCCTGCTGGCTGCTCGATCGGTTGACTAGATTTATAAAACCTACTAGCAAGATACAGTACTATACTATTCAGGGAGATGAGTGGATGAGTGAGACCGTCCTCCGATTCGGTAAAGTTCGTTAATTTTACTAGCGCTACGACGGCGTAGGGGAGCTTGGCTGCAGCAAAGCAGCAGAGGAGGAGGATGGCGGTCAAAGAAGGGCTCGTGCGGCCAACGGGACGAGCACATGGGTGGCTGCCTACTCGTAGTATATGCTATAGCTCTAGTGCGTGGCGGGCGTCACGTGAACAGTGTCAGGCCGGCCGGCCGCACGACGCGATCCAAGCCCAGTGCCGACGACGAACAGCGAGCCGAGGAAAGTATATATCAGCATGCAGCACCCACCCAGCACGTCCTCTCCATGGCGTGGCCTCCTTGTACGCGGCCGCCGGCCGTCCGGGCACCTCGTCTCCATGTGGGCTCTGTCCCCGGCCGGACCACCACCCATCCACGCATCCAGGCCGTGACTGGTCCACCACCGCGCACGCCACGTTGGCTCCGCTCCTTTCCTTCTCCTATCCTTCCTGCCGTGCCGTCGCCAGCCACGCCGCCGCCTCCGCCTGCGTCCGGGTCACAGCGGCAGCGGGAACGTTGTTTTTGTTCCTCTCCTTTGGGTTCTCGATCTGTTCCTGTGAATCGATTGTTTTTTTTTTTTTTGAGGAAATCCTGCGAATCGATTGTCGCATCCGTTCCGGCCCGGCCACTCCAGCGCAATCACCTGGGCTGGTTTGTACCAGCTCTTTCTCGGTGTCTGTCCATTTAGGTACGGTGCACCGCATTTTCTCGTTCGTTAGGCACGGGCATTTTCATTCAGCCCAGCCCATTACAGCGGCAGGCCTCAGCAGTAGCAGCCCTCTCGTACTTTCTGTGTTTCCTGGACTCAAAGCACGGACGGGCCTTGTTTCAATCACCCCCCTTCCTAGTTTCAACTTATCGGTCCAATTAGAGTAAAACACACCCATGACCATCGAACTTGTTTGGCTATTTTAGTTTGGCCATTGTACTTATGAAGTTACAAATCATGGCCGTTAAGCTTGACTCT
The DNA here is from genome assembly GCA_007726485.1 of Eragrostis curvula. Taxonomy (NCBI): domain Eukaryota; kingdom Viridiplantae; phylum Streptophyta; class Magnoliopsida; order Poales; family Poaceae; genus Eragrostis; species Eragrostis curvula. The sequence continues at coordinate 10,419,953 of RWGY01000005.1, forward strand.
TCATGTCGATACGACTATTACTTTTATAGTTTGGGACAATTATGTTTTTACCCTCACTCTGAATTTTAATTGTGATTTTACCCTCACTTTTTTGACTTTGTGATTTTACCCTTATTTTTTCAACCTGAAGCCAGAGTTGACCCCTACTGGGGGTAAAATCGCAATAGAAATATTCTGATTTTACCCCTACTAAGGGTAAGATCTGTCATGTTGAAAAATCAGGGGTAAAATCAAAAAATCAAAAAAGTGAGGGTAAAATCAGAATTAGAGTTCAAAGTGAGGGTAAAAACACAAATGCCCCTTATAGTTTTATGTATTTTTATGACAAAACATATGTATAACCGTTACTCATCATCCTACATGGAATTTGACTCATCAAACATGAAATTTATTAACACATGCACTCTCATTTATTATTTTCTCTTTATGCCTAACCTTTCCATCAACTGCTTCTATTTCTATGTTGGAGGGCCACATCGAGGTAATTTCTAGCAAGCATTGGTGCCGTGTGACCATCCTGCTCATATGTTTGTAAGGCTGACTTCAAAAGCGAGATGCAAATGCATATATGGCTGCCTCGTGGAAACCTGCTCCAACAGGTAAGGCAAACGCGTGAGGCAAACTGCCTTCGAGGAGAGAGAGGATGCAAAAATGGATCCCCTCTCTCCTCGAATGCATTTGCGCGGGCGAGCGGAGGCGCGGGACGGGATGCCCTGCCCGGCCAGCACGCCATGGCCGAGTTGCAGATGAAGTAGGCGTCATCAGCGAGGGACGCGAGGAGGAGAGCACGGCGAGCTCCGACGGGGAGGGGACGGTGTTGGTGGCGGCGTTGAGCGGGAGGAACCCCGCGGGGGGGAGGGGGGGGGGGGGGCAATGAGGCCCGAGCACCAGCGACAGAGAAGAGCTCTAGCCCAGCGCGCACGCCCACGACGACGAAGAGCTGAGAAAAACAAGGGTGGGGGAGAAAGCGGCGTACTTGGTGGTGGTGGGGGCCGTGGACGATGGTCAGGCGAGCGTGGCGGCGCTGGACGACGTCCAATACTGCAGCGAGTACGCCTATCGTCCTCCAAGTCCAGCCCATTCTTCCCGCTCGGCGGTCACCCGCCGCCGTCCGCCTTCCGTCGTTGCCGCCGCCCTTCCGCGTACGCGCACCAGGCAGCGGCGACGTCAATTTCTCCTGCTCCTCCCTCTCGCTCCCCTCCGCGGCGCGGAGGTGGGCGCAGTCTGCCATCCAGCAGCAGCACGCGGACACGCATGCCGGTGTCGTTGATGCTGCCTCCATCGCTGCAGTAGATGGATTCGACTAGCCCGACGTCCCCAAGCTCTGCTCTGGCTTCAATTTGAGAGCTTGGGCCCTCACGCGTGCTTATCTGGGCGCGCGAACGACAAGGGCGGGCCACAAATCCCATGGCTTGTCGTCGTCGTGCTCTCAAATTCTCAATCCGCCGGGGAGCACGACACCCAGGCGTGCTTGCCCGGACGCGCCACGACGCCCGCAGCGGGATCGTCTGCACGCAGGCCTCCCTCGCCGGCCTCCCCGCGGCTGCTCTCCGACGCGACACCTCGGCACTGCTCCTCGCCCTCCCCACGTAGTTCTTCTGCTGGACATGGCAGTTCCTTGGGGGCGGTGGTCGCGGCGGCGCGCGGGACGAGCAGGGCGCAGGACGGTGGCGAGCACGGAGTGTGGGGCCCAGGACGGCGGCGCGGCGTGGTGGGGCGCCGGGCGAGCGTGGGCCGAAGGGGTTGCCTCTCCGCATGTTTTGCCTCTAGCTATTGGAGACGGAGGCGAAAGTTGCGTCTTCTATTAAGTGTACACAGGAGGCAATTTCTATTTGCATCTCCTTTGTTGGAGTCAGTCTAAAATATGCATTGTGCAAACAGGCACAAGTAAACAAACAAGCCTGGGATTTACCATAATCTAGAGAAGGTTCTTCTGGGGCGCTCTCGCCTCTGCCCTGTCCAACCTCACGTCGGTCTCCGCCCACCCCTCGTCTGTCCGCTACTCCTTAGTCTGCGTGGACTGGGCCTTATTGGGCTGGGGTAAGATCATGGCGTGGGGGCCGCCAGACCAAAAGCAACCCGTGGCTCGCGCGAGCAACTACTGTCAACGAAAGGAAACCAGACGTGCGTGCCTTCGAGTTCGAGCCATCTACGAGCCCACCTTCGTTGCACCTGTCAACAAAATGAAACCAGATGGTGCGCATCACAGTCTCACCACCCAGCTCGCGCACCTCCACGCATTGGAAACCGATGGCGAATAAATTGTTAACAATTAAATAAATATTAGCAAATAGAAAGTGTGTGAAAATATCTTGGAAAAAACTATCCACATGATTGAAACAAAATTCTCTTGGTGGAACAACATACTTAATGGTTTGGAACAAATCATCCGCATACTTCGAACAAACAAGTTATCTTAGCGGAACGACATACGTAATGGACTAGAATAAATCATCCGCATACCTGGAACAAACAAATTCTCTTAGCGGAACAACATACGTAATGGCTTGGAACAAATCATCCGCATGGTTAGAACAAACAAGTTCTCTTAGCGGAATAACATACGTAATGGCCTGGAACAAATCATTACGTATGCTTGGAACAAACAAGTTCTTTTTTGAAACAAACTACTTAGCGTTGTAGAACAAATTGTTTGAGCTATTGGAACAAATGAGTATATGTTTGGAATAAATAGGTTCTATGCCTGGAACAAACCAGTATATAGCAGTGCAGGAAAAGACTAATGGCACGTGGGTCAGAAAATGACAAAAGAGAGAAGAAAAACACAACATCAGCAGATGGGCTTTACGTGTTGCAGGGCGTTGATGATTTCGTTACGTGGGCCGGACTCGAGCACATGGTAACTAGGCCGACATGCTGCTCTCGCGGAGGGGTGGGCGGAGCATGTCTTCTGGTTGCGGTGGGCGGAGGGGACGATTGGCGGGTTCTTCTTGCCTTGCGGACCTCGTCAAACGTGGTCCCGCCATCCTCGCTTCTACTCAAATCAATTATGCCCCAAACGTATTATGGCGTTGCTTGTCGCTTGCACCTTGCAGTTGCAGCACAGCCGCCAGATCATGGCCCTTTCCAAATGAAAGACAAACAGTAGATTGAAAGCATTTATTTTCAAAAAGATTAAAGGGACGCATATCTTAACTAACAAAACAAGTTGTAAAGGAAAGGAGATCATGTGTGTTGGTGTTGTGCGACGAGTCGAATTCCATACGAGTCACGGTAATATGCATACCAAATCATCAAAATATGTAGGGTCATGAAAGTAATGACTACACAAAAAGTCATGCTTAATATATGACCATCATTTGCACTTTTGCGAGTACAATAGTCAAACCGAAATAACACTCAAATTCATTGGACATCCTTGCATTTTACTCGTTCAGTTATGATGCACAACCAATTGATGAGAGTCATATGTACACAGGCGGCATCACATAAATGATAGCTAAAGATACGTTCAAAATATCTGCATAGCATTCTGCAGTTTCGACAAATTTTAATGTACTGCTAAAGATGGGGCTTGTTTTTATGGCTACCAGGTACGTTTCGACTTATATAAATGGGAGTATTAAAACAAACATCAATCCCTCCTAATTAATTGAAGCACACCGCGGTGAATCCGGCGCCGTTGAATCACACTGCGGTCTCGATCTGCTGCCAATGCACCCTGGGCCGCCGCCATCCTTCATATAAAGATGAACCCCCCCACACCAAAAGGACAAACGCGATCGAGGAGACCAGCATCATCCAGCAGTTAGCTACAGACACCGTACGTACACCTCTCGTTTGACGACCTCTCATGGTGTCTCTTTTGAGGAACAAGGCCGTGTTCCTGGCGGCCTTGGTGGCCGTGGCTACGCTGTTCATGGCCGCGCAGGCCGGTATGTACACTAGCGTATTCTCTCTCTCTCTCTCTCTCTCTCTCTCTCTCTCTCTCTCTCTCTCTCTCTCTCTCTCTCTCTCTCTTCCCTTGCTGTTTTTTTCCTCAAAATAACGGTCTGATATACTAGTAGTAATAAAGAACGTTTCCCCTAATTAATTCGTACGCTGTGCAGAGACCTATTGCGAAGGCATGGCCAAGTGCACGATAAAAAAGTGCCGCGCGGTGTGCCACCCCAGGGGGTTAATCTTGATCAACTGCAACCAGCTGCCAGGCGATAGATTCCCCAGCCAATGCTGTTGCGAGAGCCCCGTTGATGGTTACACAAGTATGCAACGACCCGGTTGATGGAATGTAATTGATGATAACTATTAACTGAATAATGAAATCTCGTTGCAAAAGTTTTCCCTGGTTCCCGTCTCTTGTTGGGTCTGCTCCCGGCGGCGTTTTGCTGCCGACGAGCGACGACGGACGGATTACGAGTGCCAAGTTAATTAAAATATGACATGACTCCCAAAGTCTTTCGTCAGCGTGATTCGCGAGTTCACCAATTAACGCTCGCGTTTTATTCTTTGCGGACGGGCTCCTCCAGGCAGATTGGGTTCAACTCGATCGTTGACCTATGTTCGTGTTCGGGACGGGATCCTCCAGGCAGAGTCGGCCCATGGAGTCCGCCTTGCGTACTTGCCGCTCCGTACAATCCGCCTCGCGTACTCGCGTTTCACGTTTGATATAGCTAGGGTTCCAAGCCTCGTCCTTCAGGACTCACTAGCGGCCGCGGCGTTCTTCTGCGACGTACGCGAGAGGAGGGCCGGAGCGGCGCGTGGCTTGGGGCCGAAGCGGCGTGGCCAACAAGTTCATCATTGCTGTGATCGATCGAGTTCGCTGCGGCGCATCGTCTTCCCAGTTCCCAGTCACAATCCAAGTCTCATAGTAACCCATGGCCACGCGGGCCTACTTGATCGCCTACCTGATCCTCATGCACCCATAGTCCTGATCAAGTTAATCATCTTCCGTCTCCCAATTATGTCCACGATCTTGCAGCCAGGCGACACTGCGACAGGGAAGGAAAGGAACCGCGTAATGAACATCTCTATCTCTATATATACTTATATATACTCCTATTATTTTCCTTCCGAGTCCACGTGCGTCGCACACCTCCTCTGTGAAATTTTGGCGCCGACAGGTGGGTCCCACGTACATGACGTCCCCACCCGGATGAAAAAAAAAGGGAAACCGCAGGCGCTCTCGGCTCCCTCTGCCTGTCGTCGCCGCCGCTCCCTGCCCGTCCCGACTCCCGAGTCGGCTCCCTCGCTCCAGCCATCGCCGTCGCCGAGGGCCCGTAGCGGGGCGCACGCACGCCTGATGGGCGCTCTGTTATTCCCCTTGCGAAGTGCTCCTCTCCCCTCTCCCGATCCCAATCCAAATCGCCGCCGATGCCGGTGCCTTCTGTTCCCACATCGCGCCGTGCCTCCCCTGCGGCGTGTGACTCGACGGCGTCACGGGGACGGACGCCGACGTCGGGAAGCTCGTCTGGGTGCGCCGCCGCAATGGAGACTGCCCGCGCGCCTGCACGTCCTTGCAGAGAAGAAGATGAACACCTCGCCTTTTCATATTCCTATTTTTTCTTCGATCCGTTTTTCTGATTGATTGCCTACCAATTTCCCGATGGTATATATCTGATTGTTGATCGGTGCTTTCATGATGCTGATAGCCACTGCAAACTCAAGAAAATTGCTGGGATGTTTTTCTTTTCTGGATGCGTGCATCGATAGCTTAGCTATAGTTGTCCTTGGTGCTTAATGGCATCACTACGACATATAATTCAAAACCTGTTTTCCTTTTTGGTATTATTATCCTAAAAGGTGGGATATCTATCAGGAGAGTCAATTAGAGTCAGTTTGCAGCTTTCTATATCAATCCTATGCATAGATTGAATTTTAATTTTTCATGATCTTGTTGTGCTGGCAGGAGCAATAAGTGGGGACTAATCAGTTTATGTGTCGATTAATTACTTTCATGGTATGTTAGAGATGGATTTGTTTACATGAAACTAACTGATTTATGGGCGTTGATTCATTGCAAGCATCCTGGAGTGCTGCTTGCCACATAAACCATGTGGTAATTTTTCATAATGGCCTACTTGCTCATCAATAGATTGTGGATTTTTTTTTAAAAAAATCAAGAATGTTTGAATAAATCAACAGGTATCATTAGTTTCTTCTCGAATACTGTTTACATTCTGGGTTAAATGTAAGGTTATATCTGAGGCCACAGATACATATGATATTTTGATCTTTTCTTATATGGCCTGATTTTAAGCCCATGAATGCCACACAAAATATTGACCATCTGTATTGTCGATGATTATGATCGATAAGCATTGTCTGAAATAGAAGCATGCTTTATTTAAAAATCATTTGCTAGGTTCATGTTTGAGCATATAGAGTAGTGTTTGGCAATGCTTTTAATTTTCCAGGCATGGAAATAGTGGTATGACGCGATAGAACAAGGCACAATGTCTTCAAGTGTGCAGATAGTGACAATGACGTCAGCCTCAAGGTCTCCCTGGCGTCCTGCTGCGATGGTGGCTTCAGCGAGACGACTTCGACAGCGGCACGGAGCCTCCATGGCATTGGTGATGCAGTACGAGCACCAACAGGTTGCTCTTCTTCCTCAAACTCTTATTTTGGTTGAGGTATAGCTTTGCATTACCTCGATGCCGCCTATCACAGTAGCAAGGATGAACCATGTCCTTGTTCTTTCTTGCTTGCCTCAGGCGTAACAGCTAGCTGAATACAGTTTCTTAGCCATCCTGATTAGTAAGATTTTTTAAACAGTTTCGATTGAATCTTGCCGCAGTAAGGAGCCAAACACAGCCAAACCACTGTTACGATGTTCCTGAGTTTCCATGTATGGGCAATGCAATATCCTTTGCCCATGCTAATTACTTTTAATTGTTGGTTGTTTAATTACCTATCATTTTATTATTTATGAGTAGTGCTTAGTGCATGACCAGAAAATTTTAGTTCAATACAAGTTTGTCAATGTTTATTTATTTCTGCCAGAAAATTTCATGCTTTATTAATGATGAAGTATTTAATCTAGAGAGTCAAATTGACAATATATCTCATTTTACTCGGTATTTTTTCCTGGATTTTTTATTGGATTAGTGAGTGGATAGAATACGCATCTGAAGCATGAAGGCCCATCATCTGTAGCAGTCAGGTGCTGCTTTGGTGTTCGTTTGGTAACCTTCCTCATCTATAATTAACATGTAACCTCCAACTTCTATGATCTCCCTTTTTCTAGGGTATTTGGTGCTGTCAGTTTATCAAAGCATCACCCTTATTTATGCTTATCTACTGCAAACTAATTCAAATCTGCCCTTGCTGTTGTCTTGTAAGTTTTTAAGGATTTCTTTTCAATGACCTAGAGTTTAAAGCACACACATTTTCTATTTATGAAGGAAATGAATATTTTCTTGGTGTAAGCGGATTCTTATATTGTTGTCTACTGATGAAATAAGTTCTGAATAAGGCTTCAGATAAGCATATTAATTCTCTTTAGGTGTTGTCCAACTTTGCATGATTATTATTGAATTGGCATGTGCATGGCTAAATCACAATATATTTGTTTGATGCAACAGGTTTTGGAAAGATTTTATTTCTCTATTTTTTTAGTTGAGTAAACATGACAGGGCTGGCACTTTTCAGAAAAGGTGACACAAGCTGTAATAGTATAGGTATATGATCTGATAAAGTGTGAAACAAAAAATTGATTTAAAATTATCTTTGTATTATAAGCTCTGACATTAAGTGCATATAATGCATTGTAGTTAGATATTTTTTCCTCAGTTTATTTTGACGACAAGGCTGATTCTTTAGTTTTACCACACACCCTCTTGTATAACGAGGGTTATGTGAAAATCAATTGTGATGATGCTGTTTCAATGCAATCAGGAGCTAGATCATGGGGATGTGTGGTAGGTGATGAGGAAGTCTGATTGCTGGTGGTATGGGCATAATAACAACAATGCATGCTTTACATGCTGAGTGCTATGATGAAAGGGACTGAATTTGCTATGGACTTCGGCATAGAGCATTTGGTTTTTGAAACCGAGTTGGCAAATTTACCTAAAAGATTATAGTTTTGATCTTGTAGACCGATGTCTTGATATGTGAAGCCAGAAGCATTATCTATTACTCTTTCGCTGAACTTTTAATTAATTATTGTTGTAGATCATGTAATAGGGTTGCAAATGATCTTGCAAGTCATGTTGTATTGTTGGGTTCAGAGGACCTTGTTTTTGAGCATTCCAATGCCCCAACTTTGTTAATGTTCTCGTGTGTAGCGATTCTATTACTCAGACTTGAGTACTATCACTCAGATTAATGGCTCATCATTCAGATTAATTGACTTTTGAGTATGTTGTGTTTTAATTATGCAGTAATGCGGTCCACACAAGGAACCACACAAGGAAAAATTGATCCATTCATTTATTCAATTCAACCAATATTAAGTGATTAGTTGTTATGTTCACTTGTGAGTAATCATCCTTTATTCTTTGTGCACGAAAATGTATCGTCGTAAAAAAAATCACATATTACCAACTAATTTAATTATAGATATTTTATTATTTTTTTTGCAGATGAGTCCGTGGCAACGCACGGGCACTTTTGCTAGTACTAGATATATAGACTTTGACCGGCTGTCTAGCTCCGGGCGGTCGGATAACCAACTACGGTGACCAGCCACCGTCGTGCATGTCTCCCGCCGGCGACTATACGCGAACGCCGGGACTCGCACGCGACGCGCCAATGAAAAGCTATACTCCGTACGTCTACGGGCGGTCGCGTCCGCCGTATGAAACGTATCGAATCCGATTGCTCCGGCGAATTTACAAGCCGAGAGAGCGCTGGTTTTGCACCGTGACGGCAGGGTGATGAGCGAACGTATGTGGCTGGTGAAATTGGACTTCTCATCGTTCCACGTACTATTCACGTCGCCTGGCGCTTGCAGTGAGGTTAACTCGTTTTGTGATCACGAATTTCGAATTTATGCTGTGCTCATCTAAATTTTGTTCCGATACACGAGCATCTCTCGTCGATACAAGAAAATAAATGTAGTCTTACAAGTAAAAACATGCGGGACAACAAGCTGGCCGGCAATAGACTGACAGAAAAAACTAGAAAGAGCTGAGAAGTGCCACCGACTACTGAATTAAAAAGCCAACTCCCCAACAAACTGCTGCTGTGGTATTGAAAGAAAAAACAAAGCATTTAGATCTCTGCTGCTCAAAATGTTGTCACTGCTTCTTATTTTAGACTGACGACACGATATAATCCACTGAAAATTGAGATAATTAACCTTCTGAACTATTTGTTTGCAGGGATCTCTTTTATCCAGCAGGGTGTGTATGGAAAAGATGTTTCGATGGATCCACTCCCAGCAGCGATTTTTTCCCCAAAACAGGTTGGGTATATGCTACCCAAATAGCAAAGTTGTGAGCCATTCAAGCAGTAGGCTAAACCACTCCTCGATGATCCACTTAAGAAGACTATCTCTTCAAAAGGATGGAACCCAAGGATCCGAAGATTTTTAACGAAGCACTTTGTCGTCCTGTCTTCTGATCTGTTGACAGTAGGATTGTTGTAGGAGCTGCACTCTGATCGAATTTTCCAGTGATATTTCTCATCTTCCGGTGCTTCGTTGTAGTTGATATCCTCCAAAATCCAGGGATCGTGTTGGTGGTAGTGGTAGGCACCACGACGTGGTAGAACGTTCCCAATGTTGTTCTGATGCTTCAACACCCACTCAGTAGTGCCAAGTGACGATTCATCAAGTATCCAGACTCGAAGAAGGTCGCAGTGGTTGAGGGATGCCAGGTATACGCCCTTCTTTGATTTCCCTAGGTAAAGACTTGATGCACTGCTGCTTTTATCAACACCCATCGGCGGCTTGATTACCTGGTACTCGTCGCTAGATAATGATATCCTACATTGGAGGGAGGGGAAAAAACGTCAAAGCAAGTTCGCACAAATGTGAAGGATATATCCATGCATCTTAAACAGTAAAAAATGATGATTCGGGAGTGGTAAGGTATTCACCTGAGGAAAAAATTGTTTTCGCAATGAACATAGAGCTTTCCTCGACACAAAGCAGCGTGACCGCCGCCTGCCCCAACCAGGTCCATGTCCGTGAAGGTCCCAGCAGCCTCCCCTTGCCGGGAGAAAGGCCTCTCCTCCCACCGTCCGGTTCTGGACGAGAAGACTTGCATGACGAACGGAGTAGGCGGCCATTCCTCCAGGTGACGGCTGTCGTCTTCGGAGCACGACATGCGGATTCTTACCACCTCGTAGTGCGGCGACATGGTGGGATCGTACGCGAGGTAGCGAGGATGCCAGGGCTCAAAAGGCTCTTTGCGAGGAGGCCGGGGGAGCGGGTCCCAGCGCCGCGTGGCCGGGTTGACGACGTGGTCGTCGAGCAGGAGGAGGCCGTTGCAGTGGTCGCTCACCGGCGTCCACGCGTCGGCGGCGGAGGGCAGGAAGTCGAGCCGGCCCGAGACCTCCAAGGACGACGAGACAGGGGGGCTCCTGAACATCTCGGTGTAGTTGTGCACGTCGAAGTGGATGAGGACGCCGGCCACCGAGAGCGGCAGGCGGCCGGGGCGCAGCAGGCGGCCCGCGTCCACGGCGGCGCGCCACGACGCGCAGACGCACCGGCACGCGGCGAGGCCGCGCGGCGGCACGCGGCGGAGGACCTCCTCGAGCACGTCGCCGGAGAGCGCGTGCGCGGAGGCGGCGTCGGTTTCGCCTTGCTTCTGCTTCTGATCCAGCATCTTCTCGGCCGGTCTTGCCGCCTCACCGCCGGCCATTGTTGCCTCGGCCGTTAGCCGGAGGGTTTGCGGCCGTCCGGCGACCGAGGCGGCGCGATGGGAGATCTCCACCACTAGCGCGTCGATGGATAACGACCAAGGCGGCGCAGCGCTCGGCGGCTCTTGGATTTGTTCGCCGATGCCGACTTGGTGATATAACCCTAGTTATTATGTCAAAAAAACTGCGTGCGTTAGTATTTGTAGATAGGCGAGCAGGGTCTGATTCGTATCCAATTCCTATGGGTACGTCGGACTCGGCGTCGGTATATGGGGAGTCTCGTGCGGTGCACTGTACGTCGGACTAGTCGTTCGTTGTTGACTGGCGTGATGCGGCTCGCGCACGGACGTAAGCGAGGGAGGGAACTCACGTCTATCTGTGTGCTCCCTTTCGCCGAACACACTGGCTGGTTTGGCCGTGGTGCATGGCGGTCAGAGCAGCCGAGGCTGTCAATCGTCCAGTCCAGCACCGCATCGAGATCCAGTGGACTGGAGAGTGCGCGCTGCACCAAGGATCAGAGTGCGCGCGCGCGGCACGCAGTCCCCTCTCTCTCCCTTATCAATGAAAGGAAAAAACGCAAGCAGTTTAAGTAAAAAAACGAAGGGAACACGCAAGCAGTCCCACCGAACCACCCCAGAAATTAACATCACGAACAGGGTATCTCCAGAAATTCAACGAGTATAAGCAAATTAACATCACAAACAGGGTATCTCCAGAAATTCAACGAGTATAAGCAAATTAACATCACAAACAGGGTATCTCCAGAAATTCAAGGAGTATAAGCAGCCAGAAAACAACAACCATCTTTCGCTCATGCCATCACAAATAGGGAATCCCGATGTTGCGCTGGTCATCAGTCGTTACATAACAGTCATGTTCCCCTAAGTTAAAGGCGCAAGAACTAGGGGTGAAAACGGGACGGATAATATCCGCCCGACCGATTGCCGAATCCGAAAAAAATTAATATGGGCAAATACAGGATGCATCAATAATTACCCGACACTATCCGTGCCCGAATTCGAGTCCGAAAAATAATTGCGGGATAGGATATGGGACGAGTGATATCCGTCCCGAATCCGAGTATCATGTGATATGAGTAAGTTTATAACGATTATACACCTAATAATATGGTGTAAAATCAAGAGATTAACGTAACTAAGAGTCAACTTGCTCTTCATCATGCATATCAATGGTTAGTATGTCCTTCTTTACTCTAATTGTTTCTCCAGCTTTTGATTATTCATCCTTGCAAACTTCATGATAATATCCGTGTCCGACTCCGAATCCGAACAAAAAATATGGGCCGGGGTATGGGATGCAGAAATAATTACCCGGGACTATCCGCTCCGACTCCGGATCCGAGTAAAAAATATAGGATAGGATACAGGATGAGTACTATCCGCCCGTATTCGATCCGTTTTCACCCCTAGCAAGAACTACCACGATTACCTACAAAATGATGACATGATGTAAGACCTTCCACCATTACATGTTCACCTATCCTGGAATTGCATGTACGTTATCATCGAAGATCACCATTCTTTGCTCCCCACCCATTGAACTGCAGTTGCTGATCTTTGCATGTTAGCTGCCAACATGAAAATAACAGAAAGTTATGGTCAGGAGTAGGTTCAACTTTTTGAAATCTTCATCTCCTATATGATGGGGTTTAGTACCAACTAACCGACCATTCTCGTCGAGAATTAATATCCGCAACTGAACACAGTGAGAACTAGTATTCATAGAATGATACAAAAGCTCAAGTTTAAACTAGTTAATCAAGAAAACCATCCAGGAGCTAGCTGCATTCTAAATCCAAACAGATTAATGCAAAATCTGCAAAAGTTTCTCCATAGAGGTTCAAATAGCAAAAATTCCATAGGATGGAATACACAAGTTTAAACCAGTTAACCGAGAAAACCTTTGCAACAGCTAGTTGCATTCTTAATCAAACTGACAATCTGTATGTCACTTTAAAACATTATCATGACAAAAATGTTTCTTCTTACTCAAAAAAACAAAAACAAAAAACAAAAAGGTTTCTTCAGAGGTTCAAAATCTAGCAATTAACTAGTTTCCACAGGATGAAATGCTCAGGTTTAAACAAGTATATCCAGAAAACAATACTTGAGGTAGCCGAATTTGTATGTGGCACTAAAACATAACCGGGACAAAAAAAATAAAATTCTCCAGGATAATATAACAACGGACTTCCATCTAATTCCACATTTATTTCGTTATCCACCCCTTCAGTTCACACTAGAGACCAGTCATACATTAAACTTTAACCATTGCGTTTTATTTAAGAAACCTTATGACTGCATAATAACATAACTATGATAACACATCTCAGGTTACGTACCTAGAGAATGCTGCTACCATTGGCAATTGCAAGATCATGGAGACGCTTCCTGTTTTCCTCACTCAAGTACTGCTGAATCAATGGACCCATCCTCCCAGGGAAATGTCCAGATAAAGCAGCCAACGACGTGATAAAAAATTGTTTTGATTCAACATCTCTGAACAGATCATTTTTTACTGATTCAGTGTATGGCAAAAGCTCTGGGCTGAGAAACAATTCCTCACTGTTGTGACGAGCTATCGCATAAGCAGTGGCCATCCCTTCTGATTCCTGATGTGATGAATGTCCGGCACGAAACATCAATGACAGAACGCTGTTAAGCAAACTCCCCCATAGCTCCACATTATCCAACATCATTGCGGACTCGCACAACAATTTTGTTGATGCAACTATAACAAGCTTTACTTCAAGTTCTCCTTGAATCAGACTTGAACCAGGAAACCACGCTTTATTCAGCAAACGGGTGAAAAGATTTGGTTTAGCGGCATTGATTGTGTAAACAAGAACCTTTGAGCTGTAGCAGGCTAATACATTGCACATGAAGATAAGAATGTGCTTCTGGAGCTTGTTCACAGACCTTGATTCGAGTCGACTAGCCAAGAAAGACCATATTTCCTTCAGGAAAGGATCCATAGTATCATGGTGCACAAATTCGACCAGTGAGTTCAGGATGTAGAACCCATCTGACTCAGTGCCACTTTGCTTGATTAGATGCAAGCCCTTTGCAATTATGTAATCAGGGTAGCCAATCTGGTTTATTATGTTTGGCATTTTCTTAAGAAATGCTCGCAGCAGACGGGCTACAGCAGGAATGCATGTTACACTTGACCAGATGTCATCATTGAACAGCATGTGGAACAAGTCCGTGTAGTATACGGAAGCTTGAAGGGACTCAGCTTCTTGCATAAGAATCAATTGAGTTGATACATGCAACGTGAATTGCCAAAACTCATTAATTTGTTCAGCAATGATCTTCCTCAACACAGGTAAGAGCCCAAACTCAAATCCATGCACATATGATTGATCCCGCTCCCCGATCCGCCCAAGCATCACTACCAGTGCCTCAAACAGAAAACGGAAAAATTGCTCCTTCTGGGGGCATTCACAAGCTTTGAACAGAATGGTTGTGAGGCTTAACATTATATCACGTATGGTTTCATACCCAATATCAGCTGTTAAAAGGACCCTGCAGAGGCACCTCATTAAGTGATAATTCTGATAGATACCACGAGGAACAGCTAAGGTTGATGAAATGTTCTCAATAACTTCTGGAGCATGCGAATTGAACTCGAAAGCAGCATATCTAGGGGTCTCAACAGTATGCCCTTCAGGACTCGTAGACTTGTCGTTGATGTTTAGGATATCTTCGATAAAGAGCGCAGCATACGTGTGTACTACATTTGATTTATGCGACAAAAACCTCACCACAGATGGTAACACAGTTTGCACAACAGTTTTTGACAGCTCAAACTTGAATGCTCTCATGAATCTCAGCACAGTAGCCTTTAGAACTGGCTCAGCCTTCCAGTCAGGTGCATGTAGCTCAGGCATAATCACATTCCAGAAGAACTGTTCCATATCAACAATCGCTGTACCACCACTATGCATCAAAGCGGTTACCAAGAATACAGCTCCGTCTTTTTCCCTCCAGTTTAGAACGCGATCAGCTCCACAGGCTGAAATCATATACTTAATCTGCCTAGACACCAGGGCAGCTACCCGATTTGGATAATTTACAGCTAGAGCTCTCAGCAGCATGCAAGTAGAGTATCTTAATGTACCCTCGTCTGAATCAACCCCGATGTATGATGCCCAATCAGAGTCAAACAATACTTCCACATCCGTCCTCAAACGAAGATTTGGGGCAACAGCATGAGAAAATATCTTTTCAACACCATCTGCACATCCCAGCATTGCATGATGACAACTCTCGGCAACAGCAATCAAGAATGATACTCCACGCTGACAAACATCGCTGCGTGATGGTAAACCCGCCTGTGACGTGATCATGTGCCAAACAGACGGAATAAACCCTGCAAGATATGGAGTGAACTCCTCATAGCTATCTGCATAGAGCTCAATTAGCTCACATGTTGCCATCTGAAGAGAATCAAATGCATCAGCTGCTTCAACAGGAATGTCCAGTGACGGGCTCAAGTAAAACAGAAACTCTGACATTAAGGATGCCATGTTTTCTTTCACAAAAGAAGGCAGTTGAGCAGTACTGAAAGAGTATAAAATATCAGAGCAGATCCTAAGACAGGTACAAAGTGGCTTGACAACATATCCATCACCAGAATTAAGGGCCTCACGAAAATGTCCAGAGCAAGAGATAAGTAACCCATATAGTGTACTTCCAAAAGCCTCAATACAGTGATAAAGATCATGCAATAGCTCCCAATCCCACTTCTCTTCCTCTCTGCGAAATCTAGAAAATAAAGCCGAAGCAGGTGTAAGGAGAGCATTGATGGCCAGGACGTTCCCAGCAGACACTGCACCAGCAACATCAGAGACCAAATTTGGGATAAGTGAATCCCAATCTGAAATATTGCTCATTGCTGCAGCTGCAGCTAGACCCTCAGAGAGCTCCTCCCGGACTGTGGCCTCAGATACACAAACAATCATACCTACAAGATGCTTCTGAATCATGGCGCAATCTGACGCAGGAAGGTACCATTTGAGCTCGGGGGATCCCGGCTTGGGCCAATGGCGGCGCACCATCTTCGTGAAGTAGATCGCCGCTTCGACGCGCGTCTCCACGTTGTAGTCCGGCGAGACGGCGAAGGCGACGAGTGCCAGCGCGAAGCCGGGGGTGGAGGCGGCGACCTCAAGGTCCCTTCTGTAGGCTCGCGCGGGGCGACCGCCGGAGCGGATTCCGCGAAACAGATCCTCTAGGGCCTTCCCCCTCTCCCGAGACAGATTCATGGCTGCACGCGGGGATACTGCGAGAAGAGGGCTAGGGTTTCTTCGGAGGTAGTAGGGTTTTGGAGCTCCTCGGGCGGCGGCGACTCGCGGAGGATGAAGAGAGATCAAAAGGACGCGGCGGATGGAGTATTTGGGCTTTCTGGGCCGCAGGTTATGTCCTCGGTAGCTTTTTCCTTCACTTCACTCCACCACAAAACCTATTTTGTTTTTGTTTTTTTCTGCGAAACCGTTCCTCTTTTGCTCAAGAAGCATTTGTATACCTCACTTTCAACTCCCGGTGGAAGCGAATTTTCTAGGATTTAACGGCATTTGTGCTTTCAGCGGTATTCGACGAGGCCGTCGACAACGAGGCGTCAGTGATGACTTCGGGAATCTGGAGAATTTACCGGTTCAGTCTTCGAAGATGCTCATAGGGGTAGGGTTTGCGTATGTACGTTCATAGGGGTGAGTGTGCGTGCGTTGTGAGTGTCTGAGTTGTACTGTGTAATATAAAAAAAAAAAAAAAAAACTTTCAACTCTAATTGTGAACAACGCCTTGCCGGGTATACAGTATGCGAGGGGAATGATGTGAACACTACGCGTGGAGTGCCCGTCTCGGCGGTGGCAACGCCCCCTTTGAACAGGCAAACCAAGACAACTGGTTGTACGGCGGTGGCAACGCCCTGTATGTCCGAAATGACAAGATCCTTCTCGAGCCTTGAATTGATGGGCACATCAACAGAGCCTTGTGATCGGATAACTCCGGTGACACGCCACCTTGCAGTCTTCGCCGACGACTACACGAACGCCGGGATTCCCACGCGCCGCCGACGCTGTCCTTCTCAACGTAATGGCGTGGCGGTGGTCGGGTCCGACGTAAGTATCGAATCGGATCGCTCCGGCGAAATTTCTGATGAGGGGAGGGCGAGACGCAAGCCGAGAGAGCGACGTACGGCTTGACGATCGAAGCACCGTGACGGCAGGGTGATGCGCACGTACGTGGCGCGTGAAATTTACAACCACTTCGTATTGTTCCACAGTTCAGGTCGGCTGAAATGCCTGGCGCTAGCTTGCACTGAACTCGATTATGCACTCGTTCTGTTTCCGATCCCAATGTGATCAGGAGTTCCAGATTATGCTAGCTGTGCTCATCTAACTTTGTTCTGTAACAAGTGCATCTCACGACTTCTTCAGAGCCCGCTGTAAAGGAAAATGAGCGTGCCCTTTTGCACAGCCAAAGTTCTCTCCCCCCACTTACGTTGACAATTCACACTCCCCCCTACCGGTTCATTGACTTGAGCAGTGTCTGCTTGCGATTGGATAGCCTGCCGCTCTAATTTTTCCCGAGTCCACGCCGGCGACATCATCACTTGCCTCCAGTTTCTTCCACGCAAAAGCCGGATAACTTAACTTCTTGTTAATAAAGTTATTATACTCCTGTCAGGTACGTCAACAAGCAAGATAACGCACATGCATTAGTCCTCGCCCCGCCTCATGATTGGACCACATCGTCAACTCGATCGATCGCGTAAGTCATCGCTCAACAGCTGTTTTCTAATCTTATATTACGAGGTCAAGCCAACTGATGCCTTGCAACGTACCTCTGCATTGCTGCGGCGTTCACAATAGTACATCTCATATGTACAAAACACTAGCAGAAGTTGACCATGTTGTTGATTGTTACGTACTAACACGCAGTGACATGCATGTGAGCTGAAGATGAGCTAGGTCCTGGCCACTTTTGCGGCTAAAGTTACGTGCGGATGACTGTCTGAACTGACAGAGAGATTATTACATAAACATAAACTTCTCCATTTTGTAAACGAACACTGACGATGTGAACAGAATTACGTCAGGGATGGGGAGTGGTTAGCCCCGGTTTCCCTGTGCTGATATCCGTTACTCCGGCTGTCCTTTTCCTAAGTACTACCTTTTTTTATCATCATGTTTGTCTGTTAATGTGTAGTACTAGAATAATGCAATCTTTGGTGAGAAAAACGTACGTATCGTGAATGGTACAGTTCAGATTCGTACCTATATAGGGCAGTTTAGATTCTGTTAATAATCCAGTGCTCAGAAGCCGAAAGAAGTCTAGCTGGTAATTCTCTTCTTCGGTGTTTTACTTGTAGTTCTCGTTCTTGTGTTTGAGTTAAAAGAAAAAACCTTTAATCTAAGAAAGTTCAAAATAAACCCGTATAAATTACATCCCCATACAACAGTATGATCCAGTATATGGAAAGTGTTGGCAGATCAATAAGCTGGATCTCTTGACTCTCTTCACACTTTCTGAAATGGATAAGCAGAAGTACTTCAGCCTTTGACCAGGAGGGCGCCGCAGTAGCAGATGCAACACGACATATATAGCTTTTGAAACTATCTTGTTTGAATGCAAAGGCTGGTACTACTCCGAGTATGTTATTGTGTGCAACGACGTGATACGCTTTGCTTCCGACAATATTGATGATAAACTGAGGATTGGAGCATGCACTGCACGGACGCCCCAGCATCATGCTGATTGCAACCGCAAACGAAAACCCAGAATAGTTCGTACAATTGCTGAGTTTGTTTCCATGTGCTCAAACTGAAAAAAAAAAAAGAACTCCACTTGGGAACTGTGAGGAAATTTATCCCATATATTACAGGAAATAAAAATACTACTATTATTTTCGGCTGTTGGAGATTCATGAACCTGTATCTGATAATCACCAGAAGTTCAGTTGGCAGGAACCTGTTGGAGATCAGATGAAGAAATTTGTGCCGTGTAGTGCGCACGAGGGAATCGCCACTTGAATATTTTGGTCACTGGTCGCACTCCGAAAAGTCAGCATATGTGTGCCACGCGGAATGCCGGGCGTTTGACGTTTTTTTTTTCAAAATAAGAAACTCCAATCAACTTGTTGCTTCCACGATGTGTGCTGGACTGCTGGAAATTAGATGAAATTTTGATTCGAATATATACCGGACCCATTTCCTATGAGAATTAAATATCAAAGTTCAGAAAAGAAAAGTAAGATAAATCTGTTTTCTGAATATTTGCTCTGTTGACTTGAAAAATAATCGTTGCTTTGAACATATAAAAACTATGGTTTTCAACGAACTATTATTGTATTTTGCAAAAATTGAGGAGCAATTAGTTGCCTCCATGACTGATCAACTGAGCAAAAAAAAGAAAAAAAATAAAAAAAAAAGAGAGCAAATGGCCCAGTTGGCGAGAATAGTAGACGTTATGAATAGCTGCTTGGGTGTCTGCCCTGCTTGGGTGTCTGCCAGTTGCCACATATAGTGCCATAGCTTTCACACGAAATTTCCAGTGAAATTCAACGCTGTTTCCTCTGCAGACACACTCAATATATTCAAGTACACATACAAAGTCGTCTAAAAAAGAAATGTGTTAGCATAAAGAATCATCCTTTTTTTAGAGGAAGGATCCTGCTTGGCTCTTGATTGAACAATTGAGAAGGTCGTATGAAAGAGAAGTGTTTTATAGTGTAAAGAATAACCCTTCTTTAAGGTAGAATCATTCTCTTCCCGCAAAACAAAAGAGAGGTAGAATCATGCTTTTAATACAGAGGAATGAGTCGGCTTGCCAAAAATAAAGAGGAATGCGACCGGTGAATCTGACAAACAATATTATTCCACCATCCATTGCACAACATTTGTCATTATGATGTTCAAAATAGTTCTTATAATGCCAGGGGCGGAGGCAGGATTTCATCATGAGGGGGGCCAAATGACAAAAATTGACTCATAAGGGGGGCCAAATACATTTTTTTTCTAATTTCCATGGTAAATTTGAGTGTATCCCCCCCCCCCCCCCCCCCCTGCCTCCGCCACTGTATAATGCTTATCGTTACTACTTTCCAATGCAATTTTAGTGGTACACTTTCCCTCTGTGCGGCCTTGTTTTTTATGAGTATTTGCTAGTGTATATTCATTCCTGATGACCTGATGATTCGTACAGCACGGCCGATCCGCGTCTTTGTTGTTTTCATGCACGAAGCGACCGAACTGGCTTCTATAGTTTCATGCATGCTCTGGTCGAGCCAGGTGTGTTCCTCTTTCCTTGCCTGCATGTGTTGGCAGTAGGTTCCATTCCGTTCAAAGTTTTCATCAACCGCAGGAGCACGCTGGCCGTGTGCTGACCTTGTCGACGCCCTGCACTGTGCGGCCTAATCGCAAGGGTACATTGCTGCCACGGCACCATATATCATTTTTGCATGAGACTGCACATCACGGTCTGTTGATTATTCCATCCCCTCTAACTCATGTTGAAACATTAGATAATGTTTTTATGTCCTCGGTGAACGTTCTTTTGACCATATATGTCAGGAGTTTTCATTCATGATCATGCCGTGCAAATAGAAGAAAGAACTTATAACCATGTTTTTGTTTTAATCCAGTAAATTGTTTTTTGCGAGGGTTTAACCCAGTAATCTAACACACTAGGGCACATCCATCTGTTTTAGCACGTGTCCCAAGTTCTCTTGGATTTGTTTCCTTGATCGAAAGGGTTCTATTGCCTTCATCAGTTTACAAATCTGTATTTTTACCAACAAAAATGTTCAGATTAAGAACTGCATACAGGTCATTATTACTATTTTCTTGTGACAATGATTGCTGGTGAACAAGTTGGTATTAACCGAGAAATACCCCTGTCTGTGTTCCTTGGGCCAATATACCTGCTTAAGTTGCATGCAGTGTTCTAGCTAGCTTCGCATGTCACATGCAATGTTCTAGCGCTGCTCTGAAGTTTCATGAGCAGTACTTGGTTTCAGCAAAAAAATGATAAGTTTACTATACATAAGTGGTTTTATTCAGGTACTTTTATATAGTCACCGATGAGACACAATCGGACTTTCTTTCATGCACGACATGGTCCACATGCGCTCTGATCAGGGCAGACTTCTCATCATGATCATCGTCATCAACATGTTCATAGAAGGAACAACACAAAGCGGTCTAAGAATAGTCCGATAGAGGCCTATAAGGTGTTACAAAATGTACGGTGCACCCAGTTGCTGATCCTGCTTGGTAGTTATATCACACGTTGTAAGATCCATTCATGAAATTTCTTCTGTTGAGCCAATTTTCCAATTTCGTTCTTTCGCTGAACTAATGGGAACTTTTGCAGCTAGGTTAGGCCTGCGAGTGATGCAAGTACCACTCTGATCTTGCACCATGTGATTGTCCCTCGTTTCAGTTTATCAGGCTTTTCAACAAAAGCGATGCAGCAGTAAATACAGATTATTAGGCTCTCATTTGCATACTACCGACATGATTGTTTTTTTTAACGGACTACCCACACATCAGTAGATACTTGTAAGTTGTAACTCCCGTTGCAACGCACGGGTAAATTCCTAGTATAAAATAAAATGACATTAAGTAGCATGAGCCAAAAGTATCTTCCCAGTTATATACAACCAATCGAGCATATACAAGGCAGCATGTCCACACAAAAAAAAAGGCAGCAAGTAATTTTTTTTTCCTTTTTGAGATGAAAGCAGCAAGTATATCATAGCTAAAGAGACGCTGCATAGAATGTGGCAGTCAATTAGGGCAAATTTTAATGGACTGCTAAAGATGAGCCTTGGAATTTGGGCTAAAAGTTACTTTTCCATCAAAATTGGGAGAATAGGCTCCCTGCTATATTTGCTCTATTGAAAAGTGCCGCTTCGCGTGCAATGTGCACGGGTACGCCAACCCTCTGTTCATCAAATGCCGGGCACAACCCGAGTCTGACCTTGGTGGTGTCAAGACTCTCAACAACTCCTGAACCTCGTCTCGTGGGCTCTGTTCTGTGCGCGGACCGGACCACCACCCATCCAGGCCGTGGTCCACCACGTACCACGCACGCCACGTTACGTTCGCTCCTTCTCCTCCTGCCCCGCCTTGCCGTGTCGCGCCTACGCCGGCCACGGCGCCGCCTGGGCCAGCCGATCGAGCCGACGACCTGCGTCTGAGAACGTTGTTTTTCCTTCATCTTCTTCTCAACCTTCTTTGGGCTCTCTGTTCCTGCGAATTAATGACCGCGTCCGTTCCGGGCCTTCCGGCCCGGCCGTTCCAGCACAATCAATTACCTGGCCAGGCGCTTCCGTGCTTTAGCTCGCTCTTCCTCGGCCCGCGGTGTCTGTCCATTTCGCTTCACATTTTCGTTCGTTAGGCATGGGTCATTTTCGTTCTGTGTCTGTCTGCTGGACAACCCAAAGCACGGAAGCGCCTGGCTGGCTTCAGTCGCCCGTCAGTTTCGACGAAAAATCTTAATGAGCTCCTAAATACGTACGGGTTCTCTTGTTTTAATGGCCAGCCAGCTGGTACGTTTCGATCGGAATAGGGAGAAACGGCCTCTGCTTCAGCCTCAGTCAATATGTATAAGCTAGCACGTACATACAGCCATAGAGCAAATGCTGCGTTTCATTCATCCAAAGTAAGAGCTAGCAACCGGTACAACTCTAGCTAACACACCATCATCTCTCTCGATCGACCTCTGTGTCTTCATGGCGCTTGTGAAAACCATCAAGGACACAAGGGCCCCGTTCAGGGCGGCCATCATCGTGCTCGTCGTGGCCTTGGTCGTCTCGTCACCCTGTCCTGCCCAGGGATCAGACAAAGGTAGTACTGATCTGTACCCGTATTGCTACCGTGCTGTTATCAATTGCGTCCCGCTTGGAAAACGACCAGCACGGTGTCTGACCCTGGCATTATTGTGTTTTTTTTCCTTTTTGTTTTGCAGCGTGGTGCGGCCCCGTCTTGGAGGGAGGGGAGTGCACTATTGCGAAGTGCCGCAGCACGTGCACACAGCGAAACTACGTCAACCCTCTCATCAACTGCTGGCAACAACCCGGGGACGCGGGTTTCACCACCTGCTGCTGCGATGAGATACACTGACGAATTTAAATCGTAGCAACTTTGATTCGAAGCTACGGTACAAGCCTACCTGCGTGTGGACCGATCGACCAAGATTTATCATAATAAATAAATACTAATTTTATTTGACGAATTAAATCAAGCCTTTTTTGCATTGTTATTTGTTATGCGTTGTCCTCTTATACATTGCTTCGAATTAAAGTTGGCGTCACTAGCTAGAGAACAATATTGATTGAACTCGAAAACAAAAGCTCTCTCTCTCTCTCTCTCTCTCTCTCTCTCTCTCACGCGCGCACGCACGCACGCGCGCACACACACACAGGACTAGTGGCGGAGCTAGCATCGAACTCAAGGAGGGGCCAACGGTATCTCACGGCCATATCCGATGGGGAGCTGATGAGCATACATTCGGCGAGAAGAGTAATAAAGGATGGAGTAAGCAAGATTTAAAAGAATATATGCACTATTATTTATTGCTGCTGCACTAGCATGCATGTTGTGCTTGCCTGGGCTCTCAAATTACAGACAGCATGCATGCATCTAAGGCAGAAATTCCGCGGGGGGGGGGGGGGGGGGGGGGGGGGGAGAAGAGTAATAAAGGATGGAGTAAGCAAGATTTAAAATAATATATGCACTATTACTTATTGCTGCTGCACTAGCATGCATGTTGTGCTTGCCTGGGCTCTCAAATTACAGACAACATGCATGCATCTAAGGCAGAAATTCCCGGGGGGGGGGGGGGGGGGGGGGGGTACCCTCTCTCTCTCTCTCTTTCCCTCCCTCCCTCCCTCCCTCCTCTCTCTCTCTTTCACACACACACACACACACACACACACACACCCTCTGCTCCCCTTCCTGGCAAGCCTCTGTCATCACCCGATTGAATGGGGTGTTCGGCAGATATTTGGATCGTGGGCAGCGAGATCGATCTAAGAACACGCAGAGGGTTTTATATTGGTTCAGGCCTCCCGAAGGATAAAAACCCTACGTCCAGTGTAGATCTTGTATAATGTGATAGTCTTTGCGCTAGAGTTTCGCAAGGTGTCAGATTGATTTCCCCAGAAGGGTTACATGAATATTTATAGGCTAGTTACCGCCTATCAGAGTCTTTCCTAATTACAATACTCATTTTCCGTATCCAATAGGGAGATCGTATCCCTTTCCTAAACTATACCGTGCAAGGCAAGTTTTCAGAAAAATCTTGAAATCCTCTTCGGAATATCTGGGAACTAGTGCTACGACACTATCAATTTTTTATTATAGTTTGTTAACACGGCCATTAAGTAATTCAGATGATGTGGCCTCATGAGAGTTGAGCTTTATAGGAACAAATGATTCTTAATAGGTTGCATCCATATTTGGTGCATTCTTTCTGGCCACGTGTGGGCTTTCGTTGGTCATCGGACTTGTAACAACAATTTTAATGACGAATCGACCCCTCAAAACAGCCAACCGGTGGGCCCAAATGATACTATTCATGAGTTTCTATCACTAAATCATCATTGTATATGGTTTTTCGTCACAAAATTGGCTTGTTTGTTTATGGCGGAACACGGAAACATCACTAAAGTTGGCTGAAAAGGAAAAAAGGCCAAAATAGTGATGGAATGCAAAATCCACACTTTAAAAACATCCGTAAGTCAGCATATTTGTAGTAGTGTGAATATGGAAAATCCACACTTCAAAAACGTCGCAAGTCAGCATATTTGTAGTAGTGTGAATATTATTCTTAGCAGAAATCTCATTGCAAAAGTTTTCCCCAGTGTCCGTGTTGCATCTTCTCCTCGTATTTTTCAAACGATAGATCATGAGTGCGAGTTAAAATATGACATAACTCCACAGAAGCGTATGCTTTCTGAGTTCAAAGCATGTGCCAAAAGTATCTGTCTAGTTCTCTTTTTTTTTTTGAAGCAAGTATTTGTCCAGTTCTTAGCCTCTGTTTAGATCCACCTCCTAAATTTTTAACTGGCTAATTTTAGTCAGTTTGGATCCAAACATGGCTCCTAAAAGTGATTAAAATTTTAGCCTCCTAAACTTTTAGCTCTTAGTCACCTCAACCCTCCTAAAAGTGACTAAACATATAAAAAAGGCAAAAAACACATAAAAAAGGTAAGAAATGTACAAATGCCAGAGACATTAGTCAGGGATCCAAACAAGTACCTTCTTTTTTTTTTCTCGAAAACGCAGGAGAGCTGCGTTCCATTGTATTAAGAAGAATGATGATGGGCAGAGCCCGTACAGCACACACACACCACACACACACTCGTTTCTTGATTTACATTCGTGCCTGTTTACAACTGAAAAGGCGATCTGAAGAAACACCTACTCTACATGGAGTGGGGCTGTTAGAAAGGAGACTCCTTTCGCACCAGCCAACTCCCATAGATATCTCTCCTCCTCAGCCTGAACCAAGATGGCAGGCAAGCTAGGAGAGGTCCCATCAAAGACACACCTGTTCCTGTGATTCCAGAGAACCCAGGCGCCCAGAATGATGAGAGAATTCAGGCCCTTTTCAGTTAAACCTCCAATAGCAACACTTGCCAATCTCCACCAATCTATAAATGAGTGAGCATCAGGCTGAGGAGATAAGTTCTGCAAGTTGACTTGTCCTAGGAAGCGAAACCAAAACTGCCGCGCAAAGATGCATGATACCAATATATGATCAATAGTTTCGTCCTCCTGATCGCAGAGCGGGCACTTCGCCGGATGGTTCATCCCTCGGCGCGCTAATCGGTCTGCTGTCCAGCAGTGCTACCAGCCACATAAAGAACCGGCATTTAGGAGGCGCCCAGGTTTTCCAAATCCTCGAGTATGGCTCGAATGTGATCGAGCCCAGGAACATGCTCTCATATGCTGACTTCGCGGAGTAGACACCATTTGAAGAAAGCCTCCAGAAGTGAGTGTCATTGACTCCATGCTGCAGCTCCAAGTCGAGTAAGATATCCCAGAGGTGCAAATACTCCACTATTACTCCTACTGTTAGTGCTCCTTGAATATCAGAAATCCACGTCCTATTTGTGAGTGCCTCCTGGACAGTTCTCTTGCTAACTCTTTGCTTAGGTACGATGGCAAACAGCCGAGGGGCAACATCACTAATCCGCTGCCCGTGTAGCCAACGATCAGTCCAAAATAACGTGTTTGCTCCATCACCAATTTCCGTTTGCAAGGCCACTGAAAAGAGGGCACGAACCTTGTCGGGGACCTGAATAGGTAAAGCTGCCCAGGGGCGATCCGGTTCAGTTCGCTCCAGCCACAGCCACCTCATACGGAGTGCCCAGCCCAGCTCTTTCAAACTAGAGATGCCCAAGCCGCCCAGCTCCAAGGGTCGGCATACTTTGCTCCATGCCACCAGATAATGTCCGCCTTTGGCCTCCTTTCGACCACGCCACAAGAACGCTCTTCTGATTTTATCAATCGCCTTTAGAGCCCACATTGGAAGATCAATGGCCATAGCAAGATAAATAAGCATGCCAGTGAGCACAAACAAGTACCTTCTAAAATTAGTTGGCTAAAAAATTAGCTGGTAATGTTTTAATTGGCTAAAATAAGCCGGCTAAAGGATCCAAACATGCTTTAGTCTTACACATAACCAATCGAGCATATACAAGGCTGCAAGTAAATGATAGCTAAAGATACACCGCACAAAATGTTGCAGTTTGTTTGGGAAAAAATTAATGGACGGCTAAAGGCCTTGGTATTTGGGCAAAAAGTTACATTTCCATCAAAATAGGGAGAACTGGTTCCTGCTAAATTTGCTTCGGCCTCTATATTAGTACAACTATAGAGCAATGCATTTCATTAGTGCCCCATCTAAAAGTAGTAGCAACAACATCTAGAACAGGACACCATCTGACCTCGCAATCATGGCGCTCATCGTAACCAAGGACACGAGGGCTATGTGCATGGCCACCATCATCGTTGTCATGGCCATGGTCGTCTCGTCACCCTGCGCGATGGCACGTAGCTGTAGGTGTCTTCCCACTCAGCTGTATTCTAACTTCCCGTTGGATATCGGCATCTCATTGTTGTATATTTTTTCCCCTTTTGTTGCGTGCAGTATGGTGCGGCGAAGTCCGGGGGTGCACTATTGAAAAGTGCCGCTTCGCGTGCAATGTGCACGGGTACGCCAACCCTCTGTTCATCAAATGCTGGGCACAACCCGAGTCTGACCTTGGTGGTGTCAAGATTCTCAACAACTGCTGCTGCCTTAGGTAGTTCTCCAATGTGGATCGGTCGACTAATGGATTAAAACATATCGCAAAGAACAATACAATTTGAAAAAAAAATCATTGCGTCGTTATCAATTGTCCTCTTATACATTACTTAGTGTTACAATTGACGCGTTACCAATTGATCTCTTTCTCTCTTCCACTACAGTAGGTCCCATAACATAATTTACAAGCAAAATTAAAAAATTATAAATTTCAAAATATGTAATTTGCAACAATTCAAGCTAACTAATTGTCAGCTTTCTAGACCTATATATCAAACACATGGTACTCACACCAAGGCCATTTTGGTTCCCGCGCTTCTCTTGAACAGGGCAATCTCCGACAACACCTTTGAGTCATGATGTGGATTATCAGCGAGCAAGCGACAACCATAGTACATATTCAAGCATAGGTCGTCCACAAGGTCGATGCCCTCCCAGATGTGGAGAAGCGTCGGCAGATCAGAGAGTACCATGTGCTGGTTTGTAATATGCCGATCTGGATTGTGGCCTCAGACATGGAGGTGGATGTTGTTTAAAGGGAGATGGTATTTCGTCTTGTGCTGGTTTGATGGTGTGATGAGACTCATCGGGTTCGAGTCTATGTTCATATGCAGGTCTACCAGCGCATGGAAGCAAGATGCAGAGGAGCATTTGGTGCCGAACAGGAAGGAGGAGCAGTCAGTGCCGGACGGAGAACAGAGAGCACAAGCATGGAACAGAAGCTGACGAACGAGTAGGGATAAGCGAAATAAAGTGCGCTGCGCGCAGTAGGAGGATTTGGCGGATAGCGTGGATCTTTACTGTTTTGTTAGTCGTTTTTTTTTTTTTTTGCTTTTGTTCTCTGTAAAGACATTGTCTTTTCTTTGACCTCTTCAGAGGTCGGGGTGAAATAAAAAGCTCCCTTCTCTCTAAAAAAAAGTCTGCAAGAAAGGACACGATTTTAAGTCTATCAGAAAGTACAGTCCAATGAACTAATGTGGATTTGAGAGAGGATTAGACCTCACGAACGAGGGACACAAAGGTGTGATTATAAAGTGCGAAGCATCGACATCTAGGCTCAGCGACCGCGCCTGGCCAGGAAACAAGCCAGCACGTTTACTACTACCGCTACCGCGACGGCCTGATGACAATGAGTAGCAGAGAACGAAGTGCCTGGCATCGGATGACCTCGCCGCCGCGACCTCCATGCAGTGAACGGCATATATAGATCGAGATGCGTCTGCTTCTTCCATGCACTCACACACCTATCCCTTACACCGATCTGGATCAGTCCCATTCTCATAGAAACGCTGCCTCGATCGATAGGGAATAGGGATTGGTGGCGGTGGCTCAAGATCAACTTACGGCAGTAGAGAGTGCACGGCGAGAGAGATCGTGCTAGGAGGCAGGGCAAGTGCTGCTTGAGGCGAACACAGGCAGGCGGGACTCCAAGCGAACGCGCGCTTGAAGCGAACTCGCGGAGGCTGAAGCCGCTGTTTAGGGCAGGGGGACTCGCACTGAGTCTGACGAAAGACTTTGTTTAGCCTTCTTAGGAGCAGAGATAAAAAAAATTGGATAACGAGCTGCTATACTAGTAACAGAGTAGTTTTTTTTTTTTTTGCGATGAACAAAGTATGTTAATGTTTCCCCTTAATTCGTACGTTCTGCAGAGTATTGAGAATCAAATTAGGGCGGGTGCACGACTAAGAAGTGCCGTTCATTGTGCCGCTCCAAGCGGTATGTCAACCCAGTGATCACTGCTGGCAGCAGCCGGCGAAAGCTTCCCCAGCACCTCACACGAGATCAGGAACGAACCACGTTGATGGAAGATAATTGATGGTAATTGAATAGTGAAATCTCGTTGCAAAAGCTTTCCCTGGTTCCACTCTACTGTTGTGCCTCCTTCTGGGTTTTTAATTAGCTGCCGATGGATTACGTGTACCAAGTTAAAATATGACAAACTCTGAAAAATGAAATGACACCAAGTAGCTAAGGGAGCAACCAGACTTTTTTTGAGGAACACCACCCTATATTAATCAATCTCAGAAAAAGAATTACAAACACCCTCCGGTGGCATTAAGAACCACACATGTCTACCTACAGAGTTGTAGATCGAACCACAAGCCAAAATATGTGCGTTTATGTTTGATCTCCGGCCTTTTCTGAACAAACTCCACTTCATCAAAAATCTGCCAACGATTCTTGATCTCACGTTACGTATGATCAGGCCATAACGGTTCATGCACACACCCTTAATGTTCTTGAGAACTGTCAAGCAGTCGCTGGCCAAGCGAAATATCTGTGAAGCAATATCACTTGCCAGTGCCAATCCTTCCCGACATGCCATCGCCTAGGCGACTTCCACATCTTTGATTCCCTGAACGATCAGCACAGATGCACTAAGGGAACAACTAGATGACGGAGTAATCCATTTTGGTGCCCAATGTTGTCGTGAGCCATGGCATTTCCGGCCCAATCCATCAGCACAGCAGGTCTCCGCAGTAACATCTTTGTTCTGACTCTGCTTGCTGGGTTAAAAGCATGGGCCAAAAATGTTTCTGTCGAGTTATGTACAACCAATAGCCATTCATATCCAAGGGCAACAAATAAATGATAGCTAGTGATGCTAAAAAAAAAGGATAGCTAGTTCTAAAAAAACAAAAACAAAAACAAATAAATGATAGCTAATGAGGCGTTGCATAGAATGTGGCAGCCAGTTTAAGCAAATTTTACTGGACTGCTAACTGCTAAAGATGGGCCTTGTTATTTGGGTTAGAAGGTACGTTCAATCAAAATAGGGAGAACATGATGGCCACTTCAAGAAATCTAGGAAAAGAAAAGAAAATACAAGAAAACAAGGCAAAAACCAAAGAAAATAAAGATGTCAATGATTAGGGTCCTATTTAGTTAAAGCCAAGTGTTTGGGATCCTATTTTACCGAAGCCTACAGAAGCCAAACAACTGGAATCCTATGAAAACAATTTTCTCTCAGAAAGCAAACAACGGTATAAGGCAGCAAACAAATGATAGCTAAAGAAACGCTGCATAGATTGTGGCAGTCAGTTTGGGCAAATTTTAATGGACTGCTAAAGATTAGCCTTGTGTTGGGGCTAAAAGTTACTTTTTCATCAAAATAGGGATAACCGCGTTCCCTACTACATTTGCTTCTGCCTCTATATAAGCACAACCACATGTAGAGCAATGCATTTCATCAGCACCACATACGAAGTAAGAGCAACAGCATCTAGAAAAGGACACCATCTCGACCACTTCTCATGGCACTCGTCAAAAGCAAAGACACAAGGGCTCTGTTCATGGTGGCGATCATCGTGGTCATGGCCATGGCCGTTTCGTCACCCTGCGCAGTGGCAACTGACTGTAGGTGTCTTCCAACCCAATAACTATATTCTTACTTCCTGTTTGGATATCGTCATCTCATGGTTGTATTATTGTTTTCTGTTTGTTGCTTGCAGTGTCGTGTAACCTGATGTCGGAGTGCGATGATTACAAATGCCAATGCCTGTGCAAGGATCAGGGGTACTCTTACTCTAAGATGATGTGCTTGCGTGGGGACAAAAGCTTTTTTTTGGACAAGTGCTGCTGCTATAACTAGCTATCAAATGTGTACCGGTGAACCTATGGATCAAAATTTATCATAATAAATTAGAATCAATGCGTTGTTATATTGTACTAGTAATCAATCGTCCTCTTATACATTGCCTCGTCTTACAATTGATATGTCGTTACACATTGACGGGTCACATGTGACTAGCAAGAGAGCACTAATAGAACACAAATGAAACAAAGCTGCCACATACGAGACAAAATCAGCAATAATGAATTAACAACTCATATCTATCATGGTAATATATAAGAGCAGAGAGCATTGGAGTAAACAAATACAGATCGATACATCCATGAGCTAGCCAGGTATTCTCAATATCTATTGACCCGATGCATCATTTTATAGAAAAAAGGATATGTATTCTCAATATCTAGTCTATGTAGCGATTGATACGTGTAGCTGTCCATCTTTACAAACCAGCCAAACTCACAATAAAGGGTTTCACATTAAAATGATTGACACACACTCCATGCATCTTAAACAAAAGCAAGTCTATTACTAAAACTCCAGCCATTTCTAGGGAAGATTTCCATCATTGTGTATTCTATTTCAGAAACAAGAGTATTCTATTTCGTGTGTTCAGCTCTGTCATTGCACTTGATAAGTGCGATTTCTTTTGAATATACACTAAGTATATGTTGACGAACAACATAGCTTCAACAAGTAATACAGAACTAGGTAACAAACAATTGACGATTTTGGAATACCTGCTTTACAAGCTTTCAAGGAGTAATACAAAACTGAAGATGCATAATGCGAACAACATCAATAGCACAAACGAAAATTTATAACCCGACCAGACGCATCTAAAGAAAAATGGTAGGACAGTGATACAACAAAGGTCAAAGGGTAATTAGGATGACATTTTACAACTATCTATAATATGCCACCACACAACCAAAAAATTAGTTATATATTACGAACTATACTAAAATACTTAAACATATATTTCGAAAATGAAAATTCGAAAATATTTAAAATTATTATTATATATTTTTTTCAAGTATTAACAATATTTCAGGATCTTGAAGGTTTGCGAAACCAAAAAGACAGCGGGTTGAAGACTATGGTTGTGAAGTCCTACTCGGTACTCCCCGTATTTATCGCAGCCTATTCTAACTAGCAAGATACTCTGGCTACCCAAGTCACATTCACTCGGCACAAGCTCTTATTGTCTCTCCAGGCAGTTCCACCCGAAGGGAACAGTTCTCTACAGCCTACCGTTTTCAATGCCCATTACATGCAGGGAGAGATAGACGAAAACTACCGCAGAGGTTTCTCCTATAGAGTCCCTAGCATAAAAGCTCGTACATCATAAAAGGACCGGGATTACCAAAAGGAAACTCACTTCATTAAAAAAGACATGCTTACATACGGCTTTCCCTTTCGGGAAGCCCCAACACTTACAACACGAACCTGTATTACCTTACAATAGTCGAGTCACAGCTCGTCTCCTTGCAATACAGCTCGGAGAAATGAGTACTACAACTACTGCTACAAGGAAACAGGTGCTCTCAGCTGGCTCAGGCTCTCTTGCACTTGCTTCCCTCTGTATCTTCCGCCAGGGTCGTCCTTTTATAGTCGCGCGAGGGAGTGCTTGCCATTTTTATTTTTTGACATCTGAGAGATCACTGAACTTAATACTCCACCGCTTGGATCCTTTTGCATGGCGTTCAGGTGTAAACACCAGCCCGTGTCTTCTTTGCGCAGTACGAGACATGTACTGGCAAGTATTCAACAACTTTTTTACTCCACCTCATGCATGCGGCTTCAGAATTACAAAACTCCAAGCTTTGGCCTCTTGCTGCATGCTGCATGCATGCATGCACGTATGGAGTGATTCTCTTAATTTTTTCCCAGGTGTCAGCCACAACTCAAATGTTTGTCTTCTCTTTCCTGTTGCCACACCAGAATACTTTACATAGTGATTAGTCTTCTGGCACATCAATTCTTTAATTCAGCATGCATGGTCTTCTGGCACGTCGTTTTTTAGAACGATGGTGCTTGAGTCTCCGACATAGGAATTTTTTTTTTTTGAATATGGGTCTGCCACGCCCGAATAATTGATAACACCTTATCAATTCTCATGGCATATACAGGTCTGCCACGCCCGAATTATTGAAAAAAGGATAGAAACCTATGTAGCCTATGTAGCGACTGATACATGTAGCTGTCCATCTTTACAAACCAGCCAAACTCACAATAAAGGGTTTCACATTAAAATGATGACACACACTCCATGCATCTTAAACAAAACCAAGTCTATTACTGAAACTCCAGCCATTTCTAGGGAAGATTTCCATCATTGTGGTCTCAAGCACACTGACACACCCATGATATATGAGGTTTGTCCTCCTCATTTTGCAACATGGCCTAGAAACAGATCCAGTATGTTCTTCTGAAGATCACCTGCATAGAAGTAACAACTTATGTATTGTTAAAAACCACATCATTAATTCCTACATAACCAAGTTGCCCATAATATATAGAGTACAAGTTCCAACCAAAATTTTGTACCTAAGTTTCTTATCCACCTCAACCAATCCTCAAATATGTGATGGGTATCTAAAGGAGGTAAAACATCAAAAGAAACTTATACACTTCTCCAAATCAATCTAGCAATACGACAGTCAAAGAAAAAGGTGTTGAATTGTTTCATTCATATTACATGAACAACATTTTACACTTTCTTTCCATTGTCTTTTTGCTAAATTATCCTTACTTACAACTACTCTTAAGAGATACCACATAAAGATATTAATTTCTAGGTCAATTTCAACTTTCACATAATATGATTGTGATGTGCAACATTAGGCATATAACAAGAGTCTTATACATAGAGCATACAATAAATTTCCCATTTTGTTGAAAGGACCCCCAAAACTCGTCCTTTTGATATGTTATTTGAACATTAACAATTGTAGCGATTAGTTGTTGCCATACTATCAAGTTATTGCCACTAGAGATCTTTTGAAAGAAACATTCAAAGGATTGCTCTCCACTTTTCTTTCTAACTATATTATAAAGACTATGATAAAGATATTTAAAGGCTATGTTATTCAGCCACGTATCCTCCCAAAATCTAACTTGAGTACCATCACCCAAGTTGAACTTTCCCATTCTCAGAAAGTCTTGTTTTACCTTCATAAGGCCAGACCAAAAATCAAAATCATCAGGCATTTGCTTGTTTGTGGTTCTTATTCTTTATAAAAATATTTCTATTCTGCAAGCGCATGATTCACCATTGAGTATTCCAGGTTATTGTATTTATATTTTCCACAGCGAATCTTAGTAAGAATTTTCATAAATGTACTATCTAAAATGAATCATATGAATCACGTCAAACAAAAGTAGTTGATAGTGGCACTTTGGAAGTAAATCCAGAAAATAAGATATAAACAATTAGATTGGGAGGACAACGAGTGAAGTATAGGATTCCTAACATATCTTTCCTAAGTATTTTATATTCAACAATATTATAATCTACACTTATATACTTGAGGTCATACAACAGATACATTCCTGCATATCGGGGCACGGGCGTGCTAAAGGAGCAAACCGATACTAGGTTCACTACTTTGGGGAGTCACCCGCTATACAGTCCCTACAATATATTAACCCGGATGTGATGGATTATATTACATAGAACAATGTACCTGTCATATACACTCGCGGCTACCATCCTACGCGGGGTTAAGAGCAAACTCGCGTCTAGAATAATCCCTCACATTATGCAAGAAACTATCCTAATTAGGTTACCCCTAGCTAACAGATCAAGTCATCCATGAACAATAAATCTAAATGAATAGTGTAAGCATAGACCAGCAAACAACTCATTCAAATCTACCATGCATAGACGTGGATCCAACACTGGAATATTTGTAAAGTACTTATTCAAAGAAATACTACAGACTAAAAGAATTACTGAATTAGCTAAATAAGAAAATATATTCATAATAATTATTTTTACAATAGAAAGTAAAGATACAAAAGAGCTTTGCCCAAACTTCAAAAGAGGACTCCGGAATCCCAAGCGAAGCTCTCACTTCTACTCTAACTCCTAACTAAAATACTAAATCTAAAACAAGAAGAGTAATTGAATTATCCAATGAGGTGGAAGTTGTTTCTGCTGCCCAGGGGGCATTTATAGCTAGTATCCTTAGGACAGAGGGAGTCTTATAGCGTGAGGAGGAGTGGCGCGCCGGCCAAGGCTTCAGATTGCTTCTTGATGGCGGTTGTATAGTTGGTGACTTGATGGGGGCGGAAGAATTGGCATAAGGGCCAAGTTAAGGCCTATTAGCCTATATTCTAAAATTTCAGTGGAAACTCCGACTTGGGCTTTGGTTTTCTGCGTGATTTTGTTCATTTCGGCCTGTTTTCTGCAAAATAACCTGTGCAGTCATAAATCATCCAAAACTCATAGAAATTTATTAGTAAAACAAATTGTCACCGAACTTGGTGTCTTACCCTTTTATTTACCGATATGTTGACGGTTATTTTGTGGTTTAAATACCGTCAACAATGTTCAACTTGTGTGATCATATTATGTCTCAAGTATTTATTTGTAGGAAGTTGCTGCCACAACCATCCTCATTTATCAACCTAAACAACCATTTACTAAGCAAAGATTTATTCTGTAGATCTATATACATGGACCCCATGGTTCTTTGGTGAACTAAGAATTCATCGTTTGGCTAACCTATACTTCTTTTATGACCATAATTTTTTTTTTAAAAAAAATTCTAGATATGTAATAATCCAATTTCTTTAGAATCTCTCTTGGGATTTCAGAAAATAATGGATGGGTTACTTAGGACTGAATTAATAAGCATCAATAACCAACCTCCTACGTACCTATAAAATTTTGCCTTTCCACCCACTAAACTTCTTCTGAAACATTTCTTCTTTCTCTTTCCAATCAGAAGTCCTATGTTTTCTATGGTGCATTGAAACATCTAGTTACCAGAAAGGGAATGTCACATCCAAAAATTTTTAGCATCCCCTCTCTAGTTCCTTTGCAGCACCATAACACAATATTTCACTCTTATGGAAATTGATCTTGAGGCCAGATAATTTGCTCAAATGTGCAAAGCGAAAGCTTCATGTTCTTAGCCCCGTCAAGATCATTTTCCACGAAAAAATAATCGTATCATCCGCATATTGTAGAATAGAAATGACATCATTTACCAAAATAGCTAGGTGCAACACATCTAAATCGACCATTTTCTTTTTCCTGAGCGATTAAAATGGCCAACACATCTACAACGATATTAAAACACATAAGTGAGAGTGGGTCACCCTGTCTAACACATTTTCTAGTTTGGAAATAATGCCCTACATTATCAGTAACCTCTTTGTTCTAAGTCTACTTGCTGGGCTCAAAGCCTGGGCCAAACATATCTGTTCAGTTATTACAACCAAAAATAGCCATCCATATACAAAGCAACGAATAAATGATAGCTAAATAGACACTGCATAACATGTGGCATTCAGTTTCGGCAAATTTTGATTGGAATGCTAAAGATGAGCCTCTTTTTGCACAAATTTTAATTGGAATGCTAAAAATGAGCCTCATTATTTGGGCAAATTTTAATTGCATTGCTAAAGATGATCCTTGTTATTTGGGCTAAAATGTATGTTTCCATCAAAATAGGGAGAAACGGTTCCCTCCTAAATTTGCTTCGGCCTCTATATTAGCATAGCCACATATAGAGAAATGCATCTCAAGCCCCACATCCAAAGCAAGAGCAACTGCAAGAACTAGACACCATCTCAGACTTCACGATCATGGTGCTTGTGAAAAACAAGGACACGAGGGCTCTGTTCATGGTGGCCCTCATCGTTGTTATGACCATGGTTGTCTCGTCACCCTGCGCGGTGGCAAGTAACTGTAGGTGTCTTTCCACCCAACCGTGTTCTTACTTCCCGTTTCGATATCAGCATCTCATCATTTTATTGTTTTCCGTTTGTTGCGTGCAGTGCGGTGCTTCATGATCCAGGGGTGCACTGATCAGAAGTGCCGCGAGTGCTGCAACAATAGGCCGGGGTACACCAAGACTATCCTCAGCCACTGCTTTCTAGGAGTACAAGTTGTACAACCCGAGTCCTTCCTTAATTTCGACAAATGCTGCTGCCTTTACGGGACCTGATCGGGACAACTACCTACAGCTGGCTGCGGCTGCGGGTTATTTGTTCCAAGGGCACACATCATGAACCAGCAGAACACAACAGGAAGCAGCAGCCAGCAGTTCCGTTGGGGCCGCTAGCTAGTTCTCAAATGTTGACGGGTCACCAATGGATCAAACATTACCTATATCTATATGTTACTCATTTTTTTACTTAATAATAAAGTTAACTGAGGTCGATTGTGAGATCTTAAATTTCATCCCTCTACCTACGTAGCAGCATATACTACCAAATCCTTACCGCGTCCGTACGTCTGAAACAATGGCTTTCCGTACGTGAAACTCCACCGTGGTTTTCCCTCCAGCTTCTCCCCATTCCAAAAACTCTCAATCCGACGCTGACGTCCTCGCAACGAGCTCAGAGTTGCCTTCGTTAAATCCGACGCTATCGAATTTGCGACTAAATCACAGAGCCGGATCAAACACCCATATATAGACTCCCTCAGTCCTTCCTCCGCATCATCGTCCGAGAATCGCCTTCGCACGTGCTGCTGGACGTAAGTCGAGAAGATCGTGCGCGCACGAATCTTGGTTGCAGCTGCATGAGAGCGTCAGTCGGCGCGACCACACCATGTGACTGCATGCGTCGGTGTCGAGGCGGCCGTACACGGACGGACGGTGACTGCTATATATGGGCTGGCGTGTGCTTGGCCGTGATATGGAAGAAGCTAACGATGCCAACGACGCAAATTATGTTTCCGGCCGGTTGTCAAGGAGCAGGATCATGCCGCTGTGAAGAAAGAACCTAACTGATCCTCTGAGCCATTGTGAGGAATTGAGGATCGTGTCTTGTAGATCAAGTTGTTTGTCGCATGGAAAGTTTACGTAAGGCCAGCGTTGTCACCATGTGTTTACGGCCAGCGTCGCATGGTATTATACTATATTTCACCATGTGTTTTCGATGGCGAAGCTCTGAGAGTTGTTTTCAAGAAACAGCAATCGCAGGTTGGGGCCCATTAGTGACGTGTTTTTAAAACCATCACTGCAAGGAAAATGACCATTAGTCACCAAGATACTTGGTCATCAGCTATTTTGTCACCAATAACATTGATCACATTTTGTTGGCTAAAATATTGTCACTACACGTACGTAGTGAGAAATAATTGTATTTGTTGTTCACTAAAACTATATATATAGAAACCAACACAACCTTGGCAACTATACGTAACATTGGTCATTCAAACCGTATATCCACCAAAAAATCAAATCTTGGTCATTATTGATCAATTTTTAATGACCAACGAAGAAAATTTTTCTTGGTCACTAAAACTTGACGACTAAAACTCTGTTTTCTTGTAATATGATTTTAAAAGACATGTCTCTTATACTGGCCCCTGCGAAGTATTAGTGACGCGTTTTTTCAAAGACATAGCTAATGTTTATGTGGTAGCTAGTCGGAGGATGTGTGGATGGTTTGTGATGTAGGAGCACCTGCTTTTGTATTGTGTTAACTTAAATTACTCTACAAGGTACTAAAAAGAAAATTATTGGTGCAAAAAAGATCGTGATGGTTTGGATACATTAATTTCATAAACGACTGCTAAAAATGACCTTTGCATTTTAGCAGCTGGAAGATAAAATTTTGTTTAGTTTGGCACACTTTACCAATCTTGAAAACCTCCGACTGAACAATATAGTCACGGAGAAGGTAGAACGGCTAGAAATAATGCTCTGCCATGTTTGCTTCACCCTCCGCCCACAATATAAGCATGGCCACAAAACATTTCATTTCAACTCCAAATTGACGTAACAGCTTGAAACACAATCTATCAACTCATGGCACTTCTCAAAAGTAAGGACACAAGGGCTATGTTCTTGGTGGCTGTCGTGCTCATGGCCATGGTCTTGTCACCCTGTCTTGCAGAAAGTACGTAGTGTGTACACATCTTCATTCATTTATTTGTTCGTTTACAATGTGGGCATATAAGTCACAATTGCCATTAACCATGATGTTTCCGTCTTGTAGAATGTTTCAAGATGCTAGCATGCACAGACGTGTCGTGCAACCGTATGTGTTGGTACCAGGGGTACGGCCCACATGCCCGCACTGTCTGCCGGGTAGGAACACCCTCGCCTTGGGACACTTGCTGCTGCTCTAAAAGATAATGTTGGAAACTGGCTTGATTTCCCCGGTGCCAAAGACATTGCAAATTCTGGCTGCATGTGGGACCGATCGATTGAATAACAAAATAATAAATTTTCAATGCAATACTTGATTTGTGTCATTAATTATTTTATAATATAATAGTGGATTCACAGTATGCATCTCACTAATAGAGTGAGAATCAACAAGTTGCGGTATCCTTATAGCAAGTCTCGCAACAGAATTTGGCAAACGTGCTATGCACAACTGGGCCTTTATAATTTTTGAGACAAAGGAAATAATTTATAATTATATGCAAGACAACTCTTCTGCTTAAAGGCTAT
This sequence comes from Eragrostis curvula, assembly GCA_007726485.1. Classification (NCBI taxonomy): domain Eukaryota; kingdom Viridiplantae; phylum Streptophyta; class Magnoliopsida; order Poales; family Poaceae; genus Eragrostis; species Eragrostis curvula. The sequence continues at coordinate 10,459,282 of RWGY01000005.1, forward strand.
CCTCCAATCACTAGAGCTATCCACAGGGCTGAAAGTAAACTTCAATAAATCATGCCTCCTCCCAATCAATGTGAATGCTGATAAGATGCAACACCTGGCCAGAACATTTGGTTGCCAAATTGGGCAACTCCCTTTCACCTACTTGGTCTACCTGTTGGCACACTGAAGCCTACAATTGGAGATTGTGGAATCCAAAATGATGCACTACTGTTAAAACACTTGCACAACTTCTACACCAAGAAAGATGTTCCCTGGGTCAAACTCATATGGAACAGATACTACCAGAGCAAGGTGCCACATGCTGCAAGAGAGATGGGATCATTCTGGTGGAAAGATGTGTTGAGGCTTAATGTTAAATACAGAGAAATTGCAAGATGCCAAGTCAGAATAGGAGACACTGTGCTTTTCTGGGGAGATCAATGGAATGAGCAAACAATGGCTGACAAGTATCAGCAACTGCATCAATTCGTCAAGAATAGGAATATCTCTGTTAAAGCTGTCATGGAGCAAGAGGCACTACAAAATCTCTTCCACCTTCCCCTCACAGAACAGGCTTATCAGGAGTTCCTAAGCCTACAAGTGGAACTTGAGACAATGGATTTTAACCCTTTGGCAAAAGACACAAGGATTTTTCACTGGGGAACTACAACATACTCATCATAGAAGTACTACAAATTCACTTTCAGAAACATCCAATGCCCCCGGCCTATGAAATGGATATGGAAAAGTAAGTGTACCCCAAAGATCAAGTTCTTCACTTGGCTTCTCTGCATAGACAGGCTAAACACAAGAAATGTGCTATGAAGAAGGAATTATCACGTGGAACCAGATTATAACTGTGTGCTATGTACTAGAAGAACAGAAGAGACCAGGTGTCATCTCTTTTTTGCATGCCCCTTCAGCAGCAGATGTTGGGAAAGGATACAAATGCTATGGCCTCCGTCAATCTCCTTCTTTGATATGATCACAGTAGCAAAGGACATCTATCATGGCCCAGCCTTCATGGAAACAATGATGATAGCAGCCTGGACAATCTGGAAAACACGCAATGCCAAGATCTTCGAAGGAGTGCTCCCTACGCTTAACGCATGGTGGCACATGTTCAGAGAGGAGATGATCTTACACTCCATCAAATTCTCGCCGCAGACAAGACAACTGACCCTATACTGGATCAATTCTCTTTAGCCTGGAAATCCTTCTTTTGCTACCCCTTTCTTTTTGTCTTAGTTGTGCTCTGTTTTGCTGTTGTCTTTTACTTTGCCCCGTTTCTGTAGGTAAGTTTGTTTTTTCCTTTCTCACAGGCTGGTTGCCTGTTTGGTTTTCTGTTGTACTGAACCTGGCTAGTTATGTTTTATAAAATTTGTGGGGAACTCCCCCACAGTTTCGGTCAAAATTTATAATTATAGACTCAACAGACAAAAAAATACAATGTAGGGAATTTGTAACTTTTTTTTGCGGGTAGGCAATTTGTAACTTGAACCCAAGTGAGGATCAGTGGAGTACGCTGTCAGCCTGTCAGGCAGGACTAAAGCAACCCAAAATTACATATGGGACAACAATGTCAACGAATGGAACCTCTATGATATCTCTACTTACTGTCTCAGGGTTCTTATTTCATCTGAGGTCAAACATACATGGTATGTATGTACTCCTGATCCAAAATAGATGTCGTTTATTATTAACATAGCGAGATGCAATTCAAGAAATAAGAACTTAAATAAAAGATCATATATTACATTGTGAAGCTTTGCGGCTATACTTACATATTGATGTGATGGTCAAAACTGAAAATTTTGAACGACACGAATCCTATTGCTGAGGGCATCTGCTGCTGCTTTAATTAGTTTCTTTTTGTGATTACACAATACAACTCAGACACTCACAATGCACGCACACTCACCCCTATGAACACACGTACGCAAACCCTACCCCTATGAGCATCTTTGAAAACTGAGCCAGCAAATCCTCGAGATTGACGAAGTCACCACTGGCGCTTCGCTGTCGACGGGAGCGTCGCCTACCAATGAAAGCACAAATGCAGTTAAATCTTAGAAAATTCACTCCCATGGGGAGTCGAACCCAGGACCTCATGTGCTACTGAGGCGCTTATAACCACTAGACTAAAAGCCTTTTCATGCTGCTTTAACTAGTTATAAACGTGGACCAATCAATAAACCAAAATTTATTGTAATTAACTGTTTTGACAAATTCCCTGCTTTTGTTATATCTTAATCATAATACTTAAATATTCAAATTGATTTGGTACCTATTGATGGCTCATAAGTGGCTATTTAGAGAACACTTATTGAGCGTAGAAAATTACAAGGCAGTAAATGGATAAAGAAGGGTTAAGATATATACATTCCATAATTGCCTGTTAAAGGTAAGGTTTGCGTTTTAGCAACCAAAAGATATGATTGCATTTATTTTTGCATTCCTGATCAGCTGATCTTGAAATCCGAGCAAGCAGTAATATAGCTGTAGAGAAGACCAAAATGGGCGAGAAACAATTTTCTACCATATTGTTTGATTCACCCTCCGCCCACTATATAAGCACCACCACAAAGCATTGCATTTCAACGCCAAACCTAGACATATATCTTTTTGACGGAACAACGGGGGGCAAGTTGCCCACCTGAAACCTAGATATATAATAAGATTGAAACGCGATCTATCATACCATGGCGGTTCTTAGAATGAAGGACACACGGGCCACTTTCTTGGTGGCTGTCGCGCTCGTTGTCGTGCTCTTGTCTCCCTGTCTTGCAGAGGGTACGTTGTGTGTACATATATATATCTTCATTCATAATTTATCTGTAATGCTTTACATTGTGGATACAGTTGCAGTTAACCATATAATCTTGTCATTTTGCAGAATGTTTCAAGCTAGCGGTGTGCACAGATGCGTCTTGCAACCGTTTGTGTTGGTCGCAGGGACGTTACGGCCCTAATCCTCGTACGGTCTGCCGTGTAGGAGCACTCACTTGCTGCTGTTCGATAGGATAATGTCGAAAATCAGCTTGTTTTTCCCAGTGACAAAAATGACACTGCTATCTCTGGCTGCATGCGGACCTATAATGATATAATAAGAATAATAATAATTTCTTCTGTGCAATTTCATTGTTATATTATAAAGAATATTGAATTCGTGCTATGCATATCACTTTACCACTTCTTATTTGCTAGAACGACTAGATATACCACTCTTAGATTGAGACTCTTTACTTTGGTAGAGCCAATCCTAGAAAGAAAAGTTTATCTGATCGTGATCAATTTTTTATGTCCTACCTAATTGTACTGATGCATTACAAATATACTTTTAAGGAAGGATTTTAAATATAGTTACATGTACACAGTGCTTTTCTTATAAATTGGTACTTTTCAAATCATCATATCTATTATGATTGCATGCGTAAAGAGGATCTTTAATTGAATTTTAGTTTACCAATAAAGGCTGCACAATTGAGTTTCTAAATCAGCAGCATTGAAATACACGATTGAATTTGAACTGGATGAAATCAGCAGCGTTGTCAATGTATTTTTCATTTTTCGATGGCAGTAACCCTTTAGAAATGATGTTTTGTGATAGCGTTCCATAATTAGTTTAGCATTCGATAAATAAAATTCCATCAAATGAGAATGAGAAATTAAAAAAAACAATTGTAAGGGTCACATGAACACGGAACTGGATGAAATTCGGTAAATGCATGCCATATCTAAATAATCTATTGATGTGAAGATTTTCTTTTTCCATTCTGACAAAGCATGTCAGCTGACGGCCTTTATCAATATCGTACGGGCTCTGATGGTGGAGTTGCATCTATTCGATCTGATGTTGGCAAACTGTCTTCAAAATTTTTGATGGGGCAAAACGTTTGTTGGCACTCCCCTCGCAAAAAAAAAAAACGTTTGTTGGCACTCGTAAAAAAAAGTGTAACGTTTGTTGCTTGTCTACTGGACCCAACTCCAGGTAGCTCGGGCAGTTCCCCCACCCTGCTTGATGGGCAAGTTCCTGGCCATATCTGTAGTGTTCTTGGTGGCCATGCTGTGAGGCAATTAGAAAAAACGACATCAGATTGGAGTCGGAGAAGGAAGATGCGAGGAGGATATGTTGAAATTTCAAATTTTCAATTCAGTTTATTTGGTGGGATAGTCACTCCATCGAGATAGCTTGTTTGTGATGTTCCTGTTTTATTTGTGAGAATCGACTGTGGTGTATTTACTCCTGCTTCTGTAGTTCTGTACCGTGTTTCCTAAGAAGAAAATAACAAAGCAACAAATAGATAAAGATGGTTTCAATAAATCTCATAAATGACTGCCAAAGGTGAGGTTTTCATTTAGCAATAAATCTCATAAATGACTGCCAAAGTTTATCTGCACAGAAGAACAAAATGGCAAGAAATAATTCTCTGCCATATTTGCTTTAGCCTCTGCCCCTATATAAGCATGACCGCAGAGTTTTGCAAGCCAACCCCAAACATAAGCGTATATAACAGCTTGAAACACCATCTCTCATCTCATGGCACTACAAGGACGCAAGGACACAAGGACCCTGTTCTTGGTGTCTGTCATGCTCATGGCCATGGTCTTGTCTCCCTGTCTTGCAGAGGGTACGTTGTGTGTGCAATTCATTTATTTTTTCTGTTTTACAATGTGGGTATGGGTAACATTTGCCAATAACCATGGTGTTTCGTCTCATAGAATGTTTCAAGATGATACCATGCACAGACGACTCGTGCGGCCATCTGTGTTGGTACCACGGGTACGGCGCTAATCCCCGCACTGTCTGCCGGTCAGGAATACCCTCGCCGTGGGATACTTGCTGCTGCTCCAAAAGATGATGGCGAAAATCGTCTTGAGTTCCCGGTGACAAATAATGTTGTAATAAACTTTTATGCAACATTGAATTCGTTTTGTTCTGACAATAATGGATTCTTGCTACAAATCTCACTGATGACAGAGCGAGAAAAAGCGTGGGCTGTGTTGCAGTAGAATAGAACCAATTCTAGTAATAGACGAATGTGGCAAGCTTGCAAATGCACCCCCTGATTGGGCATCTCTCTCTCTCTCTCTCTCTCTCTCTCTCTCTCTCTCTGGGCAGTGTGTCGAGGGAAAACATAATATTAGTATAACACATCTATTATTTTGAGACCGAAGGAAAGGATTATAATTTATACAGTAATAAACTCAACGAACCAAAACTACAATGCACAAATAATTCAGAACTATAGAATCCAAGAGGGGATCTTTGCTGGTGCAGGCTATTAAGGCAGGACTAAAGCAACACAACATGCGCGAACGCATCCTGCTCACGGCCCTCCTTCGCAAGTCCCGGTGCATCCATTTGTTCTGCGTCCGGGTCTTCCTCCTCAACACGCAAATTCAGTTTGGACGGCGTCGGCGAATATGGGCCGATGATCTCGACTTGCATTGGCTCGCTACAAGCTTGATTTGGAAATGTCGTGAGTCTCGACCTGCGGGCGAATGAGTATGGGTTGATACATGGAGATTCAACAATCGATAGGGCCATTGAATTTACGCAGGTGAACCAATTGTTCCTCTGCAATATTTCTGCATTAGGGATAACAGTAATCATTTCGTCTGTATTGGTGTGGTACCGAACAAGAACTGAGACGATCCAGATGCAAATGCAGCGAATCAAAATCTATGAGAAACAAAAATTCGAGCGCTCTCCTAAACATATTTACGCCTGAGTATAGATAATGAGAATTTTGTTATATATTCCGATATCTGATTTTGGGGATAAAGCATCGTCATATATTGTCATATTCAATTTCATTCATTGACTATTTTTCCTTCAAATAAAAATCAGAACCAAATGAGAACTGAAAATAGGTCTGAAGATAAGTAGACTGAATTGACTCAATAAATGACATCTAAATAATGTACTGTGGATTATCGCTACCCCAATCTGACAATAAAGACAATATAATGGAATAAAAAGAGGATACGGTGGCCTTATAGCTGCAGCTATATATAGCATAGCCATGGAAGCCAATAACATTGGACACTGTCGCTTAACCTCATGGCGCTTTTTGAAAATAGGGATTTCCGGGTTGTGTTTTTGGTTGCCATCATGGTCCAGGCAATGGTCTTAGCATCCTATCCTGCACAAAGGACTCAACGGTAAGTCTTTTTTTTTTTTTTTTGCTCATCGTCATTTTGCATATTCTTCGCCATCACAAAGTTGATTGTTAATTTTGTCCTTGTGCAGTTAATTGTGTTGACTTGAACGGAATAGTATGCAATCAAGATACATGCTCCAAAGCTTGCAAGGGTTGGGCTATGTCGACCCTGTTGCAGATAGTGCAAGACTCGTAGCGCATGCTGCTGCCTTGTAAAATGTTGTGACAGGAAAATGGCTTAATTTTCAACTATATTCACACTGCAAGCTCTCTCGCATGTGAATTTGTTGGTTGAAAACTGAGAATAATTTGAATGAAAGGCTTGCTTATTCCAAATTTTGTTGTTACCAGTCATCCTTTTCATTGCTTTTTTATTTATTGTTTTTGAAAAGTGTTGTTAGTATTGTTTCAATTTAGTTACCTGTTCAGTTAGAAATTTCACCTTCGATCTTCCTTTGTTCATGATGATTTATTAATTATTTATCATAATAATATTTTTTACATAATTGTATCTGTATATTAACATCACAAAGAACAACAATATGATATGATCTTCCGCTGTTCCAGAGCTCTAGCCTCTAGCCAGACAAAAGTGCGCCATGGCTTCAAAAGAGAGAAGTGCTAATTAAGGAATTCTCTATTTTTTTTAATATCGGGGACCTACCCCATGCCCAGCCCAGCACAGCCGTAATGTCTTTGATCAATAAAAAAAGAGAAAAGTCTATTGTGTTAATTATCAAGCAAAATTTGAGTTTCAAATTCAACTTGTACACCAAGAAATAAAAAACAAATCTTGATAAGGGGTATATTGCACCAACATGAATTGTCTGAGGGAGTAACTTAAGCCATAATTTTGTTCAAGGGGTAAATCAGACAAAGTGAATTGTTCAAGGGAGTAACATGGACTTTTCCATAAAAAATAATTGCTCGTCTTCGTCTCTGGAACAACAATGCCGCTCAGGACAAAACAATGGACGAGTTTGTGTGTTTTTGCAAACCGCGACGCCGAGGGGGACACGAAGGATGAGCATGCACTTGAGCTAATGGTAACGATGAGGTAATGTGAAGTGGAGCTCACAATGGCATGGACCTACAGAGTTCATTTCTTCCCATACCAACCGGTGGCGCTGTCGACCAAGGACGTCTTAATTCTGGCAGAACCCAGGGGTTAAAAAATCATTTAGCCACATTGCTTTTGGATGCGGGCTAGTTTTGAGAAAAAGCTCCATCGAAGCAGTTCTCTCAACAATTACTTCTTGTCCTAGCTAGCAGTGCCGGCGTTCTGCTCTTTCTCAAATAGCAGTGGCGCATGCACACTGGCAGGCGCTTTGGCCGCTACTGCATGCCTAAGGTGCCCTCCATTGAAGGGTTCAATTGTACTAGTGAACGTGTGTTGGCACTTTTCTTAAAAAAAGTGTAACGTGTATTGGCTGTCCACTGGACCCAACTCCAGGTAGCTCGGGCAGTTGCCCCACCCTGCTTAATGGGCAAGTTCCTGGCTCTATATCTGTAGTGTTCTTGGTGGCCATGTTGTGAGGCAATTCGAAAAGTCGACATCAGACTGGAGTCAAAGAAGGAAGATGCGAGGAGGATCTGTTGAAATTTCAAATTTCCATTTCAGTTTCTTTGTGGGATGATCACTCCATTGAGATAGCTCGTTTGTGAATTGTTTTTTGATACAACGTTTTTGTTTTATTTGTGAGAATCGTTTGTGATGTATTTACTCCTGCTTCTGTACCGTGTTCCCTAAGAAGAAAAGAACAAGGCAACAAACAGATAAAGATGGTTTCAATAATCAAATTGCCAACCTAACATCAGATCTTCTTCTGGTTATTATTAAAGGACAGGTTGAATACAAGAGGCATGTTAAGAAGAAGACACATGGCCATGGACTCATATGTGTGTAAGCTATGCATATTGCAAAGAGAGGAAACTCTGTTGCATCTGTTTGTTCGTTGTAACTTTGCAAAAGCTTGCTGGTCCATCATTGGAATCACCTTGCCCACACACCTGCCAGTTTATACCTTGGTCAAGATCCTGAAGAGGAAGCTAAATGTCCCATTTTATATGGACATAGTCATTTTAATGTGCTGGAGTATATGGACGACAAGAAATGAGTGGATTTTCAATAACATTGACCCCACTATCCAAGGATGCAAGGAGAAATTCTTCAAGGAGCTTAAGATGGTTGTCCATCGAGCAAAAAAGAAGCATGTAGAGCAAGTGGAGCAATGGATTCAGGACATGATAGCCATTTAGTCTTCCTGCTTTTGTCTTTTCCTTTTTCTTTGTTGGACCTTTTTATTTCTGTAATTTTCTTTATATATAATCAATATATTAATCTGTAGGGGCTCGCCCCTCCAGTTCTTTCAAAAAAAAAGATGGTTTCAATAATCTCATAAATGACTGCCAAAGATAAGATTTTATTTAGTTTGGGATTCCTGATCTTGAAATCAGATCAAACAATTTATCTGCAGAGAAGAACAAAATGGAAAGAAATAATTCTCTGCCATATTTGCTTTAGCCTCCATCCCCTATATAAGCATGACCGCAGAGTATTGCAAGTCAACCCCAAACCAGTGACGGACCCAGCTGGTTGCTTGGGTATTCCTAGGAATACCCAACAATCTTGCAAAATATTTTAATAAGTATAGTCAGGGTATAGCAGTTGTGTACGTGAACCAGTAATATGGAATGCTCTATGAAGATTTTCTAACCCAACACGTGGCCCAGTCCTCCGTGAACACCCAGCAGCCAGCAACGACCATATACGAGTATACGATGATTTTGCCGTCCTTCCGGCTGCTCCGGTTAGAGAACGACGCACATGCCTCACCTGTCACTCGCGAAAGGCAGGTGAAGCATAGGCTGCAGCGGCGTGACTGTTTGAGCCGGGCAGCCGGGAACTAGGCAACCGTCGAGCTCCGAGGGCTGAGGCTGCAGCTCCGGTGGCAAGCTCCGAGGGCCGAGGCTGCTACCTGCACCCCGGAGCGCGATTTGCCGGCTGTCTTAGCTCGTTCTTGGTTTTAAACTATCTTTGTTCCTTGCACAATTTGTTAATTTATGTTCCCCACATCATATAGCTATGACCAAGACTAATAATGAAGAAGAAATTCAATCCTGATCTGAAATCTATCTGGAAAATATCTACAAGGAAGTAAAATAGTGGTTCTTCATCAACTCCAAATATGGTTACCGTGGAATTTTGTGTTTACAATTTTCGTTTTAAAATTTTAATTCACTATAGTGGGCGTCTTGGTTTCTATTTTTTGCTTGGCTGATCGGCTTGGGAATACCCAAGTTTCAAATGCTGCGTCCGTCACTGCCCCAAACCTCCGTTCTCTATACAGCTTGAAACACCATCTCTCATCTCATGGCGCTTCTCAGAAGCAAGAACACATGGACCCTGTTCTTGGTGTCTTTTATGCTCGTGGCCATGGTCTTGTCTCCCTGTTTTGCAGAGGGTACGTTGTGCATGCAATTCATTTATTTGTTCTGTTTTACAATGTGGGTATGGGTAACAGTTGCCAATTAACCATGATGTCTTCGTCTCATAGAATGTTTCAAGATGCTAGCATGCACAGACGTGTCGTGCAACCGTATGTGTTGGTTGCAGGGGTACGGCAATAATCCCCGCACTGTCTGCCGGGTAGGAATACCCTCGCCTTGGGACACTTGCTGCTGCTCTAAAAGATGATGGCGAAAATTAGCTTGAGTTCCCGGTGACAAATATTCCACTGCTTGCTATGGCTGCATGTGGGATCGATCTGTCAAATAATGTTATAAGAAACTTTTATGCAACATTGAATTCGTTTTGCTTTAAAAATAATGGATTCTTGGTACATATCTCACTGATGACAGAAAAAACACATGGACTGTGTTGCAGTAAATTTGAACCAAGTCTAGCAATAGATGAATCACGATGTGGCAAGCTTGCAAACGCACCCCCTGACTGGGCCTCTCTATGGGCCGTGTGTCAGCGAACCACGAGGGAAACATAATATTAGCATAACATCGATTATTTTTTAGACCGAAGGAAATGATTATATAGTTATAAACTCAACGAACCAAAACTAAAATGCAAATAATTCAGAACTATAGAACCCAAAGAGGGGATCAGTGAGTGAGCAGCCTGTAAGGAAGGACTAAAGCAACACAAAATTACATGCACGACGCATCCTGCCTCGCGGCCCTCCTTCGCAAGTTCCGTTCCCGGTGCGTCATTTGTCCTGCGTCCGGTTCTTCCTCCTGAAGCTCAGAACGCGCAAATTCAATTTGGCCGGCGTCGGCGAATATGGGCCGATGATCTCGACTTGGCTCGCGACAAGGTTGATTTGGAAATGTCGCGAGTGTCTACCTGTGGGCGAATGAGTTTGGGTTGATACAGGGAGATTCTGCACGTTCAGGAGCAGAACGCCGATTGCTGAAGTTGGAAGATGACATCCTTTCTCTGTTGATGACAAACCTGAGTCTCTGTGTTGATGTTGTTAGGTCCTGGGTAAGTTTGATTTTGCTTTTGTAGTCTGTCTAAGTTTCTGGGAGGCGAAACTGTGTCTGTAGCCTTTCTTTTCTGCTACTTCTTTATCCTGCATTCTGTGAGATGTAATGCTACCTGGACACAGTTTCCGTTAATTCGTTAATGGAAAAGAGGGAACCCATTTCGAAAAAATACAGGGATATTCAACGATCAATAGGTCCATTGCTTTGTTTAGGCAGGTGAACCAATTGTTCCTCTGCATTCCTGCGTTAGGGATAACACTCATTATTTCTCCTGTTGGACGATTGCAATGTATGTATTGGTGTGGTACCGAACTAGAACTGAGACAATCCAGATGCAAATGCAGCGAATCAAAATTTATGAGAAACATAAATTCGTGCGCTCTCCTAAACATATTTACGCCTGAGTATAGATGGTGAGATTTTTGTTATTCCGATATTTGCTTGTGGGGATAAAGTATCGTCATATATTACCATATTCAATTTCATCCAATGAATATTTTACCTTCAAATAAAAATCATAAATAAATGACATCTGAAAATAGGTCTGAAGATATAGACTGAATTGACTCAATAAATGACATCTAAATATTGTACTGTAGATTATAGCCACTCCAATCTGACTATAAAGACAATATAATGGAATAAAAAAGAGAATACTGTGGCAGGAATCAATTGTGTGCCTTAGCTGGAGCTATATTTAATCGTGTTAAAGCGTGGCCATGGAAGGCAATAACATTGCAGACTGCCGCTTAAACCTCATGGCGCTTTTAGAAAATACGGGTTTTCGGGCTATGTTTTTGGTGGCCATCATGGTCCAGGCAATGGTCTTAGCATCCTATCCTGCACAAGGACTCAACGGTAAGTCCTTTCTCGGTCATCGTCATTGTGCAATGTGCATATTCTTTGCCATCTCAAAGTTGATTATTAACTTTGTCCTGGTGCAGTTAATTGTGTTGACTTGAACGGAATAGTATGCAATCAAGATACATGCTCCAAAGCTTGCAAGGGGTTGGGCTATGTCGACCCTATTGCACAGTGCAAGACTCGTAGCGCATGCTGCTGCCTTGTAAAATGCTGTGGCAGGAAAATGGCTTGATTTTCAACGAGATTCATGTTGCAAGCTCGCTCGCATGTGCATTTGTTGGTCAAAAACTGAGAATAATTTGAATGAACATGCTTGGTTGTTCCAACTTTGTTGTTACCAGTCATCCTTTTTCATTCCTTTTTACTTGTTATTTTAAAATAAAATATTGTTTCAATTTTAGTTCTCGGTTCATTTACATTTCACCTTCGATCTTCCTTTGTTCATTATGATTTACTAATTATTTATCATAATGATAGTTTATTTGATAAATGTATTTGTATGTCAAAATCACAAACAACACTTATATGATATGATACTCTGCTGTTCAAGACGGAGCTCCACCCAGATCATAATTTGGCCGTGGCTTCAAAAAACGAGAAGTGCTAATTAATGACTTTGTTATAAGTTAATTCAACATACGTCTCGATCCGAATTCGGGTGGAACCCAGGGCAGGGCCAGAGGCCAGGGATTAAAAGAATCATTTGGCTATATTGCTTTGGGATGTGTGCTAGTTTTGAGAAAGAGCTCCACTGGAGCAGTTCTCTCAACACCAACCCCCACCCCCCCAAAAAAAACAATAGTTACCTCCCACGGCCCATGATACTTGTTGAATTATGTCTCAAACCTCTGCCACTGCTACAGTTTGTCATAAGTTAGTAGAAAAAATATATAAACGACATGCTACCAATTATATATCTTACACCATCTATGAACTTCTAAAGAACTTAGGTGTCTCTCATTGGTGGTTTAATAGATCTTACCTTTCTAATCAGAGTCATTGATGTAAGGCTATGTAAATATCGAAGTTCTTATATAACTCTGTTTCACTCAAAAAAAATGTGCAGCCATACTATATTCTAACTGTAAAAAGAATGGATAGCATATATATATTTAACATGCCCATGATTTTTTTTATTTCTTTTGTTTGCAATGATTTATCACTCTCTTCATAATCAAAGGTTTAAAATAACTACATTTTTATGTCAACATCATAAACAATACCGACATGATATCCTACCGGTGTCACAAGTTATTCAAAATAAAGTAACTCATGGACTGATTTAACAGTGGAAAAATTAACGTGCACCGCTTGGGTACTTTTGAGACACCTCAATTCAAATTTTAGCATCCGTACACGAATTGTACAAACAATACTGCTACGCACCATGGTGGGGGATTTCTTAAAAAACAACAAAGGATTTTTAAAAATAAAAAAAAATGATATGGTCATCTTGTTCATTCATGGCTCCACCCCCCTACCAGATAGACAATCGCAGCCCACCTGTCTGTGTCTAGGGCTAGCAGAGAGGGTGGCGTGTATTGGAGGATGGACTATATATAATACTTTATACATTTTTATACGAAGTATTCATGGAATTTGGCAAGTAATTAAGTGTATTACTCTATAATGTAATTGACTCTTCATCTCCTCTATAAATAGACACTCGTGGGTACTGTAAAAGGGGAGAAAATATGTGGAATGCATGGACAAAATCAATTCCCAACAATATTTCTATCAGAGACCTTTATATTATCCATATATGCTTCGTTGTTTGTTGGGTTGATAAATTCCTAATCCCCAACAGTCAACAACTTTACCAGTAATATGACATGGAGACTTGTCTTGATGGTAATGGAGAGGCAATGCCTCCATGGAATAGGATTCTCTGGCTCCAACCTCATTTTATCACGGATCGATTTGATTTTGGCAAAGAGGCAGTGAGAAGGAATCTTTCTCTTCCTCCTTCAGTGGAGATTTGGCCGTTTCTTAATTTAATTAAGGCTATGGACATGAGACATGACGGCTTCAAATTTTGGTATCTCTGTCTTGTAATTACGTGTCATGCACGAGCCACCTTTTTTTACCCCTCTCTCTCTCTTCCACATCATCAAAAATCATACGTAGCGTCGCATGAGACGGGCTATGAGACTGCCTATGTGTAGTGTTGTACATGTCTTTAATATACGTGTATTTTTATTAGACTCCTATAGCATATTCCCTAATTTATGACAAATAATATTAATACATGTATTTCTAAGATTAGCACTGCTATAGGTAAGACTCATTCGGATGGTGATTCACATATCAATCAAAGGGCTTAAAGCTCTTGGTCTGATAAAAGTCTAAGAAATGAGCCGTACGTGAAGCATTTTCCTTATAAGATAACATAGATATTTGAAATGAGCAGTGCTATACATCCAACTGGAGTGTGCGACTCGAGTCCGATCACAACATCGGACGGCTATATACATAGCACTTGGAGTTGCATACATTCAGAATGTGATTAATTACATGAGGGTCGGACTAAGCTAGAGTTGCACGGCTCCAGTCCTACGCACCGCATTTCCCATATGAAATGGTGCCTCCAATCCAATTATCAAAATAGGGGCCGGTGCACATCTCCCAGTTTTCAGCTTTATCCAGCGCTGGCGCCATTTCCCAGCCGCAATACTTCATACCCAAGTGAGTATAAAAATCTAAAGGTATACTAATTAAGGTTGAAGATATATGGATTGAAATGATTATATTCTCAGTAATTGGCCATTCAATACAATGGTTTCACTTTTCGAATCTAGAAGATATGATCTTGCATTGTTTAATGAGGACATATCAGGTGCACAAAGAGTATTTGGTGCACATGTTCACAAACTTTTTGAACCGTAAGATCTAGAGGGTGTTTGGATACCTTTAGTTCCATGACTAAAACTAGTCGGACTAGTAGTCTCTAGTCCCACCTATATTTGGAAGCAAAGACTAAAAGTGATTAAAGACCATTAAAGATTCTGCCCTACTAAAGAGAGAGAGACTAAAACACCTTTTAGCTACCCCCTTTCCTCTTAGAGAGTTTTAGTCAGGTGACTAGTTTTAGTCCCTTTCTAGTCCCACCTGTTTGGAACTTTAGTCCATAAAAGTGACTAAATCTAGTCTGACTAGTTTTAGTCATGGTGGTCCAAACACCCCCTAATCTTGATGGCCTGAAATATTAGAAGTTTGGAAAGTCTTGGCCATGATTTTAGCAACCATAAATCCATATTGTGTTTCCAAAAATATTTGTTTCATCGATGGAAATTCTCTCCTATAATTTTATACATGTAGATGCAATCTAATAGCTCTCAATGAGTTTGTGCACATGTGCACCTGATATTTCCTAATTTGATTAACTTTCATTGTTGACAACCAAGCAAGCAATATAGACAACGGTCTACTGGGCAGGAAATCATTATTTGCATAATTTGGGGAACCAAAATTATAAACCAAGAAGCTTTGGGTATATACACATACCAAAATTATTAATTTGTGACGTGCCTTCGTCGTGTGTCCGCATGGGCTGGCTCTGCCGCTCCATTGGGCTGGGCTTAATTTGCTTTGTCTTAATTAATTAATTAATTAATTGATCTCTCTCTCTCTCTCTCTCTCTCTCTCTCTCTCTCTCTTAATCAGAGGGCTGGGCAGGAAAATCAGCCGCCTGAACTTCTCAAGGATTGTTGCTAGCTAACACATTCTTCCATCACTTGTCACTTGCGAAGTAGTAGCTGATCCATCAACATACTGTATTGTGTAGCCAAAAAGAATTTACGCAGGCACAAGCACTGATAGAAGCTAATTAACATATTAAGCAGGTTTTGATAAGTGTAGGAGAAGCAAAACTAATACAGGAAACTGTAGACATGATGTAGGCCTTCGTAGCACGTTTGTTGCCGCAGCAAGAATGAACAAGGCGATGCAGAGCCTGGCGACAAGGCCTTCACAACAAGTTCGTTGTCACAACTAGAATGAACGAGGCGACGCAGAGCTTTGAGGCGATGTCCATGAGCCAACGATGCGTGCATTTTGTTGAGATTGGTAATCAAAGAGAATGTAGTCTATTTTGACGCTAAAAATCTTGTTTAGACAGCTTATTTCCTTCAAGGTTTTGATTATCGAAGGACTAGCAGAGGAAAAATGAAAAAAAAAAATGAAGCCCAGCCCATTCCATGGAGAGGCAACGGTTGGTCCATGCAGGTGCAACAGAAGGCACGTCACACTTCTCATCTCAAAAAGAAAAAGAAAAAACAAAACAGAAGGCATGTCACAACCTGCAGCACGGCAGGGGATCCGTTTCCATCAATTTGATAGAATATAAATGGCAGTAAATATAATGCTTTCAAAGTGAGTAATGAATTTGATTCTGAATACAATGTCGTATTTGATGCTGAATACAATGTCGTATTTGATGCTGAATATACGCTGTAATGAATTTGTTGCACACATTACCCTGGACAACCAGCAAACAATAAAGACAATATCATGGGGCAGAGTATAATAAGGCAATAAGAATCAATCACGTCCCATATCTTCTCCATCCTCCTGCCTGGCTGCCTGTGTATATAAACAAGGCCATGGGAGTGCAGCATTGCAGAGTACCACCACCAGCATCTCTAAACATAAAGAGTGGCAGTAAAAATACACCATCGCTCACGCCATGGCGCTTCTCCAAAACAAGTATGCTATACTTCTGTTTTTGGCAGCCACCATGATCCAGGCGGTGGTCTTGTCAGCCCATCATGACCCGTCTGGTAGTGTTTATACTGACTCTGTTCTTTTCTACACTCGTCGTGTTTCATGAAAATCTCATATGAATATATGATCATCTTGCCTTGCGCAGCAAATGGCTGTTTTCCGTACCATGGGTCGTCAACGACATGCAACCAACTGAGCTGCCGACCGATTTGCAAGGCGCACGGGTATATCGACACCCATGCAGGCTGCGGCAGACCTCCCCCAGGCAAGGGCAGTGGCTTGTTCTGCTGCTGCGTGGATGGTGTCGACAACAGGAAGGTCTGATTTCAAGGCGGCAATGAGGTTTTGCAATACTTGCTTGCTGTAGCTGCACGAGAACTGGTTGATAGAGAGATGTTATAATAATTTTTGTTTGGATGAGCAATGTTGTCAATTGGGCGATTTCAGTGTTGATAATTGTACTCTTTCGTTGCTTCCAAGAAACAAAAAGCCTTTTTTATCTTAAGCACTGTGCTGCCGCAATGCTGTGTCACCAACAAACCGCTCAAATTTTCTTCTTCTTTTTTGACCAAGGGAAATTCCACCGCGTCTCCTTTTTTCTATTGAAATAAGTATCCAAAAAATGGCCCCAACAGTTACAGCACTTCCTGGTGATCTTCACCAGGTTTTTATGTTTTGCCTGAAATCTATTCAGGTAGCCTACATTTCAGTTCATTACAGCATTGTTTACGCGACAGTTCAGTGAACAAAACACTACATTACACTACTGCCAACTCCCTCAAAAGGTGTTTGATTTTCACTATCTTGTCTTCACAAGTTCACGTGGACGTTAGTTGCTCTTCATTGTCACCATTGCCATCGTCTTTTTCTGCGCCTTTCCTCCTACTACTTCTTTTGCTCTCTACTCAGGAACTCCACACTACTCATTCCTTCTTTTGAATTCCGTAACCCTGACCAAAATTTGAGAAAAGCACACATTTTTGTGAAGAATAATAACAGGATCGTCGAGTTTGAACTGATCAAACACGACGTTGTTTCTTATCGTCAAAATTGCAGAGTAAGGCCGATAGGCCCATGTAGGCATACTTTGATTCCCTGGTATGCTCCCAGGTGCCTAGGTCATGAACTCCATTAGCGACGTTGACTATGTTACACAGCCTAAGCAAGAACATATCATGCTCGTGTATACGATGCTGTTAGACACTGAAAGAACCACTCAAAACTATTTGGGCTCTGTTACGATACCCTATTTACTTTTAAGATGTAAAAGGTGAAAGTAAATCCGAGCCTTTATAGAATATATAGATGAAAGAAAATTAAAAATCGTAGGTAAGGCCGGTATTCTCGCAACGAATCTGGCAACGAAATCCCTTCACTTCCGCTTCCTCCGGCGCAGCACTCCCCCGTCACTACTTCTCGCTAGGCGGCACCTGCCTCGTGCGATTCTTCAGCTGTTAGTTTTTTATTTTTTTTACATCAAAAAATGATACCTTGCCACTTTTCTGAACGTGTTGTACGTCAAAAGAGGAAAATGAGACCTTGACACGTTTCTGAGTATTTTTTACATCAAAACAAAATAAAATTGATTCCACAGGAAGATGTGCACGACATGTTTCTGGATGTCTTCTACGTGAAAAAAAAAATAAAAAGGGGAGACGGGAACGTGCATGGGGTCTCATCTCACACAGATTTTGTTTCACGACAAAACCAAAACAATCAACTTCTTTGATGAATTGTTGGTACGTGAAACGATAAGAAAATGAGGCCATCACGGCTGATTTTGTTTGACGTCAAAGGAGAACAAAATCAACTTCACCGATCCTAACAACTTTTGCAACAAATATACCTATAATTAGAGCATGTACAAAGATGTTGTCTCATAGGTGGTCTCATGCATGACACGTAATCATAAGACGATTTATGAGATCACACATACAATGAATTATTGTTTTAATTGTCTTGTAGTAATTGCATCCTCTCTTAATTTATAGATGAGAAAAAGAATGTTTATGAGTTACATGATAACTAAAACTCATACAATGGTGTGTAAGCCGTCTCATACTCCTAAATTTTAACGCTTGAGGTGGTTGCCTCGCGAAACAACCGGCTCTTTCTTTTACCTCCCTCTCTCTCTTCCACCTCATCAAAAAATCCTACATGGCGTTGCATCAGACGGGCTATGAGACTGCCTACGTGTAGCGTTGTACCTGCCCTTATGAGGACCTAAAACCGTAAAAAGTCTTCGATTAAGTTAAAATGGACTGTCCATACTTATTTCAAGGTACCATAAAACTGGCCAACTATTTTCGCAGGTACATGTGTAAGCCGTCTCATACTCCTAAATTTTAACACCAACTGTGACCATTTTTGCTTGATTGCGCTGAGAAATTTTAGAACAATGGCTTTTTGGACGCTTTATCTTTGAACTTTAAGTTTAATTTTCTTAATATATAAGGGCCTGGCCCTCCTGTTTATTCCAAAAAAAAAGTCTACTTATTATATATATCAACCCTAGCATAATTAATTGGCAACTAGTATATATTAAAAAACAGAAAATAAACGACATCTAAAGATAAAATTGAAGGTATGTGAACCGAAGGAAGATTATGATAAATTTGATAAATGACAGCTTAATATAAGGATTGAAACTATAAACCAGGGGTTACTAGGTCAACCTTGCTTAATTTTGGTACACTTTTACCCTGAATACCCAAGCCAACTACAAAGACAATATAATGGAGTGAAGCAGAGAATAAGACAGTATTCATTATGTTGATTTTCTGCTTCAGCTTCCAACCACTATATAATAACATGGTCATGGAAGAATATAGCATTGCAACACCACATAATAGTAACAGTAACAGTACCATCTCTCATGGCGCTTCTGAGAAACAAGGATGCTATGGCCCTGTTCCTGGCTGCCATCATTGTCCAGACACTGGTCTTCTCACCATATCCTGCACTAGGACAAGGTGATGCATTCCCCCCCGCCCCGCCCCCCCGCCCCCCCCCCCCCCCCCCCCCCCCCGCCAAGTGGGTCTGAGTCTATTATATTTTCCTCGATTTTTTTTGGCATATCTTAAACATCACAATGGTGATGACACACGCGGCCGTATACCGTATAAAAACACACAACATCACAACGATTCGTGACGTTTTTACTTGTCATTTCTGCAGCGAATTGTGGTGTCCTGAAAGGATGCAATGTAACGACGTGTGGCCAAGTTTGCAAGGCGAAGGGGTACGTCGACTTCATTGCGAACTGCAAGAAGGTTTCTTCCTCAGGCAAGAAAACCGCCGAGTTATGCTGCTGCTACGAATCTATCATGTAAAATAATGCTGTTGTTGACCTGTTGGCTGTTGTGTTGAGAAATGGCTGATTCAAAGGTGTCGTAATAATTTAGATGAAAAAGCTTGTCGCAATTGGGCTGAAAAGCTCCAAGTTTGGGCCTGGAGTGAAGAAAACGCATGACTGGGCTGGCACCGGAGCCCAAAAAGACAGACATACTGTTTTTCCCATTCATGCCACGAGAGAAATCATGTCATATAATATTTTTTTTGTGATTACACAGTACAACTCAGACACTCACAACGCACGCACACTCACCCCTATGAACGCACAAGACACAACTGATACAACCTTTACAATTCAGAACAAGATCGATCAAGAAGACAATACCATGCATGCCATGCCCATGCCTGAAGAAGTCATGCCAGCAGCAGAGTAAGAAAATCAAAAGCAAATCGAGCAGCAAAAGTATACAACGGCAAGATGACGACGACAATCCCATGATCCCATCTCATCGCAGCAATGCAACACAAAGGTATTGAATGATTCCTTGGTGAACTCTATCATAACTATTTGGCAACTAGTAACTAAATCTTGAAAAACTGTTAAATGCCTAGGTGTAGAGACTAGCGGGTACTTCAACATGTAATCTAGGTACAAGTAATCTGGATCTGAGGGAAATGGAAAAGGGGGTCGTACCTTCGTGTGACGATTGTGCAGGAGCCGCCATTGTGGCGACTGGCGGCGAGTGAGTGACGGCGGCGGTGAAGGTCGACGTGGTGGCGGCGGCTTCCCGTTGCCTCAGCGCCCCCTCGGGATCGGGTTAGGGTTTGTTGGTGGGTGCGGTGCTCACGGCGAACCTCGTGTCGTGAGCCGCCGGCCCCCACCTCCTTTTATATGGCGCTGGCAACAGGGGCCCACCAACCAAGGGTTCGATTGGGCGCCCCCGATCAGGGCGCGATCAAGGGCCGCGGGCCTTTGGGCCTGCGGGGTTAGAGATCAACCTAACAATCTCCCCCTTGATCTCATCTTTTATCTTTTCTTTTCTGTTTCACTTGTCTCATCACAGATTAATGCATAGAGCATGTCTCATCGTCACGGTCATATCCTGCCGATAGAATCAACAGCTACAATACACGCCTCCATTCTGAAACAGTCATTTATTCTTTATGGGCCTCTTTAGTCCAGAGATCATAGGCTGTCCCTTAACCCCATGCCGGCTACGTGTTCCTTGAACACGCTGGGTGGTAAGCCTTTCGTTAGCGGATCCGCGAGCATCTTCTCTGTACGTATGTGCTCGAGACTTATGGTTTGATCTCGGACTCTATCTTTCACAACATAATACTTTATGTCAATGTGCTTGGTAGCGGCACTTGACCTGTTGTTGTGTGCATACGAGACTGCGGGTTCATTGTCGCAGTACATCTTTTGTGGTCTTGAGATGTCGTCAACCACTCTTAAACCGGGTATAAGTTTCTTTAGCCAATTCACCTGTCCTACGGCCTCGAAACAAGCAATAAACTCTGCGTGCATTGTGGACGCTGCAGTGATACTTTGCTTGCAACTTTTCCATGATATGGCCCCTCCCGCGAGAGTGAACACATATCCCGACGTCGATTTTCTGTTATCTCCTGCAAAATCAGCATCTGCATATGCCGTGATTTGCAGAGAGTCTGTTTTTCTGTATGTCAACATGAGGCCTTTTGTTCCATGCAAATAGCGCAGAACTTTCTTTACCAACTTCCAATGTTCTGCTCCTGGATTACTCTGGAATCTACCAAGCAACCCGGTAACAAAAGCAATGTCAGGGCGTGTGCACACTTGTGCATACTGTAAGCTTCCTACAGCTGAAGCATATGGTACCGATTTCATTTGATCTTTTTCATATTGATTCTTTGGACATTGAAAGTCCCCATATCTATCGCCCTTGACTATGGGAGCAGGTGAAGCACTGCATTTGTGCATATTGTATTTCTTCAGGACCTTTTCTACGTATGTCTTTTGTGATAGTCCTAATACCCCTTTTGTTCTGTCTCGGTGAATTTCAATTCCTAGGACGAATTTCGCTTCACCAAGATCTTTCATTTCGAATTGTGAGGACAAGAATTTCTTTGTTTCTAGTAGTAGACTGACGTCACTGCTTGCAAGCAGGATATCATCCACATACAGGATTAGGAAGATATACTTTCCATTCTTGAACTTTGCATAAACGCAATCGTCCTCCACATTCTGTTCAAACCCGAAACTTTTAATCGTACTGTCGAACTTCAAGAACCACATTCTTGAAGCTTGCTTTAACCCATAAATCGATTTCTTTAGGCGGCATCCCATCTTTTCCTTTCCTTCCACAACAAACCCTTTTGGTTGTGCCATGAAAAATTCTTTATCTACATCCCCATTTAGGAACGCCGTCTTTACATCCATTTGATGCAATTCTAGATCAAAATGAGCCACGAGGGGCATGATGACTCTGAAGGAATCTTTACATGAGACTGGAGAAAAGGTCTCATGATAATCAATTCCCTCTTTTTGCGTATAGCCTTTTGCCACAAGACGCGCTTTGAACTTTTCTATATTCCCTTGTGAGTCATATTTCGTTTTGTAGACCCATTTACAGCCTACTGGTTTGACTCCTTCAGGAATTTCTACTAAGTCCCAAACATCGTTGGTACTCATCGATCTCATTTCATCTTCCATGGCTGCTAACCACTCAGACGAATGCTCGCTTCTCATGGCTTCTTCAAATGAGGTAGGGTCATCATCCATTTGATATTCTTGACAACTCTCAGTGTTATATACTTCATAATCACTGGAAATAGCCGACCTCCTTGCTCTTTGAGACCTTCTAGGGGCCTCTACATTTTGCTCATTTTCTATCGGAGGTTGTACCTCTACATCTGGAGCATTTTCTATTGGAGGTTGTAGCGGCTCCCCTTGTTCTGCAGCAACGGGCTCTATAGGATCCTGAGGGACAGGTTCCACATTTTCATTCGTTGTTGCCACAGGAGGAACCACCACAGGGGCTGACATCACAGTGTCTCGCACTGTCGGTGCAGCCACAACGGGCAGTGAGAAGAAATGTTCTTGAATCACTGGATTGGGCGCATACACCCGCTTCTCCTCAAGATCAATCTCTCGAACTGCCATGCTCCCCCGAACCATTTGTTCTTCTAAGAAGGCAGCGTGTCTTGTTTCTATAAACTTTGTATGTCTATCTGAACAGTAGAACCGATATCCCTTTGATTTCTCTGCATAGCCAATAAAATGGCAGCTCACTGTTTTGGGATCTAATTTCCCAATGTTCGGGTTGAATATCTTTGCCTCAGCAGGACTCCCCCACACCCTTAGGTGATTCAATGAGGGTATTCTTCCTGTCCACAACTCATACGGTGTTTTCGGCACCGCCTTAGATGGTACTCTGTTGAGAATATATACGGCGGTTTTTAATGCCTCCATCCATAAACTCACTGGTAAAGTGGAGAAACTTATCATACTCCGTACCATATCCATTAAGGTGCGATTGCGCTTTTCTGCCACTCCATTCTGCTGAGGGTCGCCCGGCATTGAATACTGGGCTACTATGCCTTGTTCCTGTAGGAACCTTGCAAAAGGTCCTGGAACTTGGCCATATGGGGTATGCCGACCGTAGTATTCCCCTCCACGGTCGGATCTGACTATTTTTATCTTTAAATTGTGCTGAGTTTCAACTTCAGCCTTGAATATCTTGAATTTATCTAAAGCTTCTGATTTTTCTTTGATTGGATAGATGTATCCATAACGGGCCGCAGATGTCAGTGTGAATTAGCTCTAAAACACCTGCGCTATGCTCAGCAGTTTTCTTTGTTATCTTTACATATTTTTCTTTAATGCAATCGATGCATTGCTCTAAATCTGATAACTCTAAAGCGGGAAGAATATCTGTTTTAATGAGTTTTTCTATTCTCCCCCTCGAAATGTGGCCCAAACGACAATGCCACAATTTCGATGATTCATTATCTTTTCTCTTTCGCTTTCTAATATTAACATCTGTAGATACAATTGCATTCACATCACATACGGAATTCACACTTTCACGCAGCGATAACAAATAAAGATCATTTCTCTTAAAAGCAATAGTAGCAACTGTATCACCAATCTTTATTACACATCTGCCATTACCAAAATGACAATCAAATCCATAATCATCTAGACGAGACACACTTATTAAGTTCCTCTGTAATGTGGGTACATAAAAAACATCTCTAAGTAATAAACTAAAGCCGGTGTCAAGCTCTAAGAGAAGATCTCCAACTGCTTCGACATCTGCTTCGACTCCGTTGGCAACCTTAATTTGCCTTTCGCTTCTTTGAGTGGTTCTCGTCGAACGGAATCCCTGTAAAGAATTTGCAACATGAATAGTTGCTCCTGAATCAATCCACCAAGTAGATTTCGAATAATCTGTATACAAGGATTCATTTACAAATGAAATAATGTTCTCACATCTCTTTTCCATGATCATTTTTAAGTACTTGGGACAATCTTTCTTGTAGTGTCCCTTACCCAAGCAGTGCATACACTGGTCTTTTCCCACAGTAAATTGTCCATCTTTGGGTCTATGCTGCTGAGAGGACTGTCCCTGGAAATGCTGAGGACCTTTTCCCTTAGAGGAGGGATTTCCAGCAGGATTCCCATTCTTGTTCTGGGTCTTCACAAAGTTGATAGAAGACGGGGGCAGTCTTTCCTCTTCTTGCACACACATCGCAATGGCCTTCTCTATGTCCCATTTTTCTGGGGACATGTTGTAACCAACAATGAAGGTATCGAAGGCCTTTGGCAACGAAGCAAAAACCAAATGGACGATGTGATCATCCTTGAAAGCAAGGCCCATTGGTTTAAACTTGTTGTTTATACTGACTATGCGATGTATGTGCTCTCTTATCCCACCACCTGTGTACCTCTCTGTGACCAGCTGTTTTATCAACTGGGTAGCATATGTCTTTGAAGAGCCAGTGTACTGACTCTTTATCTTCTCAAGGTACTCAACAACAGTAGGACAATCTGTAATTGACCCCATGATGGAGGCCTCTATAGTGTTCTTTACCACTGCCAAACACTTCTTGTTGGCAGGGAACCAAGCAGCATACTCAACATCATAGCTGTCTTTGCTTGCCTTGTAGGCAAGCTCTCTAGCTGACCAATCAGCATCTGTCTCATTCTCTCCTCTTTCTGGCCGCTCAGGAACTGCTGGAACTGGTGCATACAGCACCCAGTCAAGGCCAGCAAGAGTGAAGAAGAGGTCTAGCTTCTTGTTCCATTCTCCATAATTATCTCCTTTAAGCACTGGGATATCATTGATGGTCATCATTATAGATAGCCCTCCTGAAATACATTTCAAAACAAGTGAGAACAACATAATAACAGAAAACATTGCATGCCTTACGATACTTTTTGCATTAAAACTATATCACCTTTGAGCAGAAATAGAAATAATGCATAAAAATTGTCTATTAAATTACAATATTGCCATTATCAACTTTGGTCAGAAAATGGCAACATCAAGATTAATTCTGAACAGGCATGTATGAATTGAAATCAAATTCTCCCTTTGGTTTGAATTTAAAATCAATGCAAACAATGAATAATCAATTATCTATGCAGCGGAAACATTAACAATCTGTAGTAAAAACTTGATCAGAAGCAAAATCAACTATCTGGTCTCTGGGAAAAATTATCCCTTTGGTTCAAATTTAAACAGAGACGAAAACTATCAAATTTCATTCAAATTCTGCTTCTGGAAAAGTTTAAACTAATACAAAACATATTCTGTTGAAAATTTCTATTTCAGCCCGCAAACACGAAAAATCGAATGCGGCCTGGCCCGGGAACGCGTCCCATACCGCGCCCCGCGTCTCTTTCGGCCCGGCCCATCTGCGCAAGAAATTCGCGAAAAAAAAGAAAAAACGGCGCGCAGCGTGGCCCGCGTGAAAGCGGCGCCATTTGGGCCGGCCCGGCCTGCTGAGCGGTTCGCTCACCCCCGCCTCCATCTCAGCCGTTCGCTGGGATGGACGGCCAGCATCGTTCCGATCCGGAATATAAGCGCGGAAAAATCGGAGACGCCGAAACCCTAGTTCATTCTCTTCCTTCTTTCTCGCCCTCTCCTCTCAGCGCGGCGCGGTGGCGACCCGGCGGCGACCGGAGAAAAGAAAGGCTGCGCCGCCGCAGATCCCCTCGCCGGCGCGCGCGTCCACCCGAGGGTGAGCGCGCCGCCGTCGAGCGGCTCTGTGGCGGTGCTTTGAGTCCGCGGCGCAAGTCTCCGACGAGCGGCGGCTCTCTTTTCTTTGCCGCGCGAAGGCGGTGGTCGAGCGCCGGCGAGCGGCCCTCGTCTGTTCTGTCCGCACGACGGCGGTGGGTTACACGGCGGAGCACAGGTAAGTGCGCGCCGGCTTCCCTCTGTTTCTCCTCTAGGGTTAGGGTTTCAATTTTCGAATCGCAAAACAAACCGATGCTATCTCCTTCTCAAAATCTGCTACCCGATCTAGATCTACACACTAGTTAGGCTCTGATACCATTGAAAAACTGTTAAATGCCTAGGTGTAGAGACTAGCGGGTACTTCAACATGTAATCTAGGTACAAGTAATCTGGATCTGAGGGAAATGGAAAAGGGGGTCGTACCTTCGTGTGACGATTGTGCAGGAGCCGCCATTGTGGCGACTGGCGGCGAGTGAGTGACGGCGGCGGTGAAGGTCGACGTGGTGGCGGCGGCTTCCCGTTGCCTCAGCGCCCCCTCGGGATCGGGTTAGGGTTTGTTGGTGGGTGCGGTGCTCACGGCGAACCTCGTGTCGTGAGCCGCCGGCCCCCACCTCCTTTTATATGGCGCTGGCAACAGGGGCCCACCAACCAAGGGTTCGGTTGGGCGCCCCCGATCAGGGCGCGATCAAGGGCCGCGGGCCTTTGGGCCTGCGGGGTTAGAGATCAACCTAACAAATCTAACATTGAAAAACAGAGAATAAACAACTTCTAAATATAAGGTTGAAGGTATGAGAACGGAATGAAGGTTATGACAAATTTGATAAATGACAGCATCGTTGTCTTTAAAAGGAATTGCCATGCGAGGTACCTTCGTGTAGCCTATTTTGTAAGACAAAGGGGTACGTCCACTTCGTTGTGTATTGCAAGCGTTCTTCCCTAGGCAAGAAGGATCCCGACTACTGCTGCTGCTTTGTACCAAGCTAGGTGAAATAATGCTGCTGAGTTGAGAAATGGTTGATGAAGAAGCAATATGATGATAAAGCTTGTTGATACATTGGGCCAAAATGGCTCCAGGTTTGGGCCTGGAATGAGGAAAACGCATGAATGGGCTGGAACCCAACAAGAGAGACACCCATTCATGTCAGGAGAGAGATCACGTCATATACATATAACCTTGGTCATTATTAAATGGTACAGTATACAAACAGCTGATACAACCATTAGAACTCAGAACAAGATCGATCGAGAAGAAGACGAGCACGCATGCCATGCCTGAAGAATACAGGCAGGCAGGCAGCAGCCATAAGCGAATCGAAACCAAATCGAGCAGCAAAAGTATTACAACGTACGGCAAGAAGAAGACGGAGACGACGCCGCCATCTTCATCATCGCAGCCAGGAACATAATGCAAATCACTTGGTGAACTCGATGGCCCATGCGTTGGCGTAGATGTAGGTGGCCTTGACGCCGGCGAAGCCCGCGCCGCGCGCGAGGTCCTCGAACTCCTTCTCGTACCTCTCCTTGCCCCCCGGGTTGTGCGCGAGCATGATCATGTCGACGTGGAACACGCCCTGCGCCTTGGGCGTGGCCTCCGGGTCGACGGGGAGGATGCACTCGACGACGATGACCTTGCCGTGCGCCGGCAGCGCGTCGTAGCAGTTCTTGAGCAGCGTGGCGCAGTGCGCGTCGCTCCAGTCGTGGAGGATCCACTTCATGAGGATGGCGTCGCCGGAGGGCACCGACTTGAACATGTCGCCGCCGACGTGCTCCACGCCGGGGAACGGCGGCGCCTCGGAGATCACGTGGGGGAGGTCGAAGTTGACGCCCTTGATTTGGGGGTGGTGGGAGGTGATGGCGTGCAGCGTGGCGCCCACGCCGCCGCCGACGTCGACCAGGGTGCCGATGCCCTCGAAGCCCGTGTAGAACTCGAGCAGCTTCTTGGTGATGATCACCGAGTGGTTCTTCATCCCCTCGTTGAACACGCGGTTGAAGCGAGGGTCCGTGCCGTGGTACTCGAACGCCGTCATGCCGTACGCCTTGTTGAACGGGATGCCGCCGTCAAGAACGGCGTCCTTCAGATAATACCTGCGATTTTGATTTCACAGCCACGTTTTAGTTTACAAGTACTCTCTCTATATCTATGTGTTTTGCATACGAAAGAATTGGGCGCCACTGCCACATGGTGTAGCTACTATATATTATGTGCAGGTTTCCAGAATGAGAAACAGAGAAAGTGATGTTATTTCTGAACCACAAACAGAGTGACCGAACAGAGCAGAGCAGAGTGATGATGCAGAGGAATGGAAGCCATAGCTGCCTGAAGCAGGTTGACCGCTTCTAGTCAGCATTTGCCTGAACAAGTACTATTACAAATGTGAAACGCCCGGGTTCCAGATGAAGCAGGAGGGCAAGAATATGTCCACATCAGGCAACAAACACTAGTTGCTTGTGGTCCAGTTCCACCGATATTGCTTACCAAGAATATGTCAGCACTCGGCACTACACCAACCAAAATTGATTGTGTGAGATTCAATTCACTTTTATTTTGTGATCCTGGCTTAAGCCAGCTCAGCCAGGATCATTTGTCGCTAGCTTTAGCTCGACGTCATATGAAATGGAACGGGAGAAAACTGAAAAGAGGTGTCCTGGTGAGCAATAGGTTGCTATGCTACTCTAGAAAGAGTCAAAGAAGACCGTCCAGTATTCCTTCTGGAACGTGCTTGCTAACTTTCCTCTTGTTTTTCCCCCCAAAAAGAAAACAAAGAAATAAGTCTCGCTCCCTAAGTTTATACTACTGTACTATGTACTACGAATTTCGGAGATCAATTTCGAAATACAAGAAGGCATAATAATGAGCACGCGTGTCAGTGAAAGAGGAAAGGAATAATTAATGAGCAGGCATGATCGATGCATCCAAAGCAGAGTAAAACGATCGGTGACCACTCACCAGCTCTCCATGAGCACCTTGTCCTGGTTCATGAGCGCGAGCGCGGCCATGGAGACGCCGTCCTCGTTGGGCGTGAGCCACTTGCACACCGGCGCGGCGGCGTAGCGCCGCGAGTACTTGCCGTCCTTCCCCTCCTCCATCTCGCACTTGACGATCTCGTACGAGGCCAGCAGCCGGAGCATGCGGTCCACCATCACCGGCGCGTCGGGGTTCCTCGGCGCCACGGGGAGCCGCGCCACCACCTCCTCCGGCGCCAGCGACGCCGCGGCGGACTTGCGCGCCGCCTCCAGGACGTCGAGCAGGCCCAGCTCGATGGCGTTCTTCAGCGTCATAGGCAGGATGGAGGACGACGCCAGCTGCAGCGCGTACATGCACGCCTCCTCGTCCGCCACCGCGGCCATGTCGGCGGCCGTGGAGCCCATGGTGGCTAGACTGTTTGCCGCCGGCGACCGGAGAGGAGCTAGGAGGAGGAGAAGAGGCGTTGTTAGCGTGAGCGAGGAAAGTGGAGTGTGGTGCTGGGAAGGGGAGGAAGTGGGGTTATATGGGTGCTGCAGGCTTCACCAACCACCACACCAAAACATGCACCAACTCCTTTTTTTTTTCTTATTTACCTTTCATTCTCAGCAGATAAAAAAGTAGCACTCCCGGACTACTCATGATGCAAGATTACATTGTTGGTGGTGTTGATAAGTAGGGCCCTTGTTACCTGGCTGGTGTTGGTGCGATGATTACTCTTTAGTTTTCTTATGTCAAGTTCTTAACTAAGATAAGTAGATTATTACATGAATTCGTCAAACAAGTAAGGCAGTTGTGGCTGATGATGCAATACTGAGGAAAATTGAGAGCTCAATCGTTGATGCTGATGCCAAACAGTCAGTCAGGCTGTGATCCTTGTGCATGATTTTCAATGTTTGAACAGTGAGTATGTGAACTTTTTCCCCAATACTTTTTTGCAGCTTGGAACCGAGTTTTCTTGCGTTGATGGTGAGAGGCCTTGGAATTCTCTCTTTAGCTTTCGCGCTGCATTTTCTGAAGATTTTCATGCAGGCGCTTACGGGGGGAAAGAAGTCAGGATTCAGATTCGGAGGGTGGGAACGGTGAAAGTCGGCCAGGTGGGCCCACCAGTAGGTCGGACGGAGTGAGCATGGTACACGTTTGCTCACTGGACAGTGATCCATGGCGCGTGGGGAAAGGTCAGCCTTTAGAACCGTTTCTGGATCCTCTGTGTTTGCTTGGCTTAACTCGAACAGGTAGCGACTAGCCATACAGATATGTGGAAATTTGCTATTTGGCTCCAAACATGCTTTCATGGATTATCAAATTATTACTAACTATCGACATAGTATATTTTGAAAAGTAGTTGTCAAAGAAGTTTGGATGTAGAAAGTGAAAAACAAAAATCAAATATAAAAGGGACGAAGAAAATATAAGCGAGTACTATCATCTATGTGTAGTCTAAGCCCCCGTTTGGTAGTAAACAGCATTTTGTTTCATGTCAGAATCAATAGAACTCTACAGTACCCAAAAAAAGAATCAATGCAATAGAACTCTAATCAAATGGTGTTTCTTTGAAGGGTTTCGAATCACAAGGGATACTTTATTATTTTTTCCACCGCAGGGCAATGAAGGTTAAAAGTGAACCAAACAAACTCTTAAATTGGTATGATTCATTAAAGAAATGTCTCACAGACAAACTGAATTTGAAATGTTGCAAGGTGAATCTTAAACCGTGCCAAACCAAACCTAACAGAACGCAAGTTTGTGACAACGCTGGTTCACGTGCTAATTGAAATATATATCATCCACATTTTGCTAGCTTAGTTTTGTACGTTATGTTTAGCATTTCGGTTGACAAGGATGATACAGATCGATCAAAATTATAATGTGGACTCATATGGCTAACTGAACCACTCTTTTTCATATACCAAGAGAAGGTTACAAAAGATGATCCCTTGTACGGTGTTCTTGCTCAATTGCTCTAATGACTCATTTTTACCGCATCACAGTTGTTCTTGCTCTAGTGACGACTGATTTTACTGTGCGTTGCAGTTAACAGTAGTTCTATCACTACATTAAGCAGACCACAGAGGCCGGAGCCAGAGAATCGCATTCGACCCGTGAGACCCATACCCAGGGTTAGGTGGTCTACTCGTGAGAAAAAGACTCTTGTCCGACTCATTGATCAAGGCAGTGCGGAAAATGATTGCCACAAACATCGAATTTTTCACCTAACGCTATCCACCCACACCACCACGCCATAACTAATTTTTCTGACCGCATATCTAGAAAAAAGAACTGATATCTCACCGCCCCTCAGCTTCTTGTCTGAAGTTTCATAATTTTGTCATCTTGAACAGAATATTTTAATAGAGCAGTGCTACGGTAGTCTTTTCTCCCAACTCTTGAAATCAATCTGAACCCTTGATTTTTCAAAAATAAAAGTAAATAAAAATAGTAAAAAATGAAGGCAATTAATGGGATATCCTTTTTCACGGAAAATAAGGAATCAATCGGCAATCCATTCTTGGAAAATCATCAATCAATCGGCAATATTCCTTCACAAAAAATTACTTTTTTTTTCCTTAAGGCAACTAAGCAGCTAAAATCCGGATCTGATCACCATAACATTCTTTAAAAAATTTACTTTCCCTCCATCTCACCGATTCTTCTGGGAGCCTTTCATTTCCTCTATTTTTGTGTGTGTGCTTCCACTCCCAAATTTTTGTATTCTTTTTCCTTGATCTCACGATTCTTCTTGGAGTTTACACCCTCCGACATATCTTGATCAGTAGTGTTTTTAATCATGATCATGGCATCCATATCGGTACTTTATTTTGTTATGTGAAAAAAATAAAAGGTACAATAGTGATGCAGTACCTCTCACCATCACAACATGCACGTCAAAAAACGTATCACGTAGGGTTTAGCATGTGTCACGGCATGCACTGCTAAAAAAAAAAAAACACAAACCATATTTGTTTGGTAACACGTAGCACACATGTAAAAAAATGTATCAGGTTCATGACCAAAACGTGAAAATCGTAACAACTTTGGATAGAAGCTACTATAATCATGCATACTTTCCAAAACTAAAAAAGAAAATAAAAAAAAATATAGGTGCAAGACTTCATCTTTTGCCTCGAGATCTACTCAAATAGACGATCCACAGTTATTTGGGACTACCTTAGCGGGAGCCTTTTTAATATAGGCCTTTAGGTGAAAACATTCTGCAAATAAACCTCTCGCGAACGGCAATGTTTGGCCATGTTATGTCATCAAGTACGTGTGATCTACTGTGTGTTGGATCTTCATGTAGCATCCTACGTACTACACGGAAAAAAATAATGCAAAAGTTTCTTTCTTGGAAAATGTTATCTTGAATACTCAATTTTAATACTCTTCTAGATGGAGAAGTTTAAAGTCAAGTTTTGCTCCAAAAAACAATTCTCTTTTTGCTCGAAAAAAAAAAGGTCGAGTTTGAAATCTTTGTCAGCCTTTCTAGACTTGTCTTTCTACGAGTGTTTTTCTTCTTCATTTTCCATTGAATGGTTCATAGGTCAGGGAATTTCCATCTAAATAAAAATCAACTCTCTTTTGCTCAGGAAGCCATATTCATTTACACTATACTAATACTATAATATATTATACTGTATTCTGCTACCCAATACCAAATTAGTGCGTGTGTCAAAGAAAAGAGAATGAGACGATAAATAAAAGACTTATTAGGTGCCGTCCAGAATATGCCCTTGTGCAGTTGTACTACGTCTCCTTAGCAGAGCAGCCAGATGGGTGAACTGCAACCTTGAAGCGTTTGGTTAGGTAGCACATGCAGCAACTTACAAAGCTGGTTAATTTGTCAGTATTTTGCTAACGACAATCGACAAGTCCTTGCACACCTAGCTAGTCATGTACACGTGACCCTTTTTTTTCACGAAGAATGTACACGTGACGCTGCGTAATTTAACCTGTTCTACGAATAATAATAATAATAATAATAATAATAATAATAATAATAATAATAATAATAATAATAATAAAGATCAAACGTGCAACGCGAGTGCATAACAACCAAAATGTCAGAGTGTTTTTTTTACTGAGTCAGTGAAGCATTACACTAGAACCACATGGCATACAAATCAATCCTAAAATATGATTGAAACGTGCACGACATGAAAAATTCAGAAAACCCAAAATGTCATAATGAAGTATGGAATAAGAATTTTTTCCTCTGGAACACAATAATGCAAGATATTTATGCGTTATTGTATTAAGAAGAGTAAACAAATAACAATGTTACAAACACCCAAAACACACCCACACATACCTAGGAGCGAAGCTAAGATCGCGCCATGAACTTAAACGACAGGGAAGTGTTACTTGGCATGAGCTTTTAACCAGCATTGTAGAATCAAACCTGGGCACAGTTGGAGCGCCCCTTGGGATTTTTTCTTTCGAATGAGTCCCCTGGGAGCAGGGGCGGAGCTACTTAGAGAGTAGTGGGTGCGGCCGCACCCAGAGCTAGAACAAATTCTAGTGATGTTCATTATTTTTTACCTCTTATGCACCCACTAGACAAATTTCAAGGCTAAAAACTGAAGATCAAGCAGTCCATCACGATGTCTTGCATCACCCCCCTCTCTTGAACTCTAGCTCCGCCACTGCCTGGGAGTATTTGCATGAAATTTCCTCCAAACAAATTGTTGAAGCTTAGTAAGTCAACTTGATCATGGAATATTATTGATGTCCAAAACGCAACTCTTTCAAGAAAGAATTTGAATAATATTGAATTACTACGGCAGACAATTTCAGCTGGTACCCTGTTTAGGCACAATCCTTTTCATTATCTCTCTAGGTAAGGTTCCTTGGCTGTAGTTGTTGGGTGATGATAATCAATCATCAACACCCTTCTAGATGAAGCAGTCTGGCTAACTAACGATGAAAGCTTTCACTTTCCATCACTGAGGGAAACATGACGTGTGACATGCATGCAGTCTGCAGATGAAGAAAACTGAATCCAAAAAGCTACCAAGGAAGAAAAATCATCGAAAGCAACATAAATAATCGACTAATCAGAAATCGAAGTAATTGCTCGCAATATCTATGAAGGCATGCATGCATGCATGCATGGACCCAGCAAAAATAGACTTGGTGGTGGTGGTGGCCGACATGGCAGGCAAGTAGCTAGAGAGTTTCATAAGTGGTGGTTAATCAAGATGTCTGCATTAACTCTGCTTTTGATTTTTGCTTCGACCTCAAGTCGTGGTGGTGTGGGTCGTACAGGGAGTTGGTTGGAGCTCCGACTCATGGGTCACCATAGACTGCGCTCTTGTCGCTGTAGTTTACCTGTCGATGACGGCTTGCTCGGCCTAACTAGTCGCATACACCATTTGATCACCAAATCTGCATGGCATGCTTTTGGTGACGCCTGAGTGCCGTCGTTCGTTGGGTGCCTGATGTCCTTTTGTTTGGTCAATTTATTAGCTAACGGAATTGTTGTGTGTACGGTTCACAGTGCATCAATGCATGGAAAAAGGTACAAGTAAGCTTATTGTAAAGCAGCTTCGCATGTAGATTAGGACGATTCGTTCTTCTTGGTTCAGTTATTTTTACTATTCTTCCCCCATGATGCAAGATCCCATCTGCTACATCAATTAGCTGCGTCCTATTGGAAAAGAGAATGCAGAGTGCCTCTGGCGCCGATCATCTGTTTATTAGCAGAAAACTAATGAGTAAAAAGTTTTCCCCTCTCGCAAGAAACTGTCCACGAACAATACTATGAAAAGTCTTCCCTCTTTTGGTTGTATGTAAAAGAAGTAATAAAAGTCAAGAAGACGAACCTCTGCATACTCCTGTCGACGACGATGAGCACGGAAAAATGGGCACGGTTTAGCTAATCGGATGATTGCAATGTATTTAATTGCAGTATCGTCTGTACGGTCAAGTTCTGCAGTCTGAAAGATGTGAATTCCAGTTCCCAAAACTGCATAATCTTTCTGCAATAACTCCTTTTATGAAAGAAAAACCGAGCATTTTCTGGACCTCCTTTTAGACGGTCAGTTAAGTTTCTGAAGGTGACACCTACTGTTGCTTCTAAACCGCACCGCAACATCTATAACTGGTTTGGTTGCCTGGTCCATTCCTGCCTTTTCGACAGGTCACCTGCTCCAAGGTCCTAAGTTTGCATTGCTGTGTGTATGATGCTATGTGGGTATATCTTACCTCATAACCACTTTGCTGTACTAACCTCTGCTTCAGCAGGGATGGACCTTAATTCTCTGCATGAGTTCACCTGGTGATTACATCATCATACTTATCTTGGTTATTATTGTTGATGCAGTTCTCGCTTTTTAGAGTGTGTAGTAGACTGGCAGTACAGAGCAGGTTTCATCAGTTGAAGGACACCTGTATGCAAAATGCAGAGAGATTTAAAATTGTTTGTAGGGGGACGAAAGTCAAAGTACGAACAAGTAGTGAAGTAGTTAATCTGTGCACGTTCATGGAAAAAAATACTTTGATCCGGCCCTTCATTTTGTTTCATTATCCGATAAAATAATCTGATAGGTCGAAGACTCTGATAATTCAAAGCCAAGTAAGTATACGGACGTCTACACTCCGCATCCTTTACATCACTGAAGGTGACCTCCGGTTCGTCAAATCTCAAATCATGAGGTGGCTAGGCCGGAGCAACGTCCCTCTCAGGGGTTTGGTGAAATGCGTAGTAGGTGAGCCGAAGATGTCAAAGATACTCCAAGACTAAACAAACAGGGATAACGAAAGTTGCTGTAGCCAGTGTGATCGATGGAAATGTACTTGATCCTTGATGTGTGATCTACCTGAGTGTAAGGTTTGATCCTTTTCGTGATGACTTTGGCTTGACTTCCGGAGCAAACCCTCTGCATAAATTGGATTTTCTTAGTCACGGTAAAGTGTCAGCAGATGCCGGGGAGGAGTGAAAGTTCTCTGTGTTCTTACCATAGTGACCGCTGCTCTCGCTCTTGGGAGCGTTCAGCTTCATTTCCAGCACATCCATGGAGTGCTTTGGCGCACTAGCACGCACAAG
The DNA here is from genome assembly GCA_007726485.1 of Eragrostis curvula. NCBI lineage: Eukaryota > Viridiplantae > Streptophyta > Magnoliopsida > Poales > Poaceae > Eragrostis > Eragrostis curvula. The sequence goes on from RWGY01000005.1 coordinate 10,495,039, forward strand.
TTTGAGATGGCATTTTGTTGATGAATTCATCCGTGTGGCAACATTGGGGGACGAACGTTGGAGTACTTCCGGTGAAGAAGCCGTAACAAACAGGCCTAAGGCCTGCCGATGCAGCTTCTTCGTCCCAAGATCCGGACAAGGAGATTCCAAACAGCGCCGACATATTTGAGGTCAGCTGATTTCACGTCCGGGGGCTTGATGATTTGTGAGAACTTAATCCCTCTTGCAGTGTCCATGGCCCATCTTGTTGCGACTTGCGATGCTGCAAGCAGGAATTGTGGCGAAAGCGTTCAGAGGACTGTCTGCAAGCTGGAGAGAATCCGGGGCCGCAGTTCTTTCCTGCTGCAAACGCCGACGACGGTTCAGTACTTCACTGTTGTGCCACTCATCACTTGCCAAGGTTTTTTCTGGTGTGCATGTGCAGCTGTGCTTCAGAGTTTCAGACAAACGTGCATTTCAAATATACCTTTGGTATTCGTGAACCCAGCCGTGCAAGCAGTGGCGGAGCTAGAGTTTGTCAAAGGGGGGTGCAACATTATAATTTGAGCTGTTTAATCTTGATTTTGTGGCTTTGTGGGTACATGATAATGAGCTAAGTGGGTGTGTATACGGTGAATATGTAGCATATAGCATTGAAAGTTTCTAAAGCTCTGGGTGCGGCCGCACCCGGAGCACAACATGTAGCTCCGCCCCTGCGTGCAAGCAAATGACAATCCAGAGACCTGAAATGCAGCAGCTACTCGCAGTACAGGTACAGGCAGCTCTCAGCTTCAACTTCAAGGCAAACGAGGCGATATTGCAGCAACGGCTGGAGGTAAACGGGCCAATGAAGCCCAACCTAGAAATGGGCCGTGTTTCGGGTTCTGGATTGCTGCCAACACGCGGCCATTGGCCCTCCTCTCTTTCTCTTTCCACTTAGCCTGGGTCGCTTAATAACGAGCTTGGCGTGGGCTCTATAAAAGGCTAGGCGTGCTGGCCCGCTCAAAAAAACGGGGAATCACTGATCCACCAAGCACAACCAATCAACCTACCCGGTTTTGTTCAAATAGTGTGAACCGGGAATCGGGTGCTCCGTGTTCATCTTGGGGAAATATTCCATGCAATGGACATATTTCGTGCAATTTGTGCAACCGGCACATCCAGCCATCAGATTCACATCCGACGTTCCATATTTTAACCACGGAAGTTCCACACCCACTTTATCATTTTTTCACAAAACCCCTCCCATAATCAATCTGTTGTGCTCGCCGGCGATCCTCTTTGTTACTCCGCCGCTCGCCGCCTGCGGCATCCACAGCAACAACGACAAATTCCGCTTGGCCTCAAAGTTAGCATGCGCGTGTGTGTATTGTCCACTGCGAAGGGCGGAGGGTCATGCCGATCGAGAACTCTGGGAGGCCTCAAAGTTCCAGACCTAGCCCGGCTCCTTGTTAGTTCATTGTCTAATTAGAGATTTCTTGGTTTCATCCAAATTGTATCTCGTATCTTAAGTGTGAATTGTGTGTGCAAATCAAACTTCAGTTAAGGACATCAAATCATTCTGCATCGTCTGTATTCAGATTAATATATATCCTAGATGGAGATTGAGGGAGAACGACCTGCCTATCTAGCGAGAGATGGGCTTCTTGCCCGGTTTCTTCCGCGGCTCCTTCAAACTTTTGGCCAAACGCAGTGCTTCGGCAGCGGCTTCTCCGAGAAATCCGGGCGCAGCCGCCCCCGAAATCACCCCGAAGCCGGGAGCACCCTGGAGGTAGCTTCGCTCGCTTCTCCCCTCTGGGTCCACACAAAATCCATACGCCATTTTTCCAAAATGACGCGAGTTGCCCCTGGCCCATCTACCTGCTCTCCCACGCGTCTAGCGGCGGCGGCGCGCCATGAATATGCTGCAGCGCCCGCAGCAAGCCGCGAGGAAGGAGGGGGGCGGCTCCAATCCGGACGATTCCTCTACAGTCTAGACTAGATCTCCCTTTTGCAGGCCTGCCGTTTGGTCCTTCGCCATGGCCATGGGCCCATGGTGGTGTACTCTGCTGCCGCTTGCTGCTCAACGAAGAAGAGGGCCAACGAATGGGCATGGGCCTAGCAGGCCTAGTAACTGTGCGATTGCCACACAATCAGCAAGAGGAAAAGGCCCATTAGCTAATAGCCCGACGTTTTCTCAAAAAAAATAAAAAATAAAAAAATAAAAACTAATAGCCCGACGAGTCTTTTCCCTGATACATGCACTTGTGAATGGAAAGAAAGCTACAAAAACTTAGCTAAAAGATTACGAATCTTTGTTTTACATGATTATGTATTTGACTATTTGAGGCTATTTTTTCTTACGGAGAGAATACTTTTGTAACTAATACTTTATTAATTTACATGCTACTAATTAATGGTTCAAGTCTATTTTCTATTATGAAACAAAAATCCAGGTATAAAGTGCATCCATATGCCTATGGGCAATATGAACATTTGCCTCTTTCTTCTATGAAGCTGCAAGAGAAGCTGCAGGAGAAGCTGCTTGAGAAGCTGTAAAATAAGCTGTTTTGACAAACGATTTCAGACATAGCCATAGCCACAGCCAGCACAGCTGAGTTTTCAGAGAAACCACAGCCACAGCCGAAGCCGGCACAGCCACAGCCCTACCAAACGGGGCCTAACTGGGAAATCTGAGACAATCTAAAGCAGTGGGATTTGCGGTGAGGGGTTTTCTGAAAAGATGATTAATTACGTGGATTGGGGTGCCCTCGTGGTAAAAAATTTGGAACGCCGGATGAGAATAGGATGGCTGGATGGGTTGGTTGCACAGATTGCAAGAAATAAGGCCATTGCACACAATATTTCCCCGTTCATCTTACTTCTGGCATGAATACTAACCTTTATTTTTTTGTGATTATACGGTACAACTCAGACACTCACAACGCACGCACACTCACTCCTATGACCGTACATACGCAAACCTTACCCCTATGAGTATCTTCGAAGACTGAGCTGGCAAATCCTCCAGATTGACGAAGTCACCACTGACGCCTCGCTGTCGACGGCCACGTCGCCTACCGCTGAAAGCACAAAGCCGTTAAATCTTAGAAAATTCGCTCCCACCGGAAGTCGAACCCAGGACCTCAGGTGCTACTGAGGCTCTTGTACCCACTAATCTTTATGAACACACGCAGTGACGGAGGACAAATTTTAGTTGAGGGTATGGTGAATTGTGAATAATGCTTCAATAGTTACGGTGTAGCACCCCACATAGCAGCCATCAATACACCCAGTAGCAGGACCAAATAAAGGTGTGGCGTTTAGTTGCCATCACGGTCCACTACTATTGGACACACGCACGCAACCTCTCTCTCTATGACCGCATGAGAAAGACTGAACCGACTGATCTTAAAATTCATCAAGTTACCATATGCGTTATTATCGACGAGGACGTCGCCTCTCACTAAAAGAATAAATAGCCATAAATATGTAACACCTGTACCAAGTCTAGGACTTGAACCCGGATGAATTGGTCACAGAGAACCTCACCGGCTAAGCTAACCGTTAGGTTGTTCTCACTCAAAACTACGGCAGGTTCATCTCGTCGTGAAAAAGATACCACACTGAGTCAATGATTTAATTTGAGCATTGTTGAATCTACTCTGTTTGCATAATGAGTCGATTTTGATTACAATTAGCTTACGAGAGTTCTATTATACATATATAACAAATGTTAACAACATTAAACCAAACGGACACTTTAAAAAAAAGCAAAAACAAAAACAAACAAACGCTTTTGGATACGCATGCTTACTAACGTCCTTTTCGGCTGGTGGATACATGCGTTCCCTTCCGTAGTTCTGCTTTGGACTGCAAGCAGAAACGCCCAACGGCTTGCTCTGTTCTGATTCCACCTGACCAAACTAGTAATTCTTACGCTGTTCTTAATTTGGGTTAGATATCCTAAGCAACATTGCTATACGTCCGACTGGGTCTTACGACCATAGTCGGAGACTGCTCATCCGGTGGTCCAAACTATTCATGCATGAGGCCCAAGTTTTAAGAATAACTAGATGGAACCCCGCGGCAAATTGCCGCGGGTATATAGATCATTTCTGAAGTGAATGCATCCCAGAGAAAAAATGATGAAATTTACATTATAAATAAGTCAAATTGACACAGGTTCATAGAGCCTTTCTGAAACAACTGCACAAATGGCACAACTTTCATGAATGTTACATCCAAAGATAAAAATAAATTATGTTTGCACCCAATAGTTTGGAAATCTTTTGGAGAGGAACCATATGTCTTGCCTTGATCTAAAGAAAGGATTCAATGGCTCCAGATCAAGATGTAAGTATTATGGCAAGCTCATGGAACATATTTGATTGAAACTTAGCACCACGCCTAAATCTAGCTAGAGCGAAACCCTAGCCAAAATATTATTGAAACAGATTATTAGACAGCTAGAAGTTATACCGGAGAAAGATGGAGCTTTGTTGAGAAATACGTTACTTTTCACTATATAATCACCAGAGTTTTTTTTGGCTAAGTATCAAGTATTTGCACAGTTTTTGTGTAAGTATTAAGTATTTGCATAGCTTCCAGAGGAATAACTTTGTAATAATCAGAAAGCTAGGTACAGAATAACATTCAGAAAATGGACTAAACATTTAGAATCTAACATTGTGATCCTGGAGAAGAGGATACACTTGCAAAAGATAGAGAAAACTGAAGTTGTAATTCTCAACATCCGAGGCTCAAGAATCTTTACCTAGCATCGACGTTTTTTTTTGGTCATATAGCTGTCAGCTTCCTTTGAGCATCACAAACGCTTCTGCAGTAGAATTATTCATGGAATTAGTAAACTCCTACTGTCCTATATTAGCTTGTGCTGTCAAAAAATAGGGAAAGGATTTTGATTTGTTGCATTCATTGGCACATGCTTTAAAATTCATGCCTGTGAAAATCCTGCATCACTTGTCTATTTGTAGTTTGTCAAAAGTTATTAAGGTCACAGTAGCAAGGCTTTGAATTTGATTTGTGCTGGAATCTTGAGCAACTTCAAAGGGCACTCCAATATTGAAACATAGAAGGCACATCAGGTGAACTATCCGAAGATGGAACCGGTACAATAACAAAAATGTGTGTATGAAGCTTGCATATGCAGGTTGTTACTTTCTATTCTGCAATCAGTCTGATATATGTTGACACAGTTAATCTTGTTAGTAAGACAATGCCTTTTGCTGTGGCAAAATGTATCAAACACCTGCCTAGGATCTAAAAAGAAATAAAATGTCACCCGCCTCAATAACAAAGAAATAAAGTATTCGACCAAACAATAAGTTTAGAATTATTTTACAGATCGAATTGCTGAAGAGCATAATTCAGTTTAGCTGACAAAAAGAAATCAATGAAGCAAATCGCAGCATGTAGGTGCGTGTTTACTCAATCAGATAACTAATGCAACAGCACCAAAACAACAGGAAAGCAGTAGCATCAATGTACAATATTTGAAGTGAAGCAAAATTTATTTATTTTTCATTCTTAAACCCGAAGCCTGAGTGCCTACTTACATGATTCTGAAACTAGGAAGAGACAACCATATGAAGAGATATCATGGATGCTATATCATAAAACTTGAATTATTATTTCTGAGCAACAGGAATGGTATGAAAAAACGAAGGGTTACAACTGGTGCTTACAGCATATTGCAGTCGGCGAGTCTTCATAGTTACTTGTGGCAAATATTGCTGTCAGCGGGTCTTTATAGTTGACTTCTCAGCTTATTAAGCCCTCCTTGTGCAATTTGATACACCAAACTGGACAAAACAATGAATCACTTAAAATAGAATCATGCTACAAAAAGGAATAAGAGCTAATTTGTATGCCTGAAGGAACCTAATCTTTCTAACCAGTGATAAAATCCGCATCAGGAACCTATCAACACGCGTGCATGTCTGTCGTCCATCAGTTGCACAAAGGAGCAAAATCTAGCCTGGGTTTGAAGGTACGGGGAGCATTCTTCTCTATCTCACCTGGGAATCACAGTTGGAGTCTTGGAGAAGAAATAGTGTTCGTCAATAGCATAAAGGCACAAACTCTAACTCTGGTTTGAAGGTATGGGGAGCGTTCCCCTTTCTCTCACCTGGGAATCGCAGTTGGAGAAGAAATAGTGCTGAATCCATCTACGCTGGACCATCGCACATGCCGCCAGTAGGTTCCTGGATACAGCCAGGGCAGGGACAGGAGAAGCAGGGTTGCGCAGTGCCGGATCGACCGCAGTGGAGTCGCCATTGTATCAATAACCGTCAGGCAGGCGGGTGGTCCGTGGATGGTCGCCGGGGTGGGGAGATTGTCGGAGCCGTCGTCGTTCGAACCAAGGGCGACCGGTGGCTTGTGGATGCTCGCCGCAAGGAAGAAGGGGAAGCGGCGCCGGAGTCGCCGTGGTCGCCGGGATCGAGGGACCTTCGCAGAGACATGGCGGGGTGGGGGAGCGGAGAGAGCGGAGAGGAAGGGGAGAAAGATCGGGAAGGACCGAAGGAGGTCGCGGGTGCGCAGCCACACAATTGCGGGCACGGACGGCTGGATCATTGCAAGCGACGGCATCCGACGGCCAGCACCATCCGCTACAGTAATACAGTAAAACAGTGTAGGGGCGGGGCCCGTCGGCAAGAACTGAGAAACTAGTACTAGTATATGATGCTGTAGAGCCGACCCTGCATGTCCGACTCCTCACCGACTTGCTAATCTCCCTCACAAATGCTAAACCCCTGGACCCACATGATAAGCTGCGGATGCTTGTGATTGGTTCTGAGGTATGGTCGGACGCTGGTCGGTCTAATTTGGTCGGACCTATAGCATGACTCAGGGCGCGTTCGGTGCCCTGTTTTAGAGCCTCTAAAATTTAACTCTAAAGAGAATTTTATTATTTAGGAGTATTAAATAAAATCTAATGATAAAACCTTTTTACAGATGGGTACATCTTTACGAGACAAATCTAATGAGCCTAATTAATCTATGTTTTGCTACAGTGATGCTACAACAATGCTACAGTAAATATCGTCTAATCATGTCTTAACTACCCTCGCTAAATTCGTCTCGCGATTTAGAGGGGGTTCTGCAGTTAGTTTTGTAATTAAACGTTATTTAAGACAAAATTCTTTTTGTTTAGACCCCTCTAAATTTTAGCCTCTAAAACGCCGAACGCGCCCTCAAGTTTTAATTCATCCAATGGCCAGCGACGCAGTCGGACGATGGAGTCGTACAAGGCAGAAGTATGCAGAGCAAATCTCTCCAGCTCCCTGTCGGTGTCTCGCGAACTTTCCTACCGTTTTTTCCTTCTCAAGGTCGTTAGGCATGTGCTCTGCAAGCAGAAAGCCACTTGGATAGTCCACCTATCGAAGGGCGTAACGAGAAAGGAAAAGGCAGCGTCACCTTCGCCACAACAAGAGCCCGCGTCACCAGTTATTGCACACGGCCGTCTCTCTATTCTGGTCTTCCTACACATGGAGGATCCAGCGCCACAAGATGAAGCGAGCCACGAGCTCACGCTAACCACGAGTTCATGCAGTGGTACTTTTAAGAGAAACACTTGTGATTTCCTTTTTGTTATAACCAATCGATTGTTCTACACAGCCTCTCGTTTGTCTTGGTTGCGCGTAACCATGCATCACGGTACTTTTGTACCCGGCGTTTAGAAGGCGAATCATGACTTGCTCTCGGTCAGTAATTAACGTTGCTTTTACTCCGTTGGCTTAACTATGTTACCACGACCAACGTTACTGCAAGCAACTGAGGCACGCGGAAGCTCAAGAAATGGGAACCTCGCGCGAATGGCGAGCTTGGGCTGTGTACAATGGCGGACCGCCAGTATGGCAAGGGAAGCCGTGCATCATAGCTTGAATCCTTACATGATTCTATCGTTCCTCTGTCGCCTGTTGCCATGAACAGGGCTCGCAGCTAGTGAACAGAGGGAGGAAGACGGAAACAAACCGCGGTTCAGGGACATGGGTCATAGGTAAGGTGCATTTGATTGGGGATAGATGGAAGAATGTGAGTTTAGAAAGAGAAGACAAAAAATTGTTGTGTTTGTTTCATGAGAAAAGGAGTTTTAGGGCTCCTTTTGTAACGCAAGAATCCAAAACACAGGAATAGGAAAAAACACAGAGATAGGATAGGAATGCATATGCAAAACAGATGATTGAAAAACACAGAAATTTTGTATGAGTGATCATTTGGATGGGCACGGGAAAAACACAAAAATAGTTGGAAAGCATTTAACTTAATTAGTATGGTCTATCTAATGAACCTATGTGACCTTTACATGCCTAGTTATTTTCTTTTGGTTTTTCTCATGGCCTCTACGGACTTAATTATTTTTTCATCCTATTTGTGGATATGCAAAGGGCATCCATTGATCTCACAATGGCAAACAGCAGGCCCCGCGGTGGTCTCCTGGCCGGCTGGTGCTCCTCCATGTATCGTGGATTGTTCTTGTTTCTTTCTCTTGTTCGTGTTCTAATCTCCTTTGATTTGCCTCGATCCTACGCGTTGACAGAAAATAGAGGTCCGACTGGATGTTTTGTTTCCTTCGTTTTTCCTCTGAAATCGGTGTCATAGGAACTTTTCATTCAAAATTCATGTGAACCAGAGGCTGCTACAATGCTAATTCCTATAGGAAACGGAATCCTTCATTTTTCCTACGAAAGTCCTATGAATGGGAGTTTGTGGCTAATCTCACTCCAACCTATTCCCTTGGGCGGAGGAGGGGAGGGGGGGGGGGGTGTAATTCGATGAAGTTTGGATGACTAGTATTAAATGAATATTAAATCTCCAACATTCATTAGAACTTATAAGATCCAACTCTTTACTGATATAAACCCGTCAAACATATGGTGTAATAGAACTCTATTGAATTCCCTCCCTCAAATTAAAGGACTGGAGAAAAGTCTAACTCCAACCTCAACCCTCTCCTTCATCTCCTTCCTCCAGCTGAACTTTTCCTTCCCATCAATTGCCAAACGCCAGTCTTATTTCATTTGTTCGTTGATTGCTTGTTTGCCCTGTATATCCTCCACCGCTATTGTATGTGTACGTAGAACCTAAGTAAGGAACCAAAGCCTTTAGCACCTCTTGCCACCAAAAAAAAAACGTAGCCTCTACTGTTTGGTGGCTTATGTAGTTCTATGATCTTTCTTTAATTGTCCATTTGGACACTCTTTTCTATGTCAAAAGTCACTATCCTCCAAACTTTTCAAAAGTATTTACAATCGTTGATCATCAACGACTAAATATTAAAAAACTTAGTTGGTTTGGTTCTTTTTGGTGTAACCTGCTGACTTAGATTAAGCAATATGTGGTTAATTGATTGGAGGCGCAAAACATCTATGGGCGCAAAACATCGGTGTAACCTGCTGACATTTATAGGAGTAGAGTGTGAATGCATCCATGTATATAAAAGCTGAGTGTAAATACACATTTGTAAGTGCTTGCGTTCATCATCAACCTTCTGAGAGGGTGCAAAAGCACCCCCCCCCCCCCCCCCTAAAAAAAATTGCTGGCATCATTCACCTTGAAAATAAGAGGAGGGATAAGAAAGAAAATAGGGAGATGAAGAAGAAATGGAGGGTTGGACTGTTGGAGGAAAATCATTGCTGGCTTT
>RWGY01000005.1:10504688-10721152 GCA_007726485.1 Eragrostis curvula
TTTTTAATCTTTACCTTATTAACTTTTCATGTTGTTTACAATGTTTTTTTTTTAGATTCATTAAGAAGAAGAGTTTGATACAAGGGTCAGACAAAACCCTAAGGATATGTCTACGACCGACCGCACACCCACAACTTACAACCCAACGAAAAGAAACAACGAAGGACTAAGAAGTGGCACAACCACAAGGGCGAACCACGGCCCGAACAAAACAAAAGAAGGGCCAACATGGCCTGAACAAAAACAAGAGAAACTAGCAACCAAGCTAGGACAACCTAACTAACTGCCTGCCGCTGCCCGTCTCGGAGCAAGAAGATTTCCTAGCTTGGTGAAGCCCGCCGCCCTTCCATGCATAGCTTCGTCGATGATCTCTTGTGAGAGCGCTATCGGTTGGAGAGCTTGAACTCGAAGACCCTATTGTTCCTTTCCTTCCATAGTCTCCAGGCGACCAAAATTACGAGAGTATCAAAACCCCGGGCGCAACAGCTTGGGTACTCTCTTACGCGACCGATCCCCAGTCAGCGAAGGGTAGCTCTCCAACTGATGTGGGACGTGTTGTAGCCCTAGCCTGCGGAAAACCCTATGCCATGTTTCGCGACTGTGTACGCAATGCAAAAGCAAATGGTCACGCGACTGGGCTCTTGTGCACAAAGGGCGCAGGTATCATCGTCCCTCCATTCCATGGCAGAGCAAACTATTGGATGTCTAGTTGCGACCCAGGAGGACTAACCAGAAGAGCGACATTTATTGGGAGCTTTAGTCTTCCAAAGGAGCTGCCCCATAAACTTCGTAGTCCCCAATAAAGAAGGCATTGTACGCACTAGCTGAGTGAAGCGACCATCAGCTGTCCTTTCCAGTGGAATTTATCGGGCTCACCTGTCAGGCGATATCAGCGACCATCCGCAAGACTGAAAAAAGCTCGATGATGACTTGCACCGTAGGGGGGGCCTTGGAATCTTTTATCCATTGCCTCTGTGCTAGTGCTTCGGCTACCCGTCTCGTTTTTTGAACTTGGGGGCGACTCCTGCAACCAAATTAGGTGCGAGGGTTTGAGCGACCTACCCTGGCACCATTATCCCGCCAGAACAGGGCGGACTTCCCTCCCCACGGTGGGACGGAGTGAGGCATCAAACAACGCCTGAGTCTGCGCGCAGGTGACTACGGGTAACCAAGCCCAGGCTTCTCAGGTCCATCTCGCTAGCCATTCCACCTCATCCGAAGCGCTTCTCCGTGAGCCTAAGTCCCTGATCCCCAGGCCACCTGATGCAGGGAGCGACAGACTTTCGACCAAGCGACCGCACACGTCCACCAGTGACCACGTCAGAGCTGTCCAGAGGAAGGCTTCATGATCTTTTCAATTGCGCCGATAACCCAGCTAGATAGGAGACGCAATGGTAGGAAAACCGGGATGGCGGATAGTGTGTCTTTTAGTAAGGGCCAGGCGACCACCCTTGTTCAGTAAGCGACCTTCCAGTTGGTAGCCTGTCGCCACCTTGTCCACCCAAAGGTTGGAGATCGGACTGTGGAGTTTCCAGACTGACAGAGGCACCCCTAAGTATTTGCATGGGAAGGTTCCCGCTTGACATGGGGATTGGCAAGCACCCGTTGACATCTTCCTCCGAACAGCGGATCGGTAAAAGTGGGCTTAGAGAAGTTGGTGGCCAAGCCCGGGCTTCTTGAAAGATACGAAGATCTCGGAAATGACTTGAGATCTGTCGCGACCGGGGACAATAGGATCACCTATCCGCATCATAAAGGGAAGTCCGGAACCGAGCACCCGGGACGCCGAGCTGAAACAAAGAGCGACCTGGAATCTGCGTAGTGACCAAGCATTCAGGCCCCATAACAAGAGAAAAAGCAGGGTGATAGGGGATCGCCTGTGTCGCCTTGGCATGACAATCCGCGACCAGTGTTACCATTTAGCAGGTTTTGTACTCGCAGGGGATGGAGGAGGGCGACCGTCCCGCCAACGTGTTGGGAAGCCATGGCTCCAGCACTCCAAAGGAAAGGCCACGGACGAATCGAGGCTTTTATGTCGACCTTCGAAACTTTTGGTAGGCGCTTTATGAAGGGCCTTGCCAAGCCTTGCACATATCTAAGTTGTCATGAATAAAGCGACTTAATGAACACACTTTGATTAGCTAGACTAGTTAGGAAGCACGGAGTAGCCTGTTGGCTAAGCCTTTGGAAAAAAGTTCAAAGCTGGGATTAAACTATGGTCTGTAGTCGAGACCTGAGGGGAGCGACCTTTTGGCAAGAGGGTAAGCAAGGCTATTTTGTGGTGGAAGTTCTGCCATCCTCGCGGATGAGGGGTGAACTGCCACATGTCCTCTTAATGACGGACAAGCAAACTGTAGAAACCCAGTGAACCCATCTGGCGGGGCCTATAGGATGGCAGTTCCCTTGATGATTCTCCAATTCATCTCGAGAAAGGGCGGCCCAGCTCTGCTAGCCGGAGCGGGTCCCCAAAGCGTCCAAACTTTAGACGGAGCGACCTTTCTGCACTTGATCCAATTATACCATCAAAGAAACTCGAAAGCCCCCCGCCGAGCTTTCGCTTCTTCGGGTACCACCTTATTGCCCTCAACATAACAAACGACTGACATGAACTCTCCGCAACCTAAACGAGTCATGGAGGTGGGTGGAATGATCGCCACCATGAACAGAGCCCTTGTGTCTTTGCTTTTGACGAGTGCCATGAGAAGGGTCGAGATGGTGTCCTTTTCTAGATGCTGTTGCTCTTACTTCGTATGTGGTGCTGATGAAATGCATTGCTCTACATGTGGTTGTGCTATATAGGAGGCAGAAGGAAATGTAGTAGGGAACGCGGTTATCCTAATTTTTGATGAAAAAGTAACTTTTAGCCCCAACAACAAGGCTACATCTTTAGCAGGCCATTAAAAATTTGGCCCAAACTGGGACTGCCACAATCTATGGCAGGCGTTTCTTCTTAGCCTATCATTTGTTTGCTGGCCTTATACCGTTGTTTGCTTTCCTGAGAGAAAATTGTTTTCATAGGATTCCAGTTGTTTGGCTTCTGTAGGCTTCGGTAAAATAGGATCCCAAACATTTGGCTTTAACTAAATAGGACCCTAATCATTGACATCTTTATTTTCTTTGGTTTTTGCCTTGTTTTCTTGTATTTTCTTTTCTTTTCCTAGATTTCTTGAAGTGGCCATCATGTTCTCCCTATTTTGATTGAACGTACCTTCTAACCCAAATAACAAGGCCCATCTTTAGCAGTTAGCAGTCCATTAAAATTTGCTTAAACTGGCTGCCACATTCTATGCAACGCCTCATTAGCTATCATTTATTTGTTTTTGTTTTTGTTTTTTAGAACTAGCTATCCTTTTTTTTTAGCATCACTAGCTATCATTTATTTGTTGCCCTTGGATATGAATGGCTATTGGTTGTACATAACTCGACAGAAACATTTTTGGCCCATGCTTTTAACCCAGCAAGCAGAGTCAGAACAAAGATGTTACTGCGGAGACCCGCTGTGCTGATGGATTGGGCCGGAAATGCCATGGCTCACGACAACATTGGGCACCAAAATGGATTACTCCGTCATCTAGTTGTTCCCTTAGTGCATCTGTGCTGATCGTCCAGGGAATCAAAGATGTGGAAGTCGCCTAGGCGATGGCATGTCGGGAAGGATTGGCACTGGCAAGTGATATTGCTTCACAGATATTTCGCTTGGCCAGCGACTGCTTGACAGTTCTCAAGAACATTAAGGGTGTGTGCATGAACCGTTATGGCCTGATCATACGTAACGTGAGATCAAGAATCGTTGGCAGATTTTTGATGAAGTGGAGTTTGTTCAGAAAAGGCCGGAGATCAAACATAAACGCACATATTTTGGCTTGTGGTTCGATCTACAACTCTGTAGGTAGACATGTGTGGTTCTTAATGCCACCGGAGGGTGTTTGTAATTCTTTTTCTGAGATTGATTAATATAGGGTGGTGTTCCTCAAAAAAAGTCTGGTTGCTCCCTTAGCTACTTGGTGTCATTTCATTTTTCAGAGTTTGTCATATTTTAACTTGGCACACGTAATCCATCGGCAGCTAATTAAAAACCCAGAAGGAGGCACAACAGTAGAGTGGAACCAGGGAAAGCTTTTGCAACGAGATTTCACTATTCAATTACCATCAATTATCTTCCATCAACGTGGTTCGTTCCTGATCTCGTGTGAGGTGCTGGGGAAGCTTTCGCCGGGCTGCTGCCAGCAGTTGATCACTGGGTTGACATACCGCTTGGAGCGGCACAATGAACGGCACTTCTTAGTCGTGCACCCGCCCTAATTTGATTCTCAATACTCTGCAGAACGTACGAATTAAGGGGAAACATTAACATACTTTGTTCATCGCAAAAAAAAAAAAAAAACTACTCTGTTACTAGTATAGCAGCTCCTTATCCAATTTTTTTTATCTCTGCTCCTAAGAAGGCTAAACAAAGTCTTTCGTCAGACTCAGTGCGAGTCCCCCTGCCCTAAACAGCGGCTTCAGCCTCCGCGAGTTCGCTTCAAGCGCGCGTTCGCTTGGAGTCCCGCCTGCCTGTGTTCGCCTCAAGCAGCACTTGCCCTGCCTCCTAGCACGATCTCTCTCGCCGTGCACTCTCTACTGCCGTAAGTTGATCTTGAGCCACCGCCACCAATCCCTATTCCCTATCGATCGAGGCAGCGTTTCTATGAGAATGGGACTGATCCAGATCGGTGTAAGGGATAGGTGTGTGAGTGCATGGAAGAAGCAGACGCATCTCGATCTATATATGCCGTTCACTGCATGGAGGTCGCGGCGGCGAGGTCATCCGATGCCAGGCACTTCGTTCTCTGCTACTCATTGTCATCAGGCCGTCGCGGTAGCGGTAGTAGTAAACGTGCTGGCTTGTTTCCTGGCCGGGCGCGGTCGCTGAGCCTAGATGTCGATGCTTCGCACTTTATAATCACACCTTTGTGTCCCTCGTTCGTGAGGTCTAATCCTCTCTCAAATCCACATTAGTTCATTGGACTGTACTTTCTGATAGACTTAAAATCGTGTCCTTTCTTGCAGACTTTTTTTTAGAGAGAAGGGAGCTTTTTATTTCACCCCGACCTCTGAAGAGGTCAAAGAAAAGACAATGTCTTTACAGAGAACAAAAGCAAAAAAAAAAAAAAACGACTAACAAAACAGTAAAGATCCACGCTATCCGCCAAATCCTCCTACTGCGCGCAGCGCACTTTATTTCGCTTATCCCTACTCGTTCGTCAGCTTCTGTTCCATGCTTGTGCTCTCTGTTCTCCGTCCGGCACTGACTGCTCCTCCTTCCTGTTCGGCACCAAATGCTCCTCTGCATCTTGCTTCCATGCGCTGGTAGACCTGCATATGAACATAGACTCGAACCCGATGAGTCTCATCACACCATCAAACCAGCACAAGACGAAATACCATCTCCCTTTAAACAACATCCACCTCCATGTATGAGGCCACAATCCAGATCGGCATATTACAAACCAGCACATGGTACTCTCTGATCTGCCGACGCTTCTCCACATCTGGGAGGGCATCGACCTTGTGGACGACCTATGCTTGAATATGTACTATGGTTGTCGCTTGCTCGCTGATAATCCACATCATGACTCAAAGGTGTTGTCGGAGATTGCCCTGTTCAAGAGAAGCGCAGGAACCAAAATGGCCTTGGTGTGAGTACCATGTGTTTGATATATAGGTCTAGAAAGCTGACAATTAGTTAGCTTGAATTGTTGCAAATTACATATTTTGAAATTTATAATTTTTTAATTTTGCTTGTAAATTATGTTATGGGACCTACTGTAGTGGAAGAGAAAAAGAGATCAATTGGTAACGCGTCAATTGTAACACTAAGTAATGTATAAGAGGACAACTGATAACGACGCAATGATTTTTTTTTCAAATTGTATTGTTCTTTGCGATATGTTTTAATCCATTAGTCGACCGATCCACATTGGAGAACTACCTAAGGCAGCAGCAGTTGTTGAGAGTCTTGACACCACCAAGGTCAGACTCGGGTTGTGCCCAGCATTTGATGAACAGAGGGTTGGCGTACCCGTGCACATTGCACGCGAAGCGGCACTTTTCAATAGTGCACCCCCGGACTTCGCCGCACCATACTGCACGCAACAAAAGGGGAAAAAATATACAACAATGAGATGCCGATATCCAACGGGAAGTTAGAATACAGCTGAGTGGGAAGACACCTACAGCTACGTGCCATCGCGCAGGGTGACGAGACGACCATGGCCATGACAACGATGATGGTGGCCATGCACATAGCCCTCGTGTCCTTGGTTACGATGAGCGCCATGATTGCGAGGTCAGATGGTGTCCTGTTCTAGATGTTGTTGCTACTACTTTTAGATGGGGCACTAATGAAATGCATTGCTCTATAGTTGTACTAATATAGAGGCCGAAGCAAATTTAGCAGGAACCAGTTCTCCCTATTTTGATGGAAATGTAACTTTTTGCCCAAATACCAAGGCCTTTAGCCGTCCATTAATTTTTTCCCAAACAAACTGCAACATTTTGTGCGGTGTATCTTTAGCTATCATTTACTTGCAGCCTTGTATATGCTCGATTGGTTATGTGTAAGACTAAAGCATGTTTGGATCCTTTAGCCGGCTTATTTTAGCCAATTAAAACATTACCAGCTAATTTTTTAGCCAACTAATTTTAGAAGGTACTTGTTTGTGCTCACTGGCATGCTTATTTATCTTGCTATGGCCATTGATCTTCCAATGTGGGCTCTAAAGGCGATTGATAAAATCAGAAGAGCGTTCTTGTGGCGTGGTCGAAAGGAGGCCAAAGGCGGACATTATCTGGTGGCATGGAGCAAAGTATGCCGACCCTTGGAGCTGGGCGGCTTGGGCATCTCTAGTTTGAAAGAGCTGGGCTGGGCACTCCGTATGAGGTGGCTGTGGCTGGAGCGAACTGAACCGGATCGCCCCTGGGCAGCTTTACCTATTCAGGTCCCCGACAAGGTTCGTGCCCTCTTTTCAGTGGCCTTGCAAACGGAAATTGGTGATGGAGCAAACACGTTATTTTGGACTGATCGTTGGCTACACGGGCAGCGGATTAGTGATGTTGCCCCTCGGCTGTTTGCCATCGTACCTAAGCAAAGAGTTAGCAAGAGAACTGTCCAGGAGGCACTCACAAATAGGACGTGGATTTCTGATATTCAAGGAGCACTAACAGTAGGAGTAATAGTGGAGTATTTGCACCTCTGGGATATCTTACTCGACTTGGAGCTGCAGCATGGAGTCAATGACACTCACTTCTGGAGGCTTTCTTCAAATGGTGTCTACTCCGCGAAGTCAGCATATGAGAGCATGTTCCTGGGCTCGATCACATTCGAGCCATACTCGAGGATTTGGAAAACCTGGGCGCCTCCTAAATGCCGGTTCTTTATGTGGCTGGTAGCACTGCTGGACAGCAGACCGATTAGCGCGCCGAGGGATGAACCATCCGGCGAAGTGCCCGCTCTGCGATCAGGAGGACGAAACTATTGATCATATATTGGTATCATGCATCTTTGCGCGGCAGTTTTGGTTTCGCTTCCTAGGACAAGTCAACTTGCAGAACTTATCTCCTCAGCCTGATGCTCACTCATTTATAGATTGGTGGAGATTGGCAAGTGTTGCTATTGGAGGTTTAACTGAAAAGGGCCTGAATTCTCTCATCATTCTGGGCGCCTGGGTTCTCTGGAATCACAGGAACAGGTGTGTCTTTGATGGGACCTCTCCTAGCTTGCCTGCCATCTTGGTTCAGGCTGAGGAGGAGAGATATCTATGGGAGTTGGCTGGTGCGAAAGGAGTCTCCTTTCTAACAGCCCCACTCCATGTAGAGTAGGTGTTTCTTCAGATCGCCTTTTCAGTTGTAAACAGGCACGAATGTAAATCAAGAAACGAGTGTGTGTGTGGTGTGTGTGTGCTGTACGGGCTCTGCCCATCATCATTCTTCTTAATACAATGGAACGCAGCTCTCCTGCGTTTTCGAGAAAAAAAAAAAGAAGGTACTTGTTTGGATCCCTGACTAATGTCTCTGGCATTTGTACATTTCTTACCTTTTTTATGTGTTTTTTGCCTTTTTTATATGTTTAGTCACTTTTAGGAGGGTTGAGGTGACTAAGAGCTAAAAGTTTAGGAGGCTAAAATTTTAATCACTTTTAGGAGCCATGTTTGGATCCAAACTGACTAAAATTAGCCAGTTAAAAATTTAGGAGGTGGATCTAAACAGAGGCTAAGAACTGGACAAATACTTGCTTCAAAAAAAAAAAGAGAACTAGACAGATACTTTTGGCACATGCTTTGAACTCAGAAAGCATACGCTTCTGTGGAGTTATGTCATATTTTAACTCGCACTCATGATCTATCGTTTGAAAAATACGAGGAGAAGATGCAACACGGACACTGGGGAAAACTTTTGCAATGAGATTTCTGCTAAGAATAATATTCACACTACTACAAATATGCTGACTTGCGACGTTTTTGAAGTGTGGATTTTCCATATTCACACTACTACTAATATGCTGACTTACGGATGTTTTTAAAGTGTGGATTTTGCATTCCATCACTATTTTGGCCTTTTTTTCCTTTTCAGCCAACTTTAGTGATGTTTCCGTGTTCCGCCATAAACAAGCCAATTTTGTGACGAAAAACCATATACAATGATGATTTAGTGATAGAAACTCATGAATTGTATCATTTGGGCCCACCGGTTGGCTGTTTTGAGGGGTCGATTCGTCATTAAAATTGTTGTTACAAGTCCGTTGACCAACGAAAGCCCACACGTGGCCAGAAAGAATGCACCAAATATGGATGCAACCTATTAAGAATCATTTGTTCCTATAAAGCTCAACTCTCATGAGGCCATATCATCTGAATTACTTAATGGCCGTGTCAACAAACTATAATAAAAAATTGATAGTGTCGTAGCACTAGTTCTCAGATATTCCGAAGAGGATTTCAAGATTTTTCTGAAAACTTGCCTTGCACGGTATAGTTTAGGAAAGGGATACGATCTCCCTATTGGATACGGAAAATGAGTATTGTAATTAGGAAAGACTCTGATAGGCGGTAACTAGCCTATAAATATTCATGTAACCCCTCTGGGGAAATCAATCTGACACCTTACGAAACCCTAGCGCAAAGACTGTCACATTATACAAGATTTACACTGGACGTAGGGTTTTTATCCTTCGGGAGGCCTGAACCAGTATAAAACCCTCTGCGTGTTCTTAGATCGATCTCGCTGCCCACGATCCAAATATCTGCCGAACACCCATTCAATCGGGTGATGACAGAGGCTTGCCAGGAAGGGGAGCAGGGAGGGTGTGTGTGTGTGTGTGTGAAAGAGAGAGAGGGAGGGAGGGAGGGAGGGAGGGGGGGGAGGGGAGGGATGTAATTTGAGAGCCCAGGCAAGCACAACATGCATGCTAGTGCAGCAGCAATAAGTAATAGTGCATATATTCTTTTAAATCTTGCTTACTCCATCCTTTATTACTCTCCTCGCACCCCCCCCCCCCCCCCCCCGCGGAATTTCTGCCTTAGATGCATGCATGCTGTCTGTAATTTGAGAGCCCAGGCAAGCACAACATGCATGCTAGTGCAGCAGCAATAAGTAATAGTGCATATATTCTTTTAAATCTTGCTTACTCCATCCTTTATTACTCTTCTCGCCGAATGTATGCTCATCAGCTCCCCATCGGATATGGCCGTGAGATACCGTTGGCCCCTCCTTGAGTTCGATGCAAGCTCCGCCACTAGTCCTGTGTGTGTGTGCGCGTGTGCGTGCGTGCGTGAGAGAGAGAGAGAGAGAGAGAGAGAGCTTGCTTTTGTTTTCGAGTTCAATCAATATTGTTCTCTAGCTAGTGACGCCAACTTTAATTCGAAGCAATGTATAAGAGGACAACGCATAACAAATAACAATGCAAAAAAGGCTTGATTTAATTCGTCAAATAAAATTAGTATTTATTTATTATGATAAATCTTGGTCGATCGGTCCACACGCAGGTAGGCTTGTACCGTAGCTTCGAATCAAAGTTGCTACGATTTAAATTCGTCAGTGTATCTCATCGCAGCAGCAGGTGGTGAAACCCGCGTCCCCGGGTTGTTGCCAGCAGTTGATGAGAGGGTTGACGTAGTTTCGCTGTGTGCACGTGCTGCGGCACTTCGCATTAGTGCACTCCCCTCCCTCCAAGACGGGGCCGCACCACGCTGCAAAACAAAAAGGGAAAAAAAAAACACAATAATGCCAGGGTCAGACACCGTGCTGGTCGTTTTCCAAGCGGGACGCAATTGATAACAGCACGGTAGCAATACGGGTACAGATCAGGACTACCTTTGTCTGATCCCTGGGCAGGACAGGGTGACGAGACGACCAAGGCCACGACGAGCACGATGATGGCCGCCGTGAACGGGGCCCTTGTGTCCTTGATGGTTTTCACAAGCGCCATGAAGACACAGAGGTCGAGAGAGATGATGGTGTGTTAGCTAGAGTTGTACCGGTTGCTAGCTCTTACTTTGGATGAATGAAACGCAGCATTTGCTCTATGGCTGTATGTACGTGCTAGCTTATACATATTGACTGAGGCTGAAGCAGAGGCCGTTTCTCCCTATTCCGATCGAAACGTGCCAGCTAGCTGGCCATTAAAACAAGAGAACCCGTACGTATTTAGGAGCTCATTAAGATTTTTCGTCGAAACTGGGCGACTGAAACCAAGGACACGAGGGCTATGTGCATTGCGCCATGGTGTCCTTGGTTTCGACGAGCGCCATGATCGCGGCGGCACTGATGAAGTGCATGGTTTTTTTTATTAATAACATTATTTTTAAATAAATTTAAAAAAATAACATGCCGTTTCAAAAATTTGTAAAAGTAGCATCCCAATCGCCCTTTCAAAGGGCGATTAGGCCTAATCGCCCGTTAAAAGGGCGACAGAGCCGGGTCCCAGCAATCCAGTCGCCCTATTGCCCGACGACAGGACCCACTCGCCCTACCGTTGGGCGACAGGAACCACTCGCCCCGTCGTCGGGCGACTGCGGGGCCCAGTCGCCCGACCGTTGGGCGACAGGGGCCACTCGCCCCATCGTCGGGCGACTGCAGGTCCCAGTCGCCCAACGGTCGGGCGACTGGCTCTGCCTATTTAAGTCGCGCCGCAGCTCGCCCCACCGCGCGCCCGAGGCAGAGGGAGGGAGCGTCGGGGGAGAGTGAGAGAAAGAGAAGAGCGTCGGGGGAGAGAAAAAGGAGAGGAGGAGAGGAGGAGAGGGAAGGAGGGAAGGGAAGGGAAGAGAAAAAAGAAGAGGAGGAGAGGGAGGAGGAAGAAAAGGAAGGAAGGAGAAGAAAGTGAGAAAGGTAATTTTCTAAATTTTAATTATTGTTAAATTTAAATAGTTTTTATATTTAGATTTATATTAGTTTTTATATTTAGATTTATATTAGTATTTATAGTTAGATTTATAGTTAGATTTAAGTAGTTTTGTATTATAGTTCGATTTAAAAAGTTTAGATAGCTGGATTTAGATTCAATAGTTTTTTATATTTAGATAGCTAGTAATTATTTTTTAATCTTGTAATGTAGGTTTTTTTTAATTTAGAGTAGCAAATAAATGTAGATTGTAAGTTTGAATTATTATAGAAATTAGTAGTGCATATAAATTAAATAATAATAGCATACGTATTTATAGTATTATCCGATAATAGCGTATGTATTTATAGTATTACAGATAGTAGCGTACGTATTTACAGTATTATCAGATAATAGCGTATATTTATAGTATTATCAGATAATTGCGGTCGTATAATTGGTAGGATTGGTTAAATAAACGATTGTCCTGTTTCGGCAGGTATGTCAGACAAGTTACATTTTCAAATTTGCTACGGAGAAGGGCAGATTGGTTATAATGAAAATAGTGTTGATCTGTCCGGATTTCAATCAGTGTGTAAAGGAGTGCCAAAACTAAATGAAAAGACAATGACAGGAATACGGAACTGGTTGATGAAGCTGTTTCGGCTTGATCAAAACCAACACGGTCTGAATGTTATGGGTATGGTCAGCCGTGCACGTCACGGATATTTGTGGGAGTTAATCCCACTTGATGCAACATCAACTTGGAGAAAATATGTGAATAAAGCCACAGAATGTGAATGGCCTCTGGTACTTCTTGCTCAGGCGTACATGAAGGAGGTGTCAGAGATGGAAGACGTGGAAGAGGAAGGTACTCAAGATATGGAGGACACGGTTCAAAGTGCTGAGGACACTGAGGATGCAGAACATGATTCGGCACCTATTGAACCGATGGGTGAAGCTGACGAAGGAGAACGAATCGAGCACCTTGTCGAGGAGATGGTGACGGACGACATGGAGTACGAGCATATTCCGGATATTGATTCATCAGACGATGAGGATGCTATTCCCGTCCCTTCTGATTGGAATAGTCAGAACTTTCAAAATCTGACAATTACTGAAGGATATTCTGTGCCATGGGAGTTCCATTCGAATGAAGTGACTGAGGGAGCAATGTACAAAGACAAGGAGAGTGTCATGAGTGCTGTGAAGTACTGGTCTCTTTCAGTGAAGAGGTCTTTTTGGGTCGCTAGGTCGATGAGGAAACTATATGATGTGAAGTGCGTTTTCACACAGTGTCCGTTTCGGATGCATGCTTATGAGGAAAAATGAAGTTCGATGTGGAAATGCTCACATGTTATATCAGCTTGCTCGCTTACAAACTTGGCACCAAGACTTTATGTGTCGCCGTATTTTTTGAAGGAGACTGTCATGACGATATGGAATGCTGAGATCTATGGCTTTGCTATATTTGGGACATTTACAAGCGAGCCGGGCCCTGACTACCTACGTTGTCCTGATACGGATAAACTGAGGCAGAAGCGTGGTCGTCGGCAGAGCCGCCGTATTCGTAACGACATGGATGAGTCAGAGGCAGGGAGAAAGGAGGTTCGATGTACAAAGTGCAATGACACTGGACATACGTACAAGAAATGCACGAGAAATAATGTGCAGACCGAAGGCGAGGCAGGGCCTTCGGGCAATCCACAAGACGGTCGTCGTCCTCGTGCACGTCGTGGAGGGGGACGATCGGATGGAAGTGCTCATTGAAATCTGTTATATGTTTTCATGTATTTCATTTTATGTAGCCCTTTGGTGTCATGCGTTGTACGAAATAATGGAGCTACATTATAGCCGGAATCTCTACTACGGCCTCCCACTCGTGCTTTCAATTTCAGGAACCACTCCTACAAAACCTTATACTCTACTCACTCTTTCATTCACAGCAACCTCTCTTGCATCACAGCGGCATCCACTCTTCTTCCACGCTTCAACAACACCATCCATGGCAGGACCATCTAGTGGAGGCTTTCCATGGACATCACAATACATCGAGAGAGCACTGGACGCAATCTGGCGTGCCGTGCGTGAACACCGGGATGATCCTTTCAGGAAGAATAATCTCGCACAAGCTGTCTCGAGGTTAAATGCAACAATCCCTAAGACCTCACACACTATGGCGCCGCAACATCTCATCACAAATGACCTTAGGGCCCTCTTAGAAGATCAAAGGCAGTTGTATCATAGGGTTTGCGAGCTGGCAAACCACCCGTCAGTGTTAGGTTTCTCTAGCACTAGATTCAAGATAATAATGCTCCCCGATCAATATGCCTCCCACATTCAGGTACACTCAATTTTTTTTATTTTTATGTTATCGGTTTCTATTTCTTTTGCTCATTCGACTGCTTCTCTTCTGTTAGCCATTTCCGAAAGACAAAGAATTGATCGACAACCCTATCCCAAACTTCTTCTATCTATTTATGTTCTTCGGTGGAGGTTGCATGCCAGGTTCACGTAGAAGGCGACATACCTCATCCAACCGTAATGTTTCGGAGCCATCTAACACACCAACATCCCGTCGAAGAAACACTGCAAGAAGACGCGCTCCGGCAACGCGCGTGCAACCAAGCGCCAACGACGATGAAGACGACGATTTCATGCCCATGCCACCCTCAAGACCTCCGCCTCCACTCGAAGACCCTGACGACGAGGCATTTAGTGAATCTGTTTTGCGAGAACGACCCTCCAACAGCGACTTCTCAGCGCCACCTCGCCCACAGCCATCATCCAACCCCTACAGTATGGACATTAACTTCAGTAATATGTCTCGGCGGTGGGATCGAACATTTTCGTAAGATTAGGTGGCAAAAAATGAGTTGCATGTATTTATCATATGTACAAAATTTTCATTTCGTTTAATTGTATTTTATGAAATATAATTGCAATCGAAACAAAACATTATGCAAAAAATAAATAAATACCCTAGTCGCCCACCAAACGGGCGAGTAGGTCCTGTCGCCTTCTGGTCGGGCGACTGGGACCCAATCGCCCGGTGGTTGGGCGACTGGGCCCTGTCGCCTCCTGGATGAGCGACAGGGAACCAGTCGCCTCCTGGTTGGGCGACTGGGCCCCGCTTACGCATTTTCTGATCAAGTCGCCCTTTGAATGGGCGATTTATCCTAATCGCCCACTCATTGGGCGATTGGGATGCTAGTTTTACAAATTTTCGAAACGGCATGTTATTTTTTAAAATTTATTTAAAAATAATGTTATTAATAAAAAAAAAACCTGAAGTGCATTGCTCTATCACTGCTAATATAGAGGCCGGAGCAAATATAGAAGGGAACCTGTTCTCCCAATTTTGATGGAAAAGTAACTTTTAGCCCAAATTCCAAGGCTCATCTTTAGCAGTCCATTAAAATTTGCCCTAATTGACTGCCACATTCTATGCAGCGTCTCTTTAGCTATGATTTACTTGCTGCTTTCATCTCAAAAAGGAAAAAAAATTTACTTGCTGCCTTTTTTTTTGTGTGGACATGCTGCCTTGTATATGCTCGATTGGTTGTATATAACTGGGAAGATACTTTTGGCTCATGCATTGAGCCCAGCAAGCAGGCTTGCTACTTAATGTCATTTTATTTTATACTAGGAATTTACCCGTGTGTTGCAACGGGAGTTACAACTTACAAGTATCTACTGATGTGTGGGTAGTCCGTTAAAAAAACAATCATGTCGGTAGTATGCAAATGAGAGCCTAATAATCTGTATTTACTGCTGCATCGCTTTTGTTGAAAAGCCTGATAAACTGAAACGAGGGACAATCACATGGTGCAAGATCAGAGTGGTACTTGCATCACTCGCAGGCCTAACCTAGCTGCAAAAGTTCCCATTAGTTCAGTGAAAGAACGAAATTGGAAAATTGGCTCAACAGAAGAAATTTCATGAATGGATCTTACAACGTGTGATAACTACCAAGCAGGATCAGCAACTGGGTGCACCGTACATTTTGTAACACCTTATAGGCCTCTATCGGACTATTCTTAGACCGCTTTGTGTTGTTCCTTCTATGAACATGTTGATGACGATGATCATGATGAGAAGTCTGCCCTGATCAGAGCGCATGTGGACCATGTCGTGCATGAAAGAAAGTCCGATTGTGTCTCATCGGTGACTAAATAAAAGTACCTGAATAAAACCACTTATGTATAGTAAACTTATCAATTTTTTGCTGAAACCAAGTACTGCTCATGAAACTTCAGAGCAGCGCTAGAACATTGCATGTGACATGCGAAGCTAGCTAGAACACTGCATGCAACTTAAGCAGGTATATTGGCCCAAGGAACACAGACAGGGGTATTTCTCGGTTAATACCAACTTGTGTTGGAATTGTTGACCTCGGTCAAATGGCCCATAAAGGCCCAATCCGAATCCAACTAAGGCCCCAATTAGTTGTATTGATCGGGAGGCAAAACTGAGCCCATCTAAGGGCCCGGCCCCGCGCCTACAGCACTATATAACCAAAAGGAGACCCCCTGATCTCCCTGATCGTGTTAATCACGAAATTAGTCATTAGGGTTAGCCCTAACCCTAATACACCGATCCCTAAGGTGCTGCAAGGTGTGGAAGCCCGGTGTCCCTATTCTACTTCAATCTGCAGCCGTCCTTCAACATCTGCTAGATCTACAGCGCCTATCTATGGCGAATCTAAGTCCAGGTAAATCAATTCAGTATTCAGTTAGTTAATTACTAGGTGTGATTTATCTCTGACTAGTGATCCTTTTAAGTTCATGACGCATTACTTCTATCAATTGGTATCAGACGCCTAAAACTGGT
Organism: Eragrostis curvula; assembly: GCA_007726485.1. NCBI lineage: Eukaryota > Viridiplantae > Streptophyta > Magnoliopsida > Poales > Poaceae > Eragrostis > Eragrostis curvula. Next base: position 10,520,878 of record RWGY01000005.1, read on the forward strand.
CGTTTTAGATCCCCTAGTCTCTGGTAGCACTAGATCAAATTAAGTTTCAGTCCTGTTTTGATCTAGCTTTAAGCAATTCAGAGGTGTTTTAGTTCAGCTTTATTCAAGTTTTAGTCAGTTTTTTCGGTAAGTCTTAATGATCTAGCAGTAGTGTTATTAAGTTTATGATTAATTCAGTCTCAGTTAGTTTAGTTTTCACGATTAGATGCATGATCAGTAAGTAATTAAGCAAATTGCTCATGTTTAGTCGTTACATCAGTTCATATCATGATTAAGATCTTATTCAGATTAATGTCTTGCGCAGTAGGTTAATTAGATTTAGTTCACATCATGTTCATCTTTAGTTTTCAGTTTTTAGATTAAATACAGTAAGTAATTAAGCTAATTAGTTCATGTTTTAGTGGTAAATTAAGCGGTTAAGCAATTAGGGTTCTAAGTGTTCATCTCTTTATCTTGCCATGTCACAAATTTGATGAGAATTTAAGCTAATCTGGGCTCCAGGGTTTGAACTCACGCACTGAGCCCTAACCCTAACCCTAAGTTCATCCCAACCCTAAGATCAGAGGACTTACCTCTCGGGTTGCCGTCGTCCTCCGCCGCGCACTCAGCACCATCGCGCGCGGACGACGGCACACTCCTCCTTCCCCGGTCGTCGGCGAGGTCCCCACAGCTCACACCGTGCGCGCGCATCTCGCCGACATCAGGACCACCCCGCGCGGCATAAGTCTCGCCACGTGGGAGCCCGCACGCCACGGCGTCTCGCCGTCCTCGTCGCGCCGGCCCGCCGACGTGTCGCCGTCGTTGCCTCAGATCCGCACGAGGAGCACGCCTTAGGGCTCCGTGGTGGAGGTGCTCGACGGAGCCGCGCTCGATCCCTCGCACGCGTGCGCCGGCGAGCATCTCCCCACGGAGCCACGGCGGCCTGCCGGCGACGTGGTGGCACTCCGGCGTTGCCGCGGCTCTCGCGCGCGGCGTCGGGAGTGGGGGAGAGACTGAGGAGAGTGAGGGAGAGCGAATGAGGAAGGCGGCTAGGGTTTCGGCCGGCGTTTTGTGCCACGCCCGTGCACCCGAGCCGTCCGATTCCCCTCATCGCGATCCGACGGCTCGCGTTCCAGCTGCGGCTGGGCCAGGCCAGATGCGAGCGCGCGCACGCGCGTGGTGGGCTGAATTAGCGGCCCGCTCGTCGGTTGCTGGGCCTCCAACCCGACGGCTCTTGCCGGCTCGCGTAGTGCGATGGCTGCGCCAACTTTCGTGCGCCGAGGCAAGCGCTAGTGGGCCGCTGAGCCGAGCTGAGCTGCTGGGCCACGCGCGCGAATAAGCTCATGGGCTGCACCAAATTCCGCGCGCTACTGGGCCACTCAGCCGGGCTGCGTTTATTGGGCCGCGCGCGATTGAGCAACTCGCGGGCCAAAGTTCAAAATAACTTATTTAAGATTCCAGTTTGTCCTTAATAATGTTTAAGCTCAGTTTTTACGATATGTTTTTTTTAAGCTAAGTAAATCTAAGGCAATTTAATTAAGTACTCGATTATGAGCTCAGTTTTGCTGCAAAATTATGTAAGCAATATTTAAGTTTTCAGTGCAGTAAAAATTTCTCATAATTTTCTCAGTTTAATTTTGACTATTAGTTGAGAAATTATTTAAGTTAAATTCTCAAGATTATTTAGTAGCAATATTTCATGTGCTATTTTTTAAGCTTCCGCCGTCATTTTGAGAATATATATGCTCACCCAATATTAAGTTTCATTAAGGATATTAAGTTTTATTAGCTTTCATGAGCATAATAATTTAAGTTTAAGATTAATTTAGCTATTAAGTTGAGCTAAATTTTTGGGAATTTTAACATGTACAAGTTACATATTTCATGAGTCTTATTAATTATTCTGTTACACAGAATTATTAAGATTTAAGAGTCTCCCCATATGATCAAATAAGTCTTTTCTCTACGAAATCAACATGGATGGAAAATAATTTCATTAAGTTAATGCCCAACCTTTTCTTACCATGTTTGAGAATATAATTTTGTTTATTCCATTATTTTTCGTCGAGATCATTAAGTTTGATCTATTAAGTTTGCCTATGAGTAAAGTTTTATGCTGCCTTAATTTTAAGTTTAATAAGTTTTCGCTTGTTTTCCCCACCGGTGATGCAAGTTGTTACTTATTACATGATTATAATCAGACCACCGTAGGGTTATTTTCATGATCCATTTTAGTGCATTTTATTGTACTATTTAAGTTTAAGGTTTAAGATTATTGTAATACTTTTCAATCATCATCCATCATACCTTAAGATTAACTAGTAAAAATGCACGTGCGACACGCACGCGCGAATATTCCTCAATACAATATTGCGGGCGTAAAAAGCATTTCGTTGTATAATACAAGAAAATAGGAGCAAGACGAAGGTACTGTACCGCGTCCGGCACCGATGATTGCCGAAGATAGGGAATAAAACGAATAACAATATGATTTTGTATTCGTGATTTTGGATGACTCAATTGAACCCAGCAAACAAACAAGTGTTCATAACATGGTCCCTCTTTATATCAAATATAACGATTGTTTTATTCATTTATTAGATCGGCATTTATGAGGTAGCATGAACAGCTAATCGACGTCTTCCATGCTACTCTGAGATATATTTTCTGGAACCGTACGATGGCTCGCTTCATAACTGGGATTGTAGTCTACAATAAGGCCGTTCATTTCATCACTTCTACGAGCTACATGTTGGTACAGAAGCCACGTGGGACGGTAGAAGGGCATTCTATCAGTGCGAGGATTCAGCTCGAAGTCATCGCCATCATCCAAATGATGACACCTGTATCATGAAAGTTTGAAAATAAATCCAAGCCGTTCAATGCGTGTATAAACATAAACAAGAAGTGAGATGAAATCATGGCTCACTCGTACCCACGCAGCAGTTGGATCAGGAAAGCGTAGTACACAAGCATGTTGGGACGACGAGGCCGTCGACCAAACGTAGTGGGCGGCGGTAGCGTGGGCAGTGCCATTTCTTAGAGGGTGGAATGGTATGGAGAAAATTAAAGTGTATACAATAACTTGATAGGATGGAGCTGCATATATAAAAGCTCGGCAATCATTGAAAAGTTGCATGCGAATGGAATAGTGTACCACGTATCCGTACTCACATGGAATGTGTATCAAATTAAATATAAATTTTGCATACTTATACGATGATAATCTGGCAACATCTCGAAAAATCACCAAAAAAATTAAATGCTAAGGCCACAGGTTATTTCCAAAAACATGGGAGGATAATCCGGCAACATATCAGAAAATCACCCAAAAAGGATTATTGTAACGCCACATGTTGTTTCCAAAATCATGCGATGATAATCTGGCAACATATAAGAAAATAACCAAACAATAAAACCAATGCTAACGCCACAGGTTGATTCCAAAATCAAATGTTGCACGTCTGCATCTAGCCTGACATATATATGCAATGGTGTTTTTTTTTTTTTGCAATTCAGAAAGGGTGACAAAAAAACACATTCGAAATTTATTTCCATAGTAAAGTCTCCCACGTCTGCTTCTTGGCCAAGATATTGTAGACTCCCACAAAATATAGCGCTAATACAATTCCAGATAACTAATCGTTTAAATTCCCAGACGCAATACAAATCCAGAGAACTAATTATTTTAATTTCCTCAAAACATTGCGCCGAAACATTCTCATACAAGAAAGCCTCAAATCATTTCACGGTTACCGTCCACGGCTCTCGTAAAAATGCATGTGCGACATGCACGATAACGAACAAAACATAGATAATATCCAGTATTGAGGAATTACAGATAATTATAAAAGGAAATACGTTTCAAAAGTATCTCACACAATGAGTTTCCCTGATAGTATCTAATTATTGCACGGTACCACACTAACCCAAAGATTCAGCCGAACAATCAAATACAAAGGAGCGCTCTTTTACACCCATCTAAAAAAGGCCAGAAATTCTCTTCAAAAACTCCTTCACATCTACAGGTATGCCTTCTTCAGATTCATTCGGCTCGTACCTCAGGACGTCCAAGAGAAAACGCTTCCGGGCAACGGATGCGTTCTGCATTTTCATGGAAATTACGGTTAGTTAGGTGAAACATTTTGATGATAACGAAATATGCAAATGGAAAAAGCTACCCTTGACATCCGTTGATGGTCCACAGTCAATCCATTCCAATTTCGCATAGTCTCCAGGACAAAAAAGGCAGAATGTTTGCTACAATTTAAAACAAACAAATCAGAATTTCAGTGGCTTATCGGAAACCAAATAAAGTTGGTGCATTTGCAAACACCTTACCTTTCGTGATGACTGGGATTGTATATGGTAGGCATACTTAGAGGCCACTTTGCAATATCAACCAAATTGTAGTCATTTGCCTCATCCATGGCAACCTTAAAATACTTTGATATCGTCTCATGTTTACTGATGTAGTTAGATTCATAAGGGAATGTGAACCACGAGGGACGTTTATTTGGGTCAAGTACATGCACACCTTGTCTCTCCATGTTCACGGAGAATAGGTAGTAAATCCCATCGTGGACAAATGGCAGCATAATCTAGATTAAGCGAATGAAGATATCGTGAATGCATTGTAATAATAAAAACAAAATAGATGCGTCATGGGATCTTACCAGTTTACAGTCAGATATATGGTAATCGAGTACCCCCCAATGACACCGAGTTTTCGCGAGACGTTGAACATCAAGGGATTTACATGAAGCTGGAGGCTTGAAAAGGTTGGAGACCATCTGAGGAGTTCAATTGTGAGATAACAATACTCGTACATGCAATATTTAATTTTTGAATTAAATAACTTACACAAAACTCAAGGTCCATGTAGTGGACAAGGGGTTCTACGGATACTTGTGTTTCATCGCAAGCAAACACACGAACACCCAGGTTAAACAAGTCAGGATGCATGCTACCCGGGGGCATTAGTAAATCCTTGATTTTTTTGAGTGACAAACTAATTGGATATGGATGCTTGCTCTTCACCCATTCTCTCCTGTCAAAAGAATATATTTTGACCACATGTCGTGAAAAAATTAGACATGCGCAAAATACATGAGGTCTGTATTAAATAACACACATGCAAAATAAGTATACCGAATGCTATACAGGACATACTTTAGGGCATCAGCAGCGTCTATGCCGCAGATATACCACCACAGCTGGTGCATTAACTCCACGGCGGACATAGGCACATCGGCAATGGAAAGAGAATACCTTGAGGAGTAGACAAAATCTGTCCTGATTCTCTTTTGATTTTTACTATGGAACACAGCTGGGGTTTCTATAATTTCCACACCATCTAAATCTCCTTTATCGTCTTCTTCAGTATCTTCGAGTGTAAGATCAATTCCTTTCCTCTCATTGAGTTCCGAACCCAACAAAATAGCTGCTAGTTTAAGCCTGAAATTAACCATATCGGTCTGCAGGGTACAAAACAATTAAAAGGCATATAGAGTACAACGAAATATAGGTTATTTCCGGGAGGGCTAGTGGGTACCTGGTTAAAGTCGTCGGACAGCGCGTCACCCGTCCAATACTCCGTGAAGTTTAGTAGGAATAACCCACAAGACCATCTTAAAGAAATAGATCAATAAATTTGTAAATTTGAAATGGTAATTGGGCTTTATATATGATATATATATAAATGAAACGAATAGCCGAGAAAATACCCATCCGTCTGCATTATGTGTCTGAAATCAATCTCCTTAACAGGCCTGGTAGCAACTTGGAGGTTAGGCCACTTGTCCGTGCTGAGTTCTTTAAGGTTATTAGCGAGGTTTATATGACTCTGTAAACCCTGCAACTGTGACGTAGCAAGAATTTGCCTATTAGAGGTTAACAGATGCAAAGAATTACTGAAATAATGAGATTTTGGCTGCGTAGCTTACAGTGTTGTGGAGATCTTGCCGTCCGAAGGCTACACCTAGTGAGTCTAGCACCTGTATCTGACCCTTCCGGGCGTTTATCACAGCGAGGTACCAGTGTGATTTTTTTATATTTATTAGAAGGAACACCTGTTATCAAGCAATAAATAAACAAACACTATATTGCTTAGAAAACAATAGCTAAAAGGAAATCTACATGTCATAAACAGATTATTGTTACCAAATCATGTTGCAGGTACTTGTCCACCCTGCGTTGGATGGGGTGACCATTGTTGATGTTCACGTACTGAATTCCGTGTCATAGAAATAGAGTTGCATGTGTCTGGGACCATACTTCCCATGCGAAAGCTGATCAAGCATGTGGTAAACCTGACCCTGTATCCTAAAGGTATACACCCCGGTACCCGCAGCAGTAGCTACACGACGATCAACTTTGGCTCCCAAACTGGTGAAAGAAAAATGAGAGTTGAAATATCTGATGTTCTTGCGGAAATATTTAGCGTCTGCGTCTGTCTGACTTGTGAACAACCTCTTGAACTCGGCGGGCACCTCTGGTGTATATATTTTAACCATGCCTGATCTACAACAGAACGCGACACCTTCGCCCCTAATCCTTTTGGCTCCACAATGAATGCAATCTTTAGCACGCGTCAGAACATGGTGTTTTTTCGGCAAATTGGCATAAACATGGTCATAAGGATCCCTTCCTTTGTTGCTTCTGCCGGTGTCCACTCGATACGACTTATATTTAACATCTGAAATTGCATAGACGAGGCATTATAGACTGATCTTGTAAATCATCCGTCCATAATAAAAAAACATGCTCTTGGCTACACAATTATCGGATATACATACCACGTAATCCATAAAGTCTTGCCTCTTCATCCTGATCTTCTATGGGTAAGTCATACTGAACGTCGGGGTCAGCGGCATCAAGATCCTCCTCGCCTGATAATCAATACAAATTAAAACCAGCGGCGCATACACGTCATAAAATTTGATTGAAAGCCAATCTGTGTACGTATAATTACCGAAATGGATATTGTCGTTTTCATCAGGCTCCCAATTTCCATGATGTCCCACATCATCGTCACGTGCAACACCTTCAGCACAATGAATAAAATTAGCTCAACGACTAACATCCCAACCATCAAGAAGAGTAGTGTTACCTGTCTTTTCTGAAGCAACCCTGGCTGGTTCTTCCTCCTTCTGCTTCTTCCTTCATTTACTCATATATTCTCTCATATACACAAGCCTATTACCCTCCTGTGTCTGATCAGGTGTTACACCTTGATCGCCTTTGCCATCATTATTCCGCATTACTGCCGAATAGCTTGGAAGGTAATCATCGTTTATGTGAAGCCAACCATCAACTACTACGTGCCCGCCCTTCTGGTTTAATTTTGAACCGGTCTGACCATGCTCTCCCGTCAGTGCACTAACAGGTGTAACATCAACAGAAAAACGATTTACTGAGGCCGGAGTTTGCTGTTGTTCTGTAACCGCAGAGCATGGTGTGGGATCTAACATACAAAACAAAAATAAATCGGACAAACATATTGGCAACCATAATAAACATCATGTAATATGCAATATCCAGTGAGGATGTTCTTACCTAATCCCTGCAGGTTCGAGGTCGATACATTATCTTGTTTGTTTCCTGAATTTCACAAAAATCTATTTTAGATAAATAAATTTACTGACTTTTGCAATAGTTAAAATTTTCAACGCTTACGACACATTACCAAGTATTCGCAACTCACCAGGCATGGTTTTGTTTTTTCTGACATATTTTCTCTTCTTGGGTGGCTGGTCCTGTTCATTTTCCACAGTGGGTAGCGTGGGAGTCTGAATGTTATATCCTACATAGAGAGACAAAATATATATGTAAGTTGCAAACTGACTGACCATAGTCATGTTTAAAATGAAAATGCAAATTGCCGGTCTATACCTTCCTCTGCTTTCTCCCGTTCTTCCCTTTTCCTTTTACGATATTCTTGCTAGCGGATACGATTTTTAGCCTTCCGCATTTCTTCACGTGCATCAGAATCATTCTTGACATCAGATATACATTGTTCAGCAGAGATTCCACTTGCGGTGACATCCACAGGGACATAAGACAAAGGCGTGCAGTGAACCTTCCGATAAGTGGAACTTGTTACTGCATTTATATCCGTACACAAAAAAGATTTATCTCTGGTATAGGCCTGAACTGAACAAAAAAGCTGATTCAGCGACGGTACCTCGTGATGTAGACTGGGGTGTCGACAAAGTAGCTACGCTAGCGCTCTTACCATTGGCCGTAAGTGTATCTCCCCCCCCCCCCCCCCCCCTGTTTTTGGTTCAAAACAAACCAGAACATCAAAGGAAGGGACATCGAAAACATCAATGGAAGCCGTTTACATAAGAATCATTTTTAACATCAGTTATACCTTGTTCATCAGAGCTTCCAACTGCGGTGGCATCCGCAGTGACAGCAGACAACGGCGTGCAGTGAACCCTCCCATCAGTGGGACTTGTTCCTGCGTATATATCAGTTGAAAAAAATGATTTATATCCGGAATAGGCATGAACTGAAATTTTTTTTTGAATTTTGTGAGTATACCTCGTGATTTTCTGAACTCATTCTGGCAACTCGCTACCACCGTTGGAGTTACCAGGTTTGTAACATCGGACAAAGGAGACAGGCCTAAAGAAAAACTTCAGTCAAATAAATGTTATAGAAAACATGACATCTAAACATACAACATCACCTGTTGTCAGTGGTGAGCATCGTTTTCTCGCAGCTATTGTTGACCTTTCTAACACAGAAATACGCTTGTTTGGATGCTGGTTTTCATCGTTGCAACCTAAGTATAACGGAAGAATATATCAGTTAGCAGTGACAATTAATCAAACATAACGTGAATATGCATGTGACAACACACAACACCCACCAGCTGGCTCACAAGCATTCACCGTCGACAGAGGACTGTTGCTTCGCCCATCCTTTTGCCGCGCACGGTACCTTCTACTACGTTCTGCACTATCCGCACGTTTCTTCAGAAGAACAGGATCAACGGCATCACCTGAACAAATCAAAATTGATGTAAACAACAAGATGAAGGCCCCGGTATATAAGGGCGTGTTGTCAATAATGAGCTGGAGGCCGCATTTGCGATTCACACACCTGCGAAGTCTCCTTGATCACCCAAGGGTTTCTTTCGTCGACGATCCATTGTCCAATTGTCGATGATGAGCTGTGAACAGAACTGAAACGAAATATGATGAGCTCGACCCTGCAGAGCTGGAAGAAGAGGGCGACGTGAAACAATTACCTATTGTCAGTGATGAGCCTCGTCTCCTCACGGCTGCTGTCGACCTTTGTAACACAGGATTACGATCCTGTCGACGCTGGTTTTCATCGTTTGAACCTCAATAATGAAAATGATTTTCAATCAGATCTGACAGTAGTAGGAAAGGAAATAAAAGTTAGAAATCAAGTTATACAAGCATGACCATGGTGCTCGAAATGCAATTCAGGTTCTATCAAGTATCAACCCCTGTAACTTTCACCAGTATATCAAACAAGGCTCATTACATCAAGTCACCGTACCCATCCCCCAAGTTACAGCATGACAAACTGTTATCAGTTCACTGCTAAAAAAAATTATCCTTTTTCCCCAAGTAAACGCCATACTTCGCAAACTCAATAGTGGTTTAACATCCAAGAAGGATGAATGGTAAGATCCACATGTTGCAAACATTCTATATTTTCAGATTCTCCCAACTATTTTAGCAGAAATAACAATTCTCAGAACTTACAGAGAACTTACTTTAGCACGAAAAATGAAAAAAAGAAAAGAAAAAAAAGAACACATGATTAAAATTTACAAAGGTTGCAGTGTAGCACAGAAGAGAAATCTTTAGAGTAATACAATCAAACTCATATATTACTCATTGGCATATACCCCATGAGGCTCACACTATCAAAACTGTCAGTGAACCAACATTGAAAAATATTCATTGCAGTCCCAATTATTTCTCCCCCCTAAACACATAACAGATCCCATTTCAATAAAAGAAGAATAATAGTTCAGTTGTTTTGAAGAAAAAGAAAATGACTTAATATGACTTGTTTCTGCGACAAGTTCATCTTCTGAAATTATGATTTGAAGAACATTGTCTGTTTGTTTCAGCTTTTTGGCACTTTTGTCTGTTGGTTTTGGAAGATTCAAAAGTCGGATGTCTCTGAAACTTGAGAAGGCAGAAGCACATCCTGAGGTGCTTCTGGCTTTTGGCTTTTGACAGCATCTGGTTTTTAGATATCACAAAAGCCAACTAACAAAAGTGACGAATAGCTGAAACAAACAGGGCCTTAAGCACACAGTGCAACAAACAAAAACCATAAAATTAAATGAGTAACAGATGTCACCTAATATAAATGGCAAAAACAACATTTTGCAGTGCCAAGTATTTCTCCAAGAAATAGTCAAAAAACACTACGATCCCAAATTAACATTTCAAATGTTCAGACTCACGAAAAGAAAGTTACCTAAGTCAGTGGTCTGCAGGGTGGTGCCGGAAGTTCAGAGAACATGCAGTTGGTGGCATGTAGAGAAAAAATTATTAAAAAGGATTTGGATGATTAAAAATTTATAAATAAAAGGAAAGGATTTGAATAGTCATATTCACTTTTACAAAGAAGCATGATCATAAAGCAGTAAGCATTTAGAGAAAAAAAATTATAAAAAAGGATTTAGATTGTCAAAATATAACCGGAACAACATGGATGCATCAACTTGCTGCTATGCTTCCTTATTTCTTATTCATATCCAAGTAAATTTCCTTCCAGATGGCAATGGTTCAAAATAGCAGGAAAAATCTATAGAAGAAACACTTGAAAGCTTGCTAGCTAGCTACGCATCTGGATGTTCTCAGCAAGGCCATCATTGGTGTCAAACACAGGAAAAGCTAGCTGATAAATTGTGCTATAGATTCATTACCTGCCATCTAGCCTCTCCATCCGATCAGTCATGGAGTTAGAGATCATCGCCATCGTCTCCTTCCAAGAAAGGCAACAATTAACATTGATTAGAATTATGGCCAGTGTGATCAGGTTGCAACATGCATGCTTACATTCTTTTCATATAGACACATTATAGGCACAAATATATTGCAGTTCTGCGGCTTGATCACAGTGAGATTCAAGTAATCGTTTGGAACTATTCTTTTGCCCAACACTGCATCACGACAATCAGCAGCCAGGTGACTAGAAAAACATGAGGAAACGGGACTTAGATGGAGTTCTCCTCACCTCCACACCACGTGTCCTGCTGGGAAAATCAGGACCTCATTTGGACTCGATTTTCTTTATAAGAATATGGCTAACAGGAACATTCAATACCTTCGTGGTGACTCCTCCCTTGAATGTCTGCCCTCTTCTTCCAGCTCTGGGAAAATTGAAAGAATACCTTCGATTTGCTGGAGGACTCCTCCCTGAATGTCTGCCTGTAAATGAAGAAGAAATCCATCCAAACTATCAGGAAAATATAATTTCGGGGAGAAAAGGCACAATTCAGTGAAACAAATCTAACCTTCGTGGTGACTCCTCCCTTGAGCTCCGTGCGGCTGCAGGTGATCACGAGCTAACCTTCGTGGTGGATGGCGGCTTTAATTTGTCCTCACCCGCTATTAGATCATCATCAAGCTTCTTTACAGCCGTCGACGATGGCGGCTACCCTCGTCGCTCTCGGCTCCCCTGGGCGATCGCGGCAGGCAGCAGGCGATCGCGGCCACTCTCGACGATCGCCGGCAGGCAGCAGGCGATGGCTCCCCTGGACGGCGGCGGCTAGCGACGAGCAGCAGGCGATGGCGATGAGCAGCAGCCGATGGCGACGAGCGGCAGGCGTGGATTCGTGAAATTTGAAAACTCTTTTCGCTAGAAGATGGAAACTATACCTGCGCTACCAAATCAATTCCGGAAACTACCAAATCAATTCCGGAAACTACCAAATCAATTCCGGAAACTACGCTGGCGGGTCGGGGTGGGTGGGTAGAGTCGATGGCCGGTGAAAAAAATTGCTCCGGAAGGGTGCTTGTGTTAACAATTGCTATGTAAATCTGCTGTCACGCGTCACGCCGTAACGCATCACGCTCGGGATCAACGATCTAAACGGTTTGGAAGATGTGGGCCCGATGAGATCAAAGGTAGAATAGATGGTTGGGTACACAAGATTTTGGTAAGCAAACAATATGTAGCCAACTCGTGCTTTATTAGTTTAGATAAGAAGTGCATAAGTTTGCATTCATTAAGTGTGCTCTAAGATTAATAATGATTCATTTGCATATTTATGCTCAAGCACTATTTATTGGCATATTAAGATATTTACTAAGAATTATTATTTGGCTATATCTTTTCAGCTAAGCCCTTTAATGGCATTGATTTCCTTTCATGGAAAGAGAAGGTGCAAGACATTCTCAAGTCTCTGGAGCTTGATTATGTGCTTCATACCGTCAAGCCATTTTCTCCCACTTCTGGCATCAAGAACTATGATGAGAAGATGCATGAGTATCACTCCAAGTTAGAGAAATGGGAAAAGGACAATAAGTTTGCCAAAAGAATCATCAAGCGTTCAATTTCAGATGGCATAAGGGGAGAATTTGAGGATAATGAGGACATGACTGCTGGTGGACTCCTCTCTTTGATTGAGTCAAGTCATAGGCAGGTCTGCACAAGTTTCCTCATCAAAAGACTAACCACCTCGCGCTATGATGGTCGCCGTGGATGCGCATGGCATGTACGCCACATGTGGGACATTGCTTATGAGCTTAAGTCTTTTGGAATGAATCTCTCCGATTCATATATAGAGCATTGCATTGACACATCTATAAGATTTCAATGAATCGGCGGAGTGATTCTTAGAATAAGTTAAAGTTTCATTGTCAGAAACTTCATTTAGAATTTGTTAGTGGATTCAATAAGTTAGCTTGATGACATTCAATGTACTTTAGTGAAACCTTTTGGTTCCATATATCATTGTTTTTATGAGTATATTTCTCTCTAAGTTGTGAAATTATATCTTATATCCTCAGTTTTAAGTTATTATCTTAATTGCTTTTCTACAAGCAAATTTCATAATGCTAATTATGAATCTCTTACACATGTGAGAGTTAGATGAGATAAGTAAAGTGATGAGACCTTGTCGAATATGTGGCACACTCACGTTTAGACCACAAATTCGGGGGGAGAATGGCGTGTCTCATCAATTTTAAAGATACTCCAGATAATAATGCTAATTAAGAATTGCTCTTGTCAATTAAGAATTAATGTTATAAATATATTTATAAATTCTCTCCATGGCATTTTGTCGTTCATAAGATTTAAGGACAAAATTAAGCATAAGATTTTAAGCATAATATAAGTTTTAAGTATGATATACTCGCTATATCTTCGCTATATCTTATTGCTTAAATTAAGAATAAGTTCAAGAGCAACTTTATCATGCAAGACATGATTATTAAAACTACCATTGTGATGGGAGTTTAAACACTCCACAAAGACCAATTGTCTCACTAAGTGTGGTTTTATCCTATATTCTGGCCACCGCTGTTTACGGGATAACTCTGACAGATTGTGTTGTGTCACCCATTTTCTGGCCACCGCTGTTGTGGGTTGGTGCAATGGAATCAGAGACGATTGAAGTATGATTGTGTTCATGATACTGGCCACCGCTGTTTTGTGGACATTTAATCGTAGCTTTGCTGCTCTAGTTCATTATCTAGCCACCGCCGGTGTGGGCTAGTGGTGGCAAAGCAAGCTGATCAGTGGTATAATAAATGTCGTGCCAAGATAAGTTAAAGAGCTATCATTATAAATTTATTTTAGATAAGCTTATGGGCCGATACATTTAATATTCTGATTATTCGGAATTCAATGAAAGCTCATATGGAAGGAAATGGGGGAGAACAAATCTTATTGAGATGTAGGATAAGTTTCCTCTATATCGATGATTTAAGATGAGATGTATATATATATGCATACATATATGATTTTCTCATATCGTGCCATAAGTGTTTCTCCATTCTTTTCTAACTCTGTTGAGGATCTACATTAGCTGTTTTTTCAATAACAGAGACTCGTAATATTTTAATAATAAGTTAAGTTTTGGGCACAAAAGTGAAAGCCTCAGTTATTTCTAAGATTATGTAAAAGAGGTCATAAAAGGGTCTATGAATTTTGAACATAAGTATAGTTCATCTCATAGCAATTTTCTAATGGAGTCAAGGCAGTAGACTGTAATGGGTTTGCAAATTTTTTTATTTTTTTTTGAAGAAGTGATTCCAAAGGAAAATAAGATGTTAAGCTCATAACTCATTATGAGTTTGTACATATCATGGGTAACCGTGATTTATTTTTTTATAAGGTGGATTAATTAAGATTCTGATACTCTAAGGTGATTATTTTCTCCGTAAGATGAAAGAAATAAGCATGCATTCCAAGAAAGGAAAAATGTTTTTCATCATATCATAAGATACATCTAGTGTTGTTTTTCCTAAGTTATTGGAAAATTTGACATTTTGATGGGACCAAAGTGAGTATTGGGATTGTAACTCAAGCACAAAAGTTGAGAGAGGCTTTGAAGTGACATTATGTGAATGCAAAGATAATTATGCCTGCAAGTTTTGCGTGATATAGTAAATTTTATCATAAGTATAAGATTAAGAGTAAGATAAATAGGAAGACGTTCCTAAGGCTTCAGATTGAAGCTACATGCTAAGATCTATAAGACATTGACTTAGCATGACAACACGGAATGCTTGACAAGATTTTATTAGTCTTAGTCCAGGGAAGGTCCACTGGAAAAGGTGTTTAAAGTTAAAGGCACCATATAACATGCTTATTTAATTAAGTATAATTCAGATAAGGTTTTGTGAGGGTGTATGGATGTAAATGTGCACAATTAAGTTTATGTCCTTCATTCTTACAGATATAAGCGATTCTGCAGAAAGCTCTAAAACAAGATTAGCATTATTTATGTTGATTTTGTATGGCATGTTTCAGACAGGCATATGAAATATATTCCGGTATTATTAAGTCTACATTGATAGTACTCAATGTTACTGTATTTATTTACAGAATTCCTTCAAGTAATGACATATAGTTGATGGTGTCAAGCCCATTGACAACTATATTGTTATGTCGTGAAAGAAGGTTCCCAGGATCAAGTCATTCTAATGCTTTAAGTAAATAGCTAGCAACATGACTAATTGAAGGTGTTATCTCCTATCCTATTTTCGCGAAATTAGTATGGATTTGGTGATTAGCCTAAAATGTGATTCTGGATGAGGCCGAATAAATAAACTCCCAATTAAGATTAATAAGTGTTCTATCAAGATACTGTAGCAGACTTTGGTTAATTATGTCCCGGTACACCTGTATTGCTTCCGGTGACTGATTCGTCAGGTTTTGTTATGGTATTGAGTGTGAACATAATGCGAACATAAGTCTAAGGTTAAGATTAAGATTGTTCGATTAAGAGGGAGATTATTGATCTGTGTATGTCCACCTGCACGTGATCGATAATATAATTATTATAAAGAATTAAGCCATTGACTTTTGGTCAAGGGGGAGAATGTTGAAATTGTTGACCTCGGTCAAGTGGCCCATAAAGGCCCAATCCGAATCCAACTAAGGCCCCAATTAGTTGCCTTGATCGGGAGGCAAAACTGAGTCCATCTAAGGGCCCGGCCCCGCGCCTACAGCACTATATAACCAAAGGGAGACCCCCTGATCTCCCTGATCGTGTTAATCACAAAATTAGTCATTAGGGTTAGCCCTAACCCTAATACACCGATCCCTAAGGTGCTGCAAGGTGTGGAAGCCCGGTGTCCCTATTCTACTTCAATCTGCAGCCGTCCTTCAACATCTGCTACATCTACAGCGCCTATCTATGGCGAATCTATGTCCAGGTAAATCAATTCAGTATTCAGTTAGTTAATTACTAGGTGTGATCTATCTCTGACTAGTGATCCTTTTAAGTTCATGACGCATTACTTCTATCAACTTGTTCACCAGCAATCATTGTCACAAGAAAATAGTAATAATGACCTGTATGCAGTTCTTAATCTGAACATTTTTGTTGGTAAAAATACAGATTTGTAAACTGATGAAGGCAATAGAACCCTTTCGATCAAGGAAACAAATCCAAGAGAACTTGGGACACATGCTAAAACAGATGGATGTGCCCTAGTGTGTTAGATTACTGGGTTAAACCCTCGCAAAAAACAATTTACTGGATTAAAACAAAAACATGGTTATAAGTTCTTTCTTCTATTTGCACGGCATGATCATGAATGAAAACTCCTGACATATATGGTCAAAAGAACGTTCACCGAGGACATAAAAACATTATCTAATGTTTCAACATGAGTTAGAGGGGATGGAATAATCAACAGACCGTGATGTGCAGTCTCATGCAAAAATGCTATATGGTGCCGTGGCAGCAATGTACCCTTGCGATTAGGCCGCACAGTGCAGGGCGTCGACAAGGTCAGCACACGGCCAGCGTGCTCCTGCGGTTGATGAAAACTTTGAACGGAATGGAACCTACTGCCAACACATGCAGGCAAGGAAAGAGGAACACACATGGCTCGACCAGAGCATGCATGAAACTATAGAAGCCAGTTCGGTCGCTTCGTGCATGAAAACAACAAAGACGCGGATCGGCCGTGCTGTACGAATCATCAGGTCATCAGGAATTAATATACATGTTCATTACGCGGTTCCTTTCCTTCCCTGTCGCAGTGTCGCCTGGCTGCAAGATCGTGGACATAATTGGGAGACGGAAGATGATTAACTTGATCAGGACTATGGGTGCATGAGGATCAGGTAGGCGATCAAGTAGGCCCGGCCATGGGTTACTATGAGACTTGGATTGTGACTGGGAACTGGGAAGACGATGCGCCGCAGCGAACTTTTTTTTTTCGAACTTAAGAGCATTTTATTACTCCAGTCTCGCCATACAGACGGACCATGATCATTCAGTTACATCCATGCCCACAGCCAAACTCAACACACCCCCACTCAGTTCACTCTACAGAGATAACCCATTACTCTAGCTTCTTTTTATTCCTTGTTCTTCAGTCGTTCTGGCCTTCTCATCACCTCCTTGACAGCTTGCTGGTACTCGGCCAACTCATCCTTGGATTTCTCTGGGCACAAGATACTCCAGTTTGTAATAAGCGCTAGAATCTGCCCCCACACTTGTTTCATGCCT
Organism: Eragrostis curvula; assembly: GCA_007726485.1. Classification (NCBI taxonomy): domain Eukaryota; kingdom Viridiplantae; phylum Streptophyta; class Magnoliopsida; order Poales; family Poaceae; genus Eragrostis; species Eragrostis curvula. The sequence goes on from RWGY01000005.1 coordinate 10,538,057, forward strand.
TTCCACTGTATATTATGAAAACAGATAGCATTACGTACCTTCCACAATCCCCACAGGACGGCAGAAGTAACTATGTTAATTGCAGCAAATTTCTTCTTATCTAACCATAAAGCAGCAACTTGCTCAAAATGAGCTCCTACCTCCCTATCAGCAATTTCAGATATCTGCCTCCAGCAGACTCTGCTAATTGCACAAACAAACATCAGGTGATGCACTGACTCTTTCTCTGAACAAAAAACACATGAATCCTCCTCTACTTTTTGTCTTTTCCCTAAGTTATCTCTGGTTAGGATCTTGTTTTGTGTTAGTAGCCAGAGAAAGATGTGTATGCGGGGAGGAACATAGATCTTCCAGACCGCAGGTAAAAAGACAGGTGTAACTCCTCTGAAATTAATCAAAGAGTACATCGACTGAGAACTATACAAACCATTTGAGGCATGTTGCCAAATAAGACTATCTTTATCCGAGGAGAAAACTATGGTTTGTGCGATTTGCACCACCTCCAACCAAAGATTCATTACTCTCTGATCTACACACCTACGGAAGGTACATTTAAGATTGACACCATCCCAAAGATCAGCTATTGGCCTATTTTGTTCATTCACGATAACATACACCTCCCAGTACAGGATTGCTAGGCTAGTGTTACCTACCCAAAGATCTTCCCAAAATTTGACATTACGGCCGTCGCCTACTTTCCATCTATAGCCTAATTTCACTGCTCTACTTGCCCAAATGACACCTTTCCAAAATTGTGAAGCCCGAAGATCAGAGCAGCAGAAGATGTTGGTTTTGCAAGCAACATATTTCTGTTCCACTACTTGTTTCCAGATTTTGCATTCATCTAAGTTATATCTCTTAATCCATGAGCCCAGCAGGCATAGATTAAGGTCTCTAAGGTTAGGAACACCCAAACCGCCAAACTCTTTCTTCATGCAAACACTATCCCAATTGGCCAAGTGATAAGAATGATGATTATCATAGTTGTTCCAGAGGCAATGCGCCATCTGGGAGTTTATCAACTTGATAGCCCACTTTGGAAACTTAATAAAGGAAAGTAAATAGATAGGAATACTCGCTAAACAAGCTTTAACTAAAACAAGTCTACTTGCTGTGTTCAAGAGTCTACCTCTCCACCCAGCAGCTCTTTTGATCACCTTGTCCACTACAGGCTGCAAGTCCTCTCTCCTTAGTTTAGAGTAATGCAAAGGAACACCTAAATACTTAATGGGAAACGCCCCCATCGGGCAAGATAAAGTATGGGAGATCGAGTGTACCTCATCCAGATCTATGTTAATTGGAATGATTTCGCTCTTATTGTAATTCACCCTCATCCCTGACATTTGTTCAAAGCAAGCAAGGATAAATTTCAAATTAGTGAAGAACTCAGGCTTGTTCTGACAAAACAAAATCGTATCATCCGCGTATTGTAACGTTAAAATGCCTTCCTGTCTAAAATCTGAGAGTAAACCTCTAATCATATTGTTCTGAGAAGCTTTCTGTAACATTCTAGCAAAGATATCACCGACTAAATTGAAAAGAAAAGGAGCCAATGGGTCACCTTGTCTAAGCCCCTTCCCTGTTTTGAAAAAGGAGCTTTCCACTCCATTAAGCTTAACACTACATGACCATTTCTAACAACCTGCCTGATCCATGTCACCCATTTTGGACCAAAGCCTCTGGATACAAGGACTTCCTCCAGAAAGTCCCAATGTACCCTCTCATACGCTTTCTCATAGTCTAATTTGATGACTACTCCCTGCTCCCCTTTCTGATGTGTACTATGAATAATCTCATGAGCTATAACAACACTTTCAAGAATGAACCTACCTTTAACAAAAGCACTTTGATTAACAGCTATTAACCTTTCACTTACCAAGCCTAATCTGTTAGCTAAAACTTTAGTAAAAATTTTAAAACTACAGTTCAAAAGACTAATTGGCCTAAACTTCTTCATTGTTCTGGCATCATTCTCCTTAGGAATCAAAGTAAGCATAGCAAAATTCAGCCTATCAACTTGCAGATCCCCTTTACTAAACTCACTAAACATGTTCATTAAATCTACTTTGACTATTTCCCAAAATTTCTGATAGAAAAGGAAGGATAGCCCATCAGGCCCAGGAGCTCCTTCTGCATAAGAAGAGAAAACAGCAGCCTTGACTTCCTCTTCTATAAAATCAGCCTCTAAGATAAGGTTTTCTTCCACAGTAACCATTTCCTCTAGAGTCCAAAAATTACTATCTAAGGAAAAGGAACCTCTATCTTCAAAACCAAATAAATCCTTATAAAAGTTAACTGCTATTGGAAGCATTTCACTTGTTTCATTGACAGGCCCCTCAGGTCCATCTAAAACAGCAATATGTTTCTTTCTTCTACGCTGATTAGCTACCGCATGAAAATAGGCAGTATTTCGTTCTCCTTCTAAAATATCTCTATCCCTAGACCTTTGTCTAGCTTTAACCTCCTCTACTTCCCAGTACTTTTCTATGCTTTTACCAAGAAAGGCCATCCTTTCTTTTTCCTGTACCGAAAGCGTTCTAGATTCAGCCTCAATATCTAAGCAAGAGAACTCATCAACCATTTGTTTCTTTTCCTTATTCATTTCTGCAATCACGTTTGCAGACCATCCTCTAGCTATTCTTCTGAAAGCCCTAACTTTGGTTTGCCAGACATCAACAGGGTTTGAGCTCTTACATCTAGTAGCCCAGGCTTTTCCTACTACCTGTTTAAACTCAGCATGCATTAGCCACCATTTCTCAAACCTAAAAGAGTTGCCAATTGTACTATTGCTACCTGATCCAGTGTCAACCAACAACGGGGTATGATCACTGGGTTCTCTACAAAGGGCAGACACAGTAGATAGAGGGTAGTGGGCCTCCCAAGTTACAGAAGCCAGAACCCTATCAATTCTAGCCATGACAGGATTAGATTGATTATTACACCAAGTATAGGCCCTATTTGAGATATCAAGCTCAACTAAACCATGAGCATTGATCCAGTTGTTAAATTCATCAGCCCAGTGATGATTAATGTGACAATTATTTTTATCCTCTACGCTTCTAATAAGGTTAAAATCTCCACCAAACACCACAGGGCTATTACAGCTAGAAGAGAACGAAAACAGTTCATCCATGAACTGTTGTTTAAACTCTAGGTAAGCTGTACCATAAATGCAAACTAGTTTCCACTGAAAGCCATCAGCCTTATCCTTAACAGTTACTGCAACAGAGAAATTTTTAAACTGAACATCTATCACCTCAAAACTATCATCATTAATACCTACTAAAATACCACCAGCAGTGTTATTAGCAGGTAGAAAGTGCCATGTAAAAGCTAGATAACCAACTAAGGACTTTAAATAGGCAACAGAGTAGTCTTCTTTCTTAGTTTCTACTAACCCAATAAAATCTAGCTTATTACTTTTAATTAAATCAGCTATACAACTCTTCCTTCCTGGCTTCCCTAGGCCTCTAATGTTCCAAAAGGCACCTTTCATTTGGTCTATTTTGTTTCACTACACTACAAAAATCTATTTTATCCTTGTGAAGTGTTGCTTCCCTAGTGATAGCACCATCCACCAGATGGGTTTCTACTTCTATAGAGGATTCAAAATCAGGTTGGTTTGGGTTCTCCATCAGAGAAACCACATCCACACCTTTTTGAGCACCACATAAGCCTACCTTACAAGATTCAGTAAAGATACTACTTCTATCTTCATCTACATGATGCAAAACACTTACTGCTTTTTTCCTATCCAAATTACTATTCCCTAAAGAAACACCTATGGTACTTGCAGTAGTGATAATTGTATCATGAGAAGATAGGTATATATTACCATGATGGTTGTTTTCCATGTTTCTCTTCCTTTGTAAATCTTGGGCTTTCTCCATCACAGCTCTGCTATCACCCCTGTTTCTTGTGCTTGTCCTCTTTGCCATGATAGGCCCCCATTGATTTCCTTGTTTCCTTTTGTTTTCTGTTTGCTTGGGCTTCCCTGCAATCTCTAGGATTGGAGCCTCATTCTCATCTTCCATATCCAGTACCAGAACTTCCCCTGGCCCCTGGTCTTCATCCTCTAGCTTCTCATCTTCTATGTCACAGTGAATCATCTCTAGATCACTTAACAGCGAGAAGTTGTTCACATAAGGATTCATCTCACTGCATGTCTTACTACCACTTGGGTTCCCTTTCCTTTTGTCTTTTGTACCCTTGTTTGGTTCAGCTTTGTCTTGGGTTGTTTTGTTGCTAGCATTACCATCAGTGTCCATTTTATCTTCTTTTTTCTCCTCCTCTTCACCTAGGTCATCAGCATCATCATCATCCCCCTGGCGAGGCTCATCCTTTTCATCTTTTCCTCCCTTCTGCTCAACTAGCTCAGCCTTGAAAGAGATTTCATAAATAGCTTTCCTCATCTCCATCAGCCTCTTGCTGGTGACCTTCTGTGCATCCTTCACTGCTACTTTGATTCGTATCATTTCATAGAAGCTTGCTAAGAGTGACTGCCAGTCTATATCTATCAACATTCCCAAACTGGATGCTATCTGGTTAAGAACCTTCCACTTGCACCATTTGGGTGGTATACCTCTTACCTGCACCCACACTTCCTGCAGAAGACTTTTGTGGAGGCTGTCACCTTCCCATACAGTGAGAGTTACCTCAATGCCTTCTGACTTCAGTGGGAAATATGATAGATCAGCTAGATCAGCTACTTTTTTCTGTGGAGGGAATCTGACCAGGAAGTTGAATTCATCCAATTGCCTCACCTGCCAAGGCCATTTATCATCAAAGGTGGCTGCCAACTCCTTTGTCAGTTCCTCCTTGTTGAGAGTCCCTTTGGCCACACACAGGACACCACAATTTGAGAAGTTCAACCAATGTTGTTTCTTGTCCTCTTCTTCATTTTCATCCAGCTCAACATGATAGAAACCTAGTCCTTGACTAGCACTGCCAAAGTACTCGGCATTGATCTGTGACTTATACCATTCATCACAATCATGACTTGCATGTCCTGTCTTACTACAAATGAAGCATAACTTGGGCAGCTTGCAGTCATGGACATAGTGACCTGGACCACCACAGTTATAGCAGATCACATTGACATACCTAGGCACAGCAGGATTCTTTGGCTCCAACTTTTTCTTCGGCTCAACCTTCTGGACTGGCTTAGGCACTGGTCTCTGCTGGTTGTTTTCCTGAAATTTCTGCTGTGGTGGTTGCTGTGGGGGTGGGGGAAATTGTTGAGGTGGGGGAAATTGTGGTTGCATCATTCCTGGATGTGGAGGGTAGTAAGGAGGGGGGCGAACGGCGGTCCTGGTGGGGGGAAGAAGCCATATGGGTAGGGATTATGATACGAATTGAACTGCTCTTGCCCAAAGTTCTGTTGACTCTGATTCTGATTCTGCCTACCACCTCCACCACCGAAATTCCCCCGATCAGAATTCCCCTTTCCTGGCCCTCTCCATCCCTGTGATCCGCCACCTCTACCTCTATCCCCCATGTTGGACTTGACTACTTGAGCGAAACTGAGCTTCCTACCGGTCCCTGCCCAGAAATCCCTTGCAAAATCGAGCTGAATCGGCTGTGAATCGAACCTGTCTCCTTCTCCGACCGGGTGGCAGTCCTTCCACACAAGCTTCTTCCTTCCAATCAGCCCCTTCCGTATCCAGAAGAGCCGCGGCGTCGCTCTCGAAACCCTAGCTTTTGGTGGAGTGGTGGGAACTAGCCAGAGCTGGCCGAAAAAGCTCTCGATCTCGCCCTCTTCATCCTCCCCTTGCCTCTGCACCTGGGACCCTCGAGTCAGAACCTCCTTGTGCTTGAAAGACGGAATTGCCCTTGGATTTGAAATTTCCCTGTTCTTCGCCTCTTCCCGGCAATTCACGCCCAATTTGCGATTCCAATCCCTCATCGGATGTTGGATTTGCAATGCAATGGAATTCCTCGTCCTCGACACCTGATTTCTACCAATTGAACGATCCAACAGATCTTCAATCTCCACTTGCATCGGGCCGCTTGGAGGCGAGGACTCCACCTCCGCATCGCTTGAGTGATCCTCCTCAACGAGCTGATCGAAATCCAATCGCCGCGCCACTGAACTGTTTGATGTATCCCTTGGATCTTCGCCACTCATCAATGGCGAAACCCTAGGAGCCATCGTTAGCCTCCTGTTTCTCATCTCCAGAACCACCTCAACCGCCAAAACTCAGAAAAGTAGGCGAGATCCTTCCTCTCTGTCTCCTTGATCTAATCCGCGGCCAGAACTCGCAGATTATCGGAGGAATTTACGCGATCAGATCACAGGAGGAGAGGGGCGGGAGAGAGGAGAGGGGCGGGAGATAAGCCTAAGCTTCACCGGCCAGCATCTCCTTGGCCGGGAACAACGCCGCAGCGTCGATGATGCCACCGGTGACTTTCTCAATGCTTTGCAGGGTCGACGAGACTTGCTGCACTGTGACTCTTAACTTCAGCCTTCTCCAACATCTTACTGAGGCCTCACGCCGCAGCGAACTCGATCACAGAAATGATGAACTTGTTGGCCACGCCGCGTACGTCGAGGAAGAACGCCGCGGCCGCTAGTGAGTCCTGAAGGACGAGGCTTGGAACCCTATATCAAACGTGAAACGCGAGTACGCGAGGCGGATTGTACGGAGCGGCAAGTACGCAAGGTACGGACTCCATGGGCCGACTCTGCCTGGAGGAGCCCGTCCCGAACACGAACATAGGTCAACGATCGAGTTGAACCCAATCTGCCTGGAGGCAGTGGCGGATCCACCGGGGCAGCAGTGGGGTCTCAAGCCCCCCCTACTCGCCGTCGCGCCATGGAGCCCCTCCTTGAGCCCCTCCTACAAATTTTTAACCATGGAAGAGAGAAGGGAGATCTGGAGGTTGAAGAAGACCCAAAAAACTGCCTGCAACGCGTGCTGGGCTGAAACTTGCAAACTGGGCCATTCCTAGATGGAGCCCATCAGCATATTGACCTGCCAACAACAGCCCAATAGCTTGCTCAAAAAAAAAAAAAACCAACAGCCCAATAGCGAAATCACTTGCGAGCCTGCCTGCCTGGTGAGCAGCGTGCGGTTGGGCTGTGCGCCTGGTGCAGCAGCGTACTGTCAAAGCTTCACATTTTGTTTTGTTTTTTTTTTTGTAGAAGACTTGTGCGTTGCAGTCTCAAAAAAACTTGTGCGTTGCTTCAGAGACCAGTACCTGTTCTCATTTTTACTTAATCTAGTTGCCTAGATTCTATGATATTTTTTCTGATAAAGAGGAAATTTTGTCTTTGAAGAGGCGATCTGCTTATGATGGATATGAAAGGAAAGAACAGGATCAAAACAAAAGCCACGCATTGCAATTATTTTTTACAATTCTAGATTAACATAAAATTTCAAAGTACTTTAATCGCATCGCATTTTATTGCCTGCTTCCATTACCAAACGAACTTGATAGCAAGCGACGAGCCTTCGATCCAATCGCTAAGCAAATGAACACCTGGTTTCCTGTATACACTATAGCAATTAATTGACCCGGTCTGCCGCCGCGTAGTTCAGCCCCCCCCCCCCCCCCCCCCCCTACGTTTTTTGTCTGGATCCGCCACTGCCTGGAGGAGCCCGTCCGCAAAAGAATAAAACGCGAGCGTTGGTGAACTCGCGAATCACGCTGACGAAAGACTTTGGGAGTCATGTCATATTTTAACTTGGCACTCGTAATCCGTCCGTCGTCGCTCGTCGGCAGCAAAACACCGGGAGCAGACCCAACAAGAGACGGGAACCAGGGAAAACTTTTGCAACGAGATTTCATTATTCAGTTAATAGTTATCATCAATTACATTCCATCAACCGGGTCGTTGCATACTTGTGTAACCATCAACGGGGCTCTCGCAACAGCATTGGCTGGGGAATCTATCGCCTGGCAGCTGGTTGCAGTTGATCAAGATTAACCCCCTGGGGTGGCACACCGCGCGGCACTTTTTTATCGTGCACTTGGCCATTTGTTCGCAATAGGTCTCTGCACAGCGTACGAATTAATTAGGGGAAACGTTCTTTATTATTACTAGTATATCACCGTTATCCAAATTAGAAGAAAAAAAAACAGCGAGGGAACAAAGAGAGAGAGAGAGATCAGAGAGAAGAGAATACGCTAGAGTACATACCGGCGGCCTGCGCGGCCATGAGCAGGGTAGCCACAGCCACCAAGGCCGCCAGGAACGCGGGCTTGTTCCTCAGAAGAGACGCCATGAGAGGTCGTCAAACGAGAGGTGTACGTATGGTGTCTGTAGCTAGCTGCTGGATGGTGCTCTCCTCTATCGCGTTTGTCCTTTTGGTGTGGGGGATTCTTCTTTATATGATGGATGGAGGCGGCCCAGGGTGCAATGGCTGCAGATCGAGACCGCGCGCGGTGTGATTATCCAACGGCGCGGGATTCACCGCGGTGTGCTTCAATTAATCAGAAGGGATTGATGTTTGTATTAATATACTCCAATTTATATAAGTCGAAACGTACCTGGTAGCCATAAAAACAAGCCCCATCTTTAGCAGTACATTAAAATTTGTCGAAACTGCAGAATGCTATGCAGATATTTTGAACGTATCTTTAGCTATCATTTATGTGATGCCGCCTGTGTACATATGACTCTCATCAATTGGTTGTGCATCATAACTGAACGAGTAGAATGCAAGGATGTCCATTGAATTTGAGTGTTATTTCGGTTTGACTATTGTACTCGCAAAAGTGCAAATGATGGTCATTAAGCATAACTTTTTGTGTAGTCATTACCTTCATGACCCTACATATTTTGATGATTTGGTATGCATATTACCGTGACTCGTATGGAATTCGACTCGTCGCACTACACCAACACACATGATCTCCTTTCCTTTACAATTTGTTTTGTTAGTTAAGATATGCGTCCCTTTAATCTTTTTGAAAATAAATGCTTTCAATCTACTGTTTGTCTTTCATTTGGAAAGGGCCATGATCTGGCGGCTGTGCTGCAACTGCAAGGTGCAAGCGACAAGCAACGCCATAATACGTTTGGGGCATAATTGATTTGAGTATAAGCGAGGATGGCGGGACCACGTTTGACGAGGTCCGCAAGGCAAGAAGAACCCGCCAATGGTCCCCTCCGCCCACCGCAACCAGAAGACATGCTCCGCCCACCCCTCCGCGAGAGCAGCATGTCGGCCTAGTTACCATGTGCTCGAGTTCGGCCCACGTAACGAAATCATCAACGCCGTGCAACACGTAAAGCCCATCTGCTGATGTTGTGTTTTTCTTCTCTCTTTTGTCATTTTCTGACCCACGTGCCATTAGTCTTTTCCTGCACTGCTATATACTGGTTTGTTCCAGGCATAGAACCTATTTATTCCAAACATACTTACTCATTTGTTCCAATAGCTCAAACAATTTGTTCTACAACGCTAAGTAGTTTGTTTCAAAAAAGAACTTGTTTGTTCCAAGCATACGTAATGATTTGTTCCAGGCCATTACGTATGTTATTCCGCCAAAAGAACTTGTTTGTTCTAACTATGCGGATGATTTGTTCCAAGCCATTACGTATGTTGTTCCGCTAAGAGAATTTGTCTATTCCAGGTATGCGGATGATTTATTCTAGTCCATTACGTATGTCGTTCCGCTAAGAGAACTTGTTTGTTCGAAGTATGCGGATGATTTGTTCCAAACCATTAAGTATATGTTGTTCCACTAAGAGAATTTTGTTTCAATCATGTGGATAGTTTTTTCCAAGATATTTTCACACACTTTCTATTTGCTAATATTTATTTAATTGTTAACAATTTATTTGCCATCGGTTTCCAATGCGTGGAGGTGCGCGAGCTGGGTGGTGAGACTGTGTGATGCGCACCATCTGGTTTCATTTTGTTGACAGATGCAACGAAGGTGGGCTCGTGATGGCTCGAACTCGAAGGCACGCACGTCTGGTTTCCTTTCGTTGACAGTAGTTGCTCGTGGCTCGAAGGTGCGCGAGCCACGGGTTGCTTTTGGTCTGGCGGCCCCCACGCCATGATCTTACCCCAGCCCAATAAGGCCCAGTCCACGCAGACTAAGGAGTAGCGGCAGACTAAGGAGTAGCGGACAGACGAGGGGTGGGCGGAGACCGACGTGAGGTTGGACAGGGCAGAGGCGAGAGCGCCCCAGAAGAACCTCCTCTAGATTATGGTAAATCCCAGGCTTGTTTGTTTACTTGTGCCTGTTTGCACAATGCATATTTTAGACTGACTCCAACAAAGGAGATGCAAATAGAAATTGCCTCCTGTGTACACTTAATAGAAGACGCAACTTTCGCCTCCGTCTCCAATAGCTAGAGGCAAAACATGCGGAGAGGCAACCCCTTCGGCCCACGCTCGCCCGGCGCTCCACCGCGCCGCGCCGCCGTCCTGGGCCCCACACTCCGTGCTCGCCACCGTCCTGCGCCCTGCTCGTCCCGCGCGCCGCCGCGACCACCGCCCCCAAGGAACTGCCATGTCCAGCAGAAGAACTACGTGGGGAGGGCGAGGAGCAGCGCCGAGGTGTCGCGTCGGAGAGCAGCCGCGGGGAGGCCGGCGAGGGAGGCCTGCGTGCAGACGATCCCGCTGCGGGCGTCGTGGCGCGTCCGGGCAAGCACGCCGGGGTGTCGTGCTCCCCGGCGGATTGAGAATTTGAGAGCACGACGACGACTAGCCATGGGATTTGTGGCCCGCCCTTGTCGTTCGCGCGCCCAGATAAGCACGCGCGAGGGCCCAAGCTCTCAAATTGAAGCCAGAGCGGAGCTTGGGGACGTCGGGCAAGTCGAATCCATCTGCTGCAGCGATGGAGGCAGCATCAACGACGCCGGCATGCGTGTCCGCGTGCTGCTGCTGGATGGCAGACTGCGCCCACCTCCGCGCCGCGGAGGGGAGCGAGAGGGAGGAGCAGGAGAAATTGACGTCGCCGCTGCCTGGTGCGCGTACGCGGAAGGGCGGCGGCAACGACGGAAGGCGGACGGTGGCGGGTGACCGCCGAGCGGGAAGAATGGGCTGGACTTGGAGGACGATAGGCGTACTCGCTGCAGTACTGGACATCGTCCAGCGCCGCCACGCTCGCCTGGCCATCGTCCACGGCCCCCACCACCGCCAAGTACGCCGCTTTCTCCCCCAGCCTTGTTTTTCTCAGCTCTTCGTCGTCGTGGGCGTGCGCGTTGGGCTAGAGCTCTTCTCTGTCGCTGGTGCGCGTTGTCGAATTATTCTACTTTCAGAATTTAGATGTATGCGTACATGACTCAACATGGAATCCATTTTCACCCCAAACTAACACATGCTCAGCTTGATTTGGTATATCAAACAACAGCTCAAAGATATGCATGCAACGGAAGCTCGGCACGGCTTGGGGCCTCTAGATATTGGGGGCCCTGTGCGGTCGCACAGCCCGCACGTGCCTAGGGACGGCCCTGCTCCTCGCGTCCCTCGCCGATGACGCCTACTTCATCTGCAACCCGGCCATGGCGTGCGTGCTGGCCGGGCAGGGCATCCCGTCCCGCGCCTCTGCTCGCCCGCGCAGATGCATTCGAGGAGAGAGGGGATCCATTTTTGCATCCTCTCTCTCCTCGAAGGCAATTTGCCTCACGCGTTTGCCTTACCTGTTGGAGCAGGTTTCCATGAGGCAGCCATATATGCATTTGCATCGCGCTTTTGAAGTCAGCCTTACAAACATATGAGCAGGATGGTCACACGGCACCAATGCTTGCTAGAAATTACCTCGATGTGGCCCTCCAACATAGAAATAGAAGCAGTTGATGGAAAGGTTAGGCACAAAGACGAGAAAATAATAAATGAGAGTGCATGTGTTAATAAATTTCATGTTTGATGAGTCAAATTCCATGTAGGATGATGAGTAACGGTTATACATATATTTTGTCATAAAAATACATAAAACTATAAAGGTAATGGTCGTATCGACATGAAGAGTCAAGCTTAATGGCCATGATTTGCAACTCCGTAAGTACAATGGCCAAACTAAAATAGCCAAACAAGTTCGATGGTCATGGCTGTGTTTTACTCTAATTTGACAGATAAGTTGAAACGAGGAAGGGGTGATTGAAACAAGGCCCGTCCGTCCGTGCTTTGAGTCCAGGAAACACAGAAGTACGAGAGGGCTGCGCTACTGCTGAGGCCCGCCGCTGTGATGGGCTGGGCTGAATGAAAATGCCCGTGTGCCTAACGAACGAGAAAATGCGGTGCACCTAATAAATGTGGACAGACACAGAGAAAGAGCTGGTACAAACCAGCCCAGGTGATTGCGCTGGAGTGGCCGGGCCGGAATGGATGCGACAATCGATTCGCAGGATTTCCTCCCAAAAAAAAAAAAATCGATTCGCAGGAACAGATCGAGAACCCAAAGGAGAGGAACAAAAACAACGTTCCCGCTGCCGCTGTGACCCGGACGCAGGCGGAGGCGGCGGCGTGGCTGGCGACGGCACGGCAGGAAGGATAGGAGAAGGAAAGGAGCGGAGCCAACGTGGCGTGCGCGGTGGTGGACCAGTCACGGCCTGGATGCGTGGATGGGTGGTGGTCCGGCCGGGGACAGAGCCCACATGGAGACGAGGTGCCCGGACGGCCGGCGGCCGCTTACAAGGAGGCCACGCCATGGAGAGGACGTGCTGGGTGGGAGCTGCATGCTGATATATACTTTCCTCGGCTCGCTGTTCGTCGTCGGCACTGGGCTTGGATCGCGTCGTGCGGCCGGCCGGCCTGACACTGTTCACGTGACGCCCACGCACGCACTAGAGCTATAGCATATACTACGAGTAGACAGCCACCCACGTGCTCGTCCGTTGGCCGCACGAGCCCTTCTTTGACCGCCATCCTCCTCTGCTGCTTTGCTGCAGCCAAGCTCCCCTACGCCGTCGTAGCGCTAGTAAAATTAACGAACTTTACCGAATCGGAGGACGGTCTCACTCAGCCACTCATCTCCCTGGACAGTATAGTACTGTATCTTGCTAGTAGGTTTTATAAATCTAGTCAACCGATCGAGCAGCCAGCAGGACCTTAACCACGGTTGAACGCGGACAGACTAATCCCACTCTGCCAAAGTCCACCGTCCAACAACCAAAAGAAGAAGAAAAAAAAACAATTTGGTAGTGTACCAACGAATGCAAAATACAGTGAGTCAATCCATAGCAAGGAAACAAATAGCGTTGGTAGCGACCGCTATTGCGGCCGCAATTGCGGTAGCGGACCTCTAACGCTACCGCATCAAGGTAGCGTCTCGAAGGTAGCAGGTTGTAACTTTGCGGCCGCAATTACGTTTAGCGCCCCGCAATTTCGTTGTATCAAGCCGCAATAGCGTTGTGTCATGCGGCAATATCAGTCCGCTCCATCAATCCATGGCCACCATCTGACTGTCTAAGTTGTTGCTTGCCGGCATTATGATTTACTAACGGTGTGGGTACTCTCCTTCAAAGTCTCACAGCCTTAAACTAGACATAATGTCTTTGGCAGATGGTTCATAAACCTGAAATTGTGAGGATAAATTGAATTTTGCTATTGGAACTTTGCGTCCGCAATAGCGGCCGCTATCCGCAATCCGCTACCAAAACACCAATCCGCTACCAACCCGCGATCCGCTATTTGTTACCTTGATCCATAGTTTAACTACACGCATACGAGTACATCGGACGGACGGCAGGGCAGGCAGCAGGTGCCGCGGATACGGCCGCGGCAGGGACGGATTCGCAGGCACGCCGCGCCACGCGAGCAAGGCTGGTCCAGCTCCAGCACCGTCGACGCCCGCCCGTGTCCGCCAAGCACAACAGCCTGGAAAAACCAAGCGATGCACGCGCGCGCCCTGCTCATGGACTCATGGGCATGGCATGCCAAAGACGACGACGACGTACGAGCCAGCGAGCCGTCAGTCGGCCTAGTACTCACTCACCTAGGTTACAGGTACGTTCAAGCCATGGGGTCCCCTTCCTTCACGCCCTACTACCAATGGTTGTCCCCGTGGAGTCGATCGATGTCCTCGCCTCGCCAGGTCTATTGCCGGATTATGTACAGTGCGAGCAACTCAAAGGCTTTCGTTTGCTGGCCAACTCCTCCACCTGCATCCATGCCAGCCTCAAGCCCTGAACATCTGCTTGATGAGTAGGCTCATTTGTGGTGCCGTTAAGGCTATGTTATCAAATACTCGTCAATACCGCTCCTTCCACAGCACACAGCGTATACTGATATACAACCGCCTGGGCTCGTTCCATTGCAATCGGTGCTCCTCGCTGACCTTTCATGTCATCACAACACCGTTTTGACTCGGGGAAATTTGTTGTGGAGCTGCTGCAAAGCCACTCCATCCAGCCTACAAGCCAAGGGCGGCGGAGCAGAGCATGGGGCATAGGTGAACGAGTATAATTATGCAGAAGAAAAGTCGTTTTCAATAGGTATAATTTGTGTTATATTTGTAGTTAGTTACATTAAGTCAATTTGGGCTCAAATAATCCAAATAGTTCACAGTTGGTTTGTACCTTACCCTTTGTTTATGAACTCTTATTGCTATGAGGTAATTGTTCAGTTGCTCTGAAATTACAGAACCAAAAAGAACTTTAACGTGGCCAAATAGTGATGAAGCTTCAAGAAGAGAGAAAAATATAGTTAGTTGGCATGGTTGGCATGTTCATTTTAGTTTGACTAAATCGTTCAAACAAATCGATTACTATTTGGACAACATTCACCTGAACGGGATTTGTATCACATCAACACGGTAACTTGTGGGCATAAGTTCGGTTCGGTTGTCAGTTTCGATCACGTTTGATGCAACCGCTAGTGAACAACCCTAGTTATGAGGATATATTTATATAGTACATTCAAGTGTAGAACTAAGGGTGGACAAAGATTTTTTTTTTGGGGGGGGGGGGGGGGGGGGGGGGCACTGGCCCCAGCTGCCAACCGATTGTACGTCTAGCGCTACCACAAGCTCCGTTCAAACATGTGTTGTGTTGTGGAGTAGGAGCAAGAAGCGACCATGTGTAATGTGATCTCCGCTTTTGACCTTGCATGCCCAATAGAAATTCTACGTCTAGCGCTACCACAAGCTCTGTTCAAACATGTGTTGTGTTGTGGAGTAGGAGCAAGAAGCGACCATGTGTAATGTGATCTCCGCTTTTGATCGACAAAGAAACAGATAGCTAGACGGCTAAGTCAAAGTATCTACTAGCAATACTTCAACCAGCAAGTGCGGTTTATGCTATGTTCATAATGCAGTTATAGTACGTTAATATGTTTGCCACTAGAAGCAGGTTAATTAGGAATATGTGTTACATATGTCGATTTCGGTGGCACTATGGGCACGTTGGTTCCCAGCCAAACTTTACCACACCAAAGACATGGCATATTGTCATTGTGCTTGGATGCTGCAAAAGCTTCGGTCCCCACAGTTTTCTACTCGTCCTTTTCTTCCTATACACTCGTGGTTTAGTGCATGGCTTTGTGGCAGGTGTGGTGCCAGAAAAGAGCGTCAAAGTTTGTGGCGAACCGTGGCTTGGCAACCGATGGCTAGCATCCAAGCAGCCTCTATATTCTCGTGGAGATACTTGCTAGTATGTTGCATGATCAGAGGCAGTAAACATAGCCTCATACGTAGTACCACTTGGCTCATCAAGGTGGTTGGAATGTCGTTGGTTCAATTTGGAGTATGTTTCCCGATTACAACTGCAATTGCATTCGTTTTAATCTGAGTCACAATGGAAACATTATTTGTATACATAAACCAAATGTCATTTGTTCTCTCTCTTCTCAAAATAAAAATAAAAAGAAGATAAAACGGAATGTCATTTGGTAAAAGGAAAGTACCAAAAACAAAATCCAACCCGAGAGGTGGCTGTGGATCAAGAAATGGGGTATCTATCTGGTACTTACATAATTCAACATTCACCGTCCTTTACTTAGGACCTAACCCGCATATTTTTAAGAAACAAAAATCTATTTTATATATATAATTGATCACAAAACGGAGCCACCACGTTCGCTTAAAAATACCTGAAATTCGCATGTTAATCTGAGAAAATAAGAATAGAAAATTACCCACCACTGCCATTATAAAAACGATAAATTCAGAAAAATAAAAAATAGCCAAAAATACCCTCGCACATATTTCTAAATTACTCACCATGCCATTCTGAGTAAAAAAAAAAAGAAGAAGCTAAATTCGAAATAATAAAAAAAAAGACAAAACTACACTTCACATTTATTTCTAAATTACCCACCATGCCATTACGAGAAAAAAAAATTCGGAATAATAAAAAAACAAAAAATACCCCTCACGCCTATTTCAAAATTACCCACCATGCCATTATGAGTCTGAAAAAATAAATTTGGAATAATAAAAAATAGCCAAAAATACCCCTAATTCTTATTTCTAATTTACCCACCATACCAGTATGAGTCAAAAAATAGCTCAATTTTGGAATAATAAAAATAGCAAAAAATACACCTAATTCCTATTTTTAGATTAATCACTTTTCAAATTTAGATTACTAAATAAATGTATTTTAATATTCTAAACTCAAGTGAAAAAAAAAATCAAACGAAAGTGAATATATTTTCTCTTTAAATTGTTAGGAAATACACCTTAGAAAATCACACGAAAAATATAAATAATTTTATAATTTAAATCACATCCTTAGCTAACACTTTACATGCAATGCACCTTTCATTAGAATCCAAAGTCTCCTTCTCTGAGATATAAGTAAGATGAAACATGAGTTGCAATGCATTATTTTCTAAATATGTAATGCCTTAATGGTTAAAAACTATCAATATTTGTCTTCAATAAGTAAATAGGTAATAAACATGTGTATGCATGTATATAAAAAAAGGAAACAAAGAAAAATACTTGAAAAAAATGTAAAGATCACTTTTAAGGTGACAATATTATAGAACTTTAAGATCACACACCCATAACTTTTGAAAAATAATCTCAATACATAAACATATGTGATGGTTAAAGTTTAGATGGCCTTAAGCTACCATAGCGATCTCTGAGGATGCACGTAAGCACGATCCATCTGCTTACATAGTACCACGATAATCGTCGGCAGCGCTAAGTAGACCTCTTTAGTGTAAAGTCATAGATCTACGAGAAGCATATATAGTTCAGTCTTCAAGGGAACCTAAGTATGCGTAACCTCGAGTGACATGGGGCTGGCTTGATCAAGACTGAACTATGGAGTCATAGCTAATATATGCTATACACCCATATGTGCACTTGAGCGCTGTGATTGATGTTTGAACATCATATCACAAGTATCTTAATGCTGATGTGAGAAGACAAGTTAGATGTCGTGGTGGATGGATCATATTATTACAAAGCATGGAACAAGCATTTATTATTCACTTACGTGCTTCACATTGACGGAAACAAAAGACAAGACTATCAAATTGCATATTGAAATAATTATAAAAAGCTCAAAATTTTCAGCCAAGGTCTCCTGTAGCAAACATGCATTGTTGCAAAGAGTTTATATGTGAATCAAAGTTCAGAATTTCATCATTACAGGCTAATCTAAAAAAATTAATAGATATTTTTTATTTCTTAAAAGTATATTGCATAACTTTTATTAGTGGTGTGTCTATGTTTCCTTGAAATCATGTTATGTGTCCTATTTTTTAAAAAAAACAAAAAATAAAATAGAAGCATGTCCAAGATAAAAGAATGCTGATAGAAAAACAATTGATCAGAATAAATAGAGGGGAGCATGATGCAAATTATGAAAATAAAATGGGAGTTCTGTATTATTAAAATTGCATAGAAAAGCATCAACTTTGTTTAATTTTCTTGGTTTAATAAAAAATATATATATGTTATGACTGAGTTCATATCATATTTAATATTTTATATTATTCCCGTGATTCATCTTTTATTCTAGCCCTTACACAATATTTACATGTTCACTGTTTTCGATCATGTATCTTTGTCAGCCAGTTGCTATAATGATGACCTTTACATGTATGGTACATATAAATATTGGTTATTTCAATATGACATTCAGATAAATGATGACTCATCACACACTCAAATTGACAGAGACGGTGAGCAATTTCTCCAATCAATTTTAGCTATGTTGAAAATGTATTACTATGAAACTAATAACAATAAATCATGTTCCAACTCCTGTAATATAAAAATAATTTAAATAGTTTAACTAATTTAGTCGCGCAAATACGCGGGCTACCATCCTAGTTTAAATAGTATAGGCAGCTGCCTGTGCATTCACATGTCGTACTCGATTTCCTCGGGCCGGCTAAGGCCCTGTTTGTTTCCCCCTCAGATTATATAATCCTAGCTTATAGATTATAAGCTGGGAGGAAGCATCTTATGAGATTATGATAATCTGACCTGTGAATTGCTATAATCTGGCCATAATGTGAGACATGTTTGTTTCAGCTTATAGATTATATGAGCTAGATTATATAATCTAAGATGGAAACAAACAGGGCCTAAGAGCATCTCTAGCAAGAGCCCCTACAATTGAGCCCCTACATGCCATCTAGGGGCCGGCCCCTACATTTGAGTCCCTACATTTTGCTTCCAACTCCAGCAGCACCCCCTAAACTTGAGCCCCTACATATGTGGGCCCTGCACGTCAGCCTCCTATCGCTTCTTCTTCACGCAAGCACAACGAGACGCCATAGCACGACAAGGGGACAACACGGCGACGCGTGACACCATGGTGGCGCAGGGGCGGGGTGGAGGCGCGAGCGCGGAGGCCATGGCGGCACGGGTGGCCACGGCGGCGACGCCCTCTAGCCCCGCAGCCAGGTCGAGGCAGGAGGCGACCAGGAGCGGCTGCACCTCATGCTCGTCGTCGAGGGTGTCGATTCAGCGGCATCGAGGCCTCGCCGCGATCCATGGAGGCAAAGGCGGGGTGAATCGACGACGGGGGGCCCTCTGGTGGCGAATCGATGTGGCAGCGGGGCGAGGACGACCTCCGCGGCGAGCCCTTCCCGGCGAGGACGACCTCCGCAGGCGAGGCCGAGCTACAACGCCTCTGCCCGCGCGAGGGGCGAGCCCCGGCTTGACGCGCTCCGTGACGAGCCCTCCCCTGGGCGCGGCGGACCTGCAGTAGTCGTCATGGAGGGCGGCGGTGGCAGAGGGCGTTCTCGTTGGGGCGACCTCAAACGGCGCCGTGGTAGACGGAATCTTGTAGATCCGGGCACGGGCGGGTGATTCTGGGCGGGGGCGGCGACTATCGACGCCGGGGAAGGCGACGACGGCCGGCGGGGCGGCAGGGTCACGGGGAGGAGGGAAACGGGAGGAATTCTGCGCGCGCGTGACCGTTGTGCGGGACCCACACATGTAGCGACCCCATAGGGTCATGGGGGAGAAATCTGGGGGCTTGGGGGAGAAATATGGGGACCCAATAAGCCTAAGGGCTCATGTAGGGGTTCTGCTGGAGTTGATTTTTTGAACAACACCCCTACATCCCATCTAGGGGCTCATGTAGGAGCCCTGCTGGAGATGCTCTAAGTAACACCAATCATGTGCACTTTGAACCTAACGACGGCATGGCCGGGGCTGCAGATCCCCCTGATGCCGCGACCGATTAAAATTTGATTGAATAACCCGCGGACTCGCCACTGCCATAAACAAAATCGCGGCCGTTTGGCTCTTCTCCATCGGCGCCGGCGCCGGCAGGACGGCAGCATCATTGCATACAACGCCCCGGCACAAGCAAGTTACTAAAGCTGAGGGCACAAGCAAAGCTAATCCGACAAAAATCCCAACGTGCCAATTAGTGCCCGCACATACATAAGCTGGTAATATAATTAGAGTACTCGCCAAGCATTACTCTTCAGTTTAATTATCAGGGGGCTTATAATCACATCGGAATAAATTAGCAGACTAGCTTAGGGTGTGTTTGGTGCCGCTTCTTGCACCGGCTTATGCTGCAGCTTATTGCCTTTTTGCTACTGTAACTACAGTGTTTTCACTGTTTCCTGACAGAATAAGCCACAATAAGCAGCATTTGGGGTGCTTTTTTCAGTTTTTTTCACTGTAGCAACCGTGATTTTACTGTAGCAACGTGAATAAGCAGGTGGAGAAGCGGTGCCAAACACACCCTTAGACTAGCTCTTGCCCACCGAATGTGCTAGTTCACCTAAATATTCTCTTCTCCTTTTGCCCTGGGACTAAGCAAGCACTAACGCTTTATGTTCCTGTTGCAACCGGTAGAAGCCTATATGTGTAGCTGATGAGGAAAAGAAAAGACCACGTTTCTGTTGCTTTTTGGTTTGCGCATAATTCTGCTCCGCTTTTGGGTGCACTGCCTGTTCCAAAACCATTATTCGATTCTCATCAAGTTTGGCCTAATTATTAAAAAAGTTGGCAACAAAATTAACGCTGGTAGTATGGACGATCTGAGTGACTTGTTAGACCCGGTCGTGAGGTCGGTCGTTTGGATCATTGGATGAGAGAGGGATAAGATTGAGTGTCTGGATAAGAAAGGGGTTAAGGTTGAAATACTTGAAGTTCAGTTTGCAGTGCAAACTTGAACTACCAAATCATAGAGACTAGAGATTTTTTATTTTTTTTTGCGAAGGATAGAGACTAGAGATCCCCACAGGCCAATCTCCTCGTGGAAACATCAAATTCATCTATCTAAAAAAACATAGGATGTCTAACCTGCCCATCCTCTAAATATCCATGGAAGTTGATATAGTCTGAAAAGGAAGAGGGATTAAAGAAGATGATGGCGCATCGTATCATTGTGCGTTCTTGATTGAAGTGAGCACGTATATGGTTGGGCCTGAGAACGATGGTTGTAGGGGGGAGGACAATCCGGGTAGCCTTTGCGTGGGGCCCGGCCATGACGGTTTGCCGGGGGTATGGGATGTGGACTCCACTCAGCATTGGCGTTACTTCAACCTGTCGAGCGTAATAAAGCATCTTCTTCCCTTGTCTCTAAAACCATTCTCATCACTAGAATAGTATATTTAGTTTGTTAATTGCAGGTGATTGCTGAGTGTGCGATGCGCTTTCGTGCCCTGCTTTTGCGAAGCAGAGGGTACAAGCAAAAGGCTCTCTCGCCTCAAACAGGACACTCCACTCCGTCCGCCTCACGAAGAATGGCAGAGAACTCTCTGTTCCGAATATAGATAGATTCGTGTCAATCTATTTAGCGTGCTCTAATCTGTTTCAGAACTCCAAAATAGCTCCCATGGCGGTGAAGTGAACAGTGCCGCCCATAGATGCTCATGGTCCGAACAGGGGCCATTGGGGCATTGAACGATCGACGACGCCGCGACACGGCGCCGGCCGTCCGAGCTGTAACGGATCGGCTGTGCGTGACGACCATCCGTGGACCGGTCGCGACGGCAGAACAATCACATGCATGGAACTGTTGCTCTCGATCGCAACAGTTCTTCTACTTACCCATACGTTTATATTTAATTGATCTTTATGTTGATGCTTCTACCAATCCGATGGCAGTGGCAGGTACTGTTACTTTATGGGCATCAGCAGCAACGTCGGCGATTAGTTTAAGCCGACGAGATCGAATTCCGGCCATGGCGATTTGGATATGGTGGTTCATCGCATCTTTGACAGGACGTTAGGTACTGGCAATTTGGCACGCTAGATTGTTTGGACAAGGACGACGTCGCCACAAACTGGTAGTATTCTGGAGTTAAAGTATTGCAGTGCGTGCTTTAAGGTTTTCTATGTACCATGATTGAAAATTAGTTGAGTTTTAGGTGCTCCTATTGTTTTCTGTTTAGAGCCATTTTTTATTTTCAATATGGCCATTGATATATAAGAGCTGCCGTTACGACCGGTCTCCACTTGGGCTTTGTTGAAATGAGATTGTTTTCGACAAAGCAAAACATCATGCTCTTTAGTATCCGCTAGTGTTCGGAGAAACATCAGCTCCGAGCGGCATGAACGAAGAGGAAAACGTGGTGGCCTAATTAAGTGGGATACAAGTCGTAGGAGGCCATTGCCTTGCTGTAAAGTCAGTCCTCATTTCGGTCAACCAATTGTAAGCAAGTCGTACATAATAATAGAAACGCGAAAATTGCCCGTTCCATGCTCTAATTATTCGATGTAGTATCTGCCATTACGAAAAGCTAACTGAGGCCGTGATTGCCATTTTGCAACGCTAATTAACCGTAGCACACCATGTCCAAATTTAGAATTGAGATCAAATGCAGTTAGAGTTGCGACTGCAACTTAAGGACTGCACACAACAGTGGCCGTTGGTTTTTGGGTTGAACGGTGGAGATTGACCTCTACAGTAAATATGTGCACAGTGTTTGCAATAGTGTTTCGCTACAGTAATTTCGGAACAGTAGCTCGGCGCATCTCGGCCGTTCGTTTTGCAAGTGACGGTCACAACTGGGACTGCTTAACTTGCAGTTGCAGTTGTAACTGCACAGGAACCGAGTCCCTAAATTCAAGCACCTCTGGTGGGGCCCAACCCCGTCTCCCACCAACCGTGGGCCCTCCCTCCCTGTCTCTCGTACGTGCGCCTGCCTTTTTCTCGACGCGCGCGGCCCTACCGCACACATGGCTTGCCCGTCATCCCATCGCCCACCGCACCAAACATCGCAAACCTTGCTCAAAAAAAAAAAAAAAAAACAAACATCGCAAACCACTCCTCTTCCTCCTGCTCACCACAAACCAAACCAGGCACCACGCCATGCGCGCCGAAAGAGCACCAATTTTCTTCTTCTTCCTTCGGCATCCATCCGTGGCGATGGAACCCACGTATAAGACGATGAAGCCGGCTGTGACTGAACAGAACAGAGCACGCACGGCGGCGCTGCAACCACCGACGGTGTTGCCGGCGGCGATGAGCTGCATGCGGCGCGCAGCCTAGCATGCCAACCGAGACGGCGCAGAGCAACAGCTAATGATGGGCGAGGGGAATCCGGTCCATCTCCGTCCTGCGTGTAAGCAACAGTCAAGCGGGTCTCACGACACCACATGTGTGCGTGTACGTGCGACCCAGATAAACAAAACGCAACGTGTACCAAGACGAAAAAGATTCCTGAGAGAGAGAGAGAGAGAGAGAGAGAGAGAGAGTGGGTTTACATTGCGAGAGACAAAAGGGCCAGCTAGCTCCGACGCAGCTGCCATGGGCATGTGCGTGCTCTCAAATGTGTGTCACGGTGGCTTGTGCATGCACAGGAAAGTTCATTCATTTATTCAGTCATCTGTGCGTGCAACGTTATATTATTATTCCTTTTTACAGCCTTGTTTGACTTGAAATTCTTATAGATTTCAATACACGAAGCAAGATGTGTTCGAATTAGGGGAGGAGCTAGCCTTGTGGATGGAGAACTCGGCGTAAATTCTTAATCCTCTAGTAAGTTGAACTAAGATTAAGATCACCAATTCAGGTAGTGGAACTCGACCCTGAATTGAAGAAGATGATCTCCTATGGGGGCTTTCGCGCCCCTGGTTCAAACGCCTCTAAAAACCACACATGATTCATTGATGATATATAATTTTGAGAGCGGTCGAGATGAGATAATGAGCCCATATATACCTCAGCTTTTATCAAGATTGCAACGCACACGTTATAACAAAGCGCCAACCATGATTAAAACTTCTTGTTCGAGTAATGTAGCACTCGTTGCTGTCACGGGTGGACAAGTCCTAAGAATTTTCCCAACCGTGCACGTCGCTGGCTCGCTCCGCAGAGTCGGCACCCGTATAATTCGCTTGTTTTTGTGCGCGTAGCATCGCTCTTGCTCCAAACATAGGTGCCCCCAAAACAAAGCCTCTTCTCCCGTCCTTCTCTCTCTCTCTCTTATATATAGACCCCACACCTCCCCTCCACCACCCTCTTCTTCCTCCTCCTCCATTATCTGTCTCACCTCTCTCTTTCTTCCCTTCTCTCTCTCTTTCTAGAGAGACAAAGCAGCCGGCGAATCGGCGATGGGGTTCCCGTCGGTGTGCTACTGCGTGATCCTGCCGCAGCCGCTCATCCTGGTGCTGCAGCTGCTCGACTTCCTCCGCCACGCCGTCCTGCTCTGCCTCTCCTCGCTCGGCCTCGCCGCGCCGCCGGCCGCCGACGACCACCCGGCCTACGCCGCGGCGGCCCCGGCGGCGGCGCCGGACCTCTGGGCGCTTCCCGCCGCCGCGGCGCCGCATCCGCCCGCGCCGGCCGCCGTCAAGGCGCTGCTCCCCGCCGTCCGGTACGCCGACCTCCGGCGCGGCGGCGCCGGCGCGTGCCCCGCCGTGTGCGCCGTGTGCCTGGGCGCGCTCGAGGCGCGGCACCGCGTCCGGGAGCTCGGCAACTGCGCGCACGCCTTCCACAAGGCGTGCATCGACAAGTGGGTCGACAAGGGCCACGCCACCTGCCCGCTCTGCCGCGCCCTCCTCCTCCCCGCCGCCGCCGCCGCCGACGACCTCGTCGTCGCAACCTCCTCGTCCTTCACCTTCTGACCTCAGGTGAACCAATCGACAAGAACCCAAGCTGGCGCTGGTTATTACTAATCGAGAGGCCACCAGGTCAGTCAACACTCACCAGTATAGCTAGCTAGCTAGCCGAGCTCCTGAGTCCTGTCTGTCGCCGGCCCAGCCATGGATCCATGCTTTCTTGGAAGAAATGAAATGAAATGGTGGGAGGAGAGAGAAATTAAGGAGATGGTGTCAGTCAGTCCGTGTGTGGTGGTGGATTATTATTGGTTGGTGAGGCACTAATTATGAGGAGGACAGGGATGGCTACCTGCATTGGATCTGGTGAATGGCATCACGCTTGCTTGAGCCGGGAGACGGGGGCACACATGCATAGATCCATCAGTCCATTCAAGATGCTGCTCTTTTGCTCTCTTGTAATTTTTCTTCCTCTTTCCTTTTTTTTTCCTTGAAGGTTCACCAGTAACTTAATTAGTGAGGGGAACCAAGAGAGAGAGAGAGAGATGTACATAGTTGCCTCCACTTGAAAATATTGGACGAATAACAAATAATGGTCTCTCACATCATTTCGACCTGATTTTTCCAGAAGTTCCTGTCAGCTTAATTCGATACTGTATATGTGTACACAATGAATGTGACGCGAAGAGATGCATACGTGATGTGTGTGATGCAACATGTAGATTGTTTATGAATGCTACGGATCCCCAATTGGGGTTTCCAACAGATATGTTCCTATCATGTTTGGTGATTAGGGGGGCTATTAGACCTCATCCACTGTGTAGGGGGACAATTAGGATGAGCGTTTCTTGACGCAACGTGCAAAGTGTTTAGTTAATCACCTCTAGGTACCTGGGCGCGTAGGCATGATGTCGATCGTCTTTGGGATCGTAGTACTATACTGCGGACTACCGAAGCTGACTTCTATTTGGAAATGGTGTTTCTTGAAGTGTTAGATAAGGCTTGTCGTGATAGGATCCTCCCTATCACGCAATCAAGGAGTATGTACACCGATGAGATGGCAACGAGTTAATTGTTGAAAAAGAAAAAAAAGAAAGATTTTGGTCGCATGTGGTGATCGAATCCCAAGCCTGATAGCACAAAATGTTGGCTATTAATTCTTTGATGTTCACTCTCGGAAGTATCTGATCACCAAAAACACATGTCTTATCTCGAGCTATTAATTCTTTGATGTTGCTTGAGTGAGCAAATTAATGCCTCCAATTTGCAATTCAAATAAATCTTCTTCTTTTTTTGCGGTGGGCAATTCAAATAAATCTGATTTTTCTCTGTTAGTTTCCCCTCCCCTTTTACGACGAATAAGAGAACTCTTATTTGGGGTCCATTTTAAAGGAGAAATGAATTGGGTTCATGAGATTCCAGTGAGTCATTCGTACCTGAAACCGCAGGGTACCATCAATTTTTCGGGTCCCGGCCCGGACGCGGCCAATTAACATCTGCAGTCCGGCGGTGCCTGCTGCCACATCAAAAGTTCAAACCTTGGGTTCTTCTTCGGTTTTTGAAGTGGATCAGGAACCTGTTTTCTCCATCGATCCACAGTGTCGAGTAGTACTCGATGAAGACGATCGAGCATGCACCTGACGGTGTCCTCATCTGCCGGACGCGATGATGAACTGGACGGCGGACCCTGTTCTTGCTAGCTGTTCTCGTCCAATTTGCAATCTGTTCGTACCACCAGCACTGCTGTTCGTGCGGTTGCTTGTCGATCGAAGCTATCCAAGAGACAAGCACAATGATATTGTTGATAGCAGTGGAAGCGTAGGTATAATGTTATTGTCTTGTCTACGAAGAGGCCTGATGCGGTGTCAAGCAGTACATCCATGGGCTGCATCAGAGAATCACAGGACTCGCACACCGTGTGCACCACTAGCCTGCAGCTCTCCACGTTTAATTATAAATAAAACTGGCGATCAAGTCGCAAACTGCTGCGCAGTCAAACAAGTTTGATCCCCTGCCTCGTGATACATGAGCAAGAAGCTTTTAAAAAATAATGAAAAAGAAGCAGGAGGAGGCGAAGAAAGAGGTGAAAACAAGACTTACAGAGGCAGCAAAGAACTGCACCGCTGCAGAGTATGTTTGGGCCCTTTTAGCATGCGTGCCTCTCTTTCACGGTCTTCTTGGGAGGCCTGTCTGAAACGGGAAAGCAAAGCGGCCTGTCTGCAAAACTACAGACTTTTGGGTCTCTCTTTAGTTACCGGCAGTTCAGTACCTCGCCGGTGTTCAGCAAAATGTTCAGGCCTGAATGACTTGCAGACACCGTCTACGGGTCCTGTTCGCTTGGCTGAAACGCACTGGTGCGACTGCGACTGATGCAAAAGAGATGGAAACGGTAGCATCGTAAGCTTTGGGAGAGCGTCGGATCGGAAATTAACCGTGGAGAAATGTCAAATCCGGATCTAACTGTCCATGGGAAAGTTTTGAATGGAGGAACGTTGCGTGATATTGTCAGGGGTACACGTTAAAAAACAATGTTTTGGGAACGGTTCGCGTGGCAAATAGCAACAGGAGAGGAGAACCGGTAAAGTTAGAGATTTCAGCAAGCTATATATATATACGGCGTGCATATGGGCCTATCTGGTAGTTTGGGCTTTCATTTATCAGCCTTAGTCCTCTTGGGCTTTATATTGTATACATTAGAGCCCAATACGAATCCACCTATGAAACTTTTGTGTTTTTAGACGGTATTATATGGTTTTTGTTTGAAATCCAAATTACCAACAAAATAACTTAAAAGGACCCTAGTATATTTGGATCCATAGATTCCTAAAGCCAAGTGTGACTTGCTTAAAGAACTCGAGCTATGCCAAACGAACTAAATAAAGTATAGTAACGAACATGGACTCATGAATTGCATGTTATCGGCCTTAATATTCGTGTGAAAAGCATAGATGAATAAGTTCAGTTAAGTTGCCTCGAGGAGTTGATGAGATGTGGGCTATATCTTTTAAAGGAGAGAGCTTGGATTTTGAATTTAATGCTTTTCGACATAGAGACAATTGGAAGGCTAGTCAACTTTGTGGTAAATGATGGTTGGATAGAGAGTGCATGGGTAGCTGCAACGGAGCAAGGAACTAGTAGTGAAAAAAAGAGCGAGGATGATGAAGTGGATCTTAGGTAAAAATCTAGGTGCATTTAGCGGACTCGCTAAACATATGAAGGACAACTGCCTCGAGGAGTGGAGATTAAAAATGATGAAGGATTTTTTAGGATTTAACGGCAGGCGACGTGGCCATCGACAACGAGGCGTCAGTGGTGACTTCGTCAATCTGGAAGATTTACCGGCTTAGTCTTCGAAGATGCTCATAGGGATAGGGTTTGCGTATGTGCGTTTATAGGGGTGAATGTGCGTGCATTGTGAGTGTCTGAGTTGTTAATCTAAAGAAATCATTCAGTTCACGGTTAGACAGAAGCACAAAGGAAATATAAATACTATAAATCCAACTTGATCCAAATCTAAGCACATTTCAGCAAATTAATTCAAAAGTTGGTAAGAAGCCAGCAGAATCCAAAAGAGCACTCGTGGCAAAACAGACTGCCATCTCTTTCCCCCTGCTTCCTCCCTCGCATCGGCTCCTCGTCAAATCGCCGACCATCTCGCGCTCGCTCCTACACGCCGCCGCTTAGATCTGGTCGGCGGCTCCCGGAGGCCTCCAAAGAGGTTCTAGAAGTTCCTGTGGCGGCGAAGGAGGAGGAGGAGCGCGGGGTGGGAGAGGTGGCCGCGTGCGCCAGGTCCGTGCGCCGGGGTTAGGGTTCGGGCAAACCCTAGCCGCCGCGCGATGGCGTCGTACAGGCCGTACCCGCCTCAGCAGCAGCACCCGCCGCCGCCGCCGCAGGGCGGATTTCCGCCGCAGATGAACCCATTCGCGCCGCAGCCGCCGCAGCAGGCACCGTACGGCCGCATGCCGGCGCCGCCGTACCACGCGGCGCCCCCGCCGGGGCCGCCGCCAGGTCCGCCGCCCCCGCACCAGCCGCAGTTCAACTTCGGTTCCGGCCCACCGCAGCAGCAGCCGCCGCCCCCACCCCCACCGCAGATGTACTACCAGCCCCCGCCGCCCACCTACGGCGGGAGCAGCAACCCTCCGCCCCCTCCCCCTTCGGCGCCGCCCCCGCCTCCGCCACCGTCTCCTCCCCCTTCAGCGCCGCCTCCGCCACCTCCAGCCCAGCCGCCTCCTTCCCAGGCCCCGCCACCCCCGAAGGAACAGCAGCCCAAGGCGTCACTGCCTAGGGTGGAGACGGAGGAGGAGCGTCGCGCACGGAAGAAGCGCGAATTTGAGAAACAGCGGGTGGAGGACCGGAAACAGCAGCAGATGTTGCGGCAATCGCAGGCCACCATTCTGCAGAAAACACAGCAGGTGCGCGCTGCTCAGCAGCAGCAGCAGCAGCCTCAGAGCCGCCACCACCAGCCTCCTGGTGGTTCCCGGGCAGCGGCGACTGGGTCTCGCCCAGCCTCAGCACCGAATGCTGAGAGGTTTGAGAATCGACTCAAAAAGCCAACAACGTTTCTCTGCAAGCACAAGTAAGTTGACTGAATTTCAGTTTTTTGCATGTGCTTGCACAAAGGTTGTGGTTGAGTAGGATTATGATTGGTCATGTATGCCGTAGGGGTATAAGCAACCTGAAAAGTAGCTAAATGCTGCAGTATTGGTCAGTGAGAGTGAGGTAGGCTCACTCAACAATTTTAAGGAGTTATATAAGGCGTATTGTGCACGCCGGACAAACTAAAGAGCCATAACTAGGCCGTCTGGTGTCCTGTAGCGGCCTGGTTACTCCTTGTCGCATAGGCGACACCCGAAAAACATTGGGATTCCCATTAGAAGTTTGTGCTATACCATTTTGTGAATTACAGTGGCATTGAAATGATTGGATCAATCTTTCCTGACTGTCCTCCGTGGCTTATGATGGTTTTGTTCCTTAACTGGGTAATCTTGATAGGTATAGCTCATCAATTGGTATGCTGTTTCGGCTATGTGACGTGCCTCAGAGAATTAGCACTTCTCTGCTTAGTTCTGGTCAGTCATGGATAGCGTGGTGCTTATTTTTATTTTTTTTTTATAACCCTACTAGAAGAGGAACTCTTTCTCGAAATAGCGACATCAATTCTTAGCAAAAAGGTCCTGTAAGTATCACTTTAATCGATAACCAGTGTATCTCATATATGTGTTAATCTGCACATGTTTTGCCTTAAACAGCTACTACTATGCATCAAATAGTCAAATCTCAGCATTCTTTGTCTATTTAAGGGTTGTACACGTGAATGATCTCCTTAACTTTTTTGTGTTGATACAGGTTTAGGAATGAACTGCCAGACCCAAGTGCTCCGCTGAAATGGCTGCCACTGAATAAGGATAAGGACCGGTATGCATTACTATTCGCCTGCTCTCCTTTTATTTTTCTGCGTGTCAGATTTCTATGTTCTGCTGCTAGCCTGCTATTTATTAGTTATTGACACCTTTGGTGTGGTACAAGCCATACTTGATACTTCATTGTTTTTTTACATTAAGGTCAACTTTTGAATGATAGATATCAATTACCTAGAGATCATGTGTGTACCATATCTAAGGCAATGCTTTTTTTGTCTTCCCTCAGCTGGAAATGCAATGCCTTCCTTTCATTGTTGCAGATTTTAAATTTGTCGTTACATGACATTTGAAGCATGGGTCCATGAAGCCCCACATATTAATTTTTTGTCGTTTCACGCCTTCCTTTAACTGTTTCTCCCGACTAAGGAGAAATATTAATTGTTAGATTATTTCCCATGAAGCTATCACAAGAAATAGTCTCAATAGTTGATTGCTATTTGGTCACTTAAAGTCTTAAGTATGCACATTGTTTTAGCTCTCACATGCAGGATCATGAGAACTTTTCTGTTATTTGTTAGCACTGCCAAGTAACTATGTGATTTGTATTACTCTGCTTTGTTATGAGGAATTTTTCCATAGGCTTCTGGCCGC
The DNA here is from genome assembly GCA_007726485.1 of Eragrostis curvula. Lineage (NCBI taxonomy): Eukaryota > Viridiplantae > Streptophyta > Magnoliopsida > Poales > Poaceae > Eragrostis > Eragrostis curvula. The sequence goes on from RWGY01000005.1 coordinate 10,568,401, forward strand.
CTTCCCTTTTATCTGCTGTACACCAGAAGATTGTTTTGACACTTATGCTGCTCTGGAGTATGCTTCACTCAGCATTTTGCTGGTTACCGCCTTTGCAGGTATACCAAATACAGGATCACTTCACTGGAGAAAAATTACATGCCTAAGTTGATTGTCCCTGAAGATCTTGGGATACCTCTCGACCTTCTTGATATGAGTGTATACAAGTAAGAATTAGACCAAACTATATGGTTTCATGAGTTTTACCTCTTTTTGAGGATTCTTTCAAGTATCCCTAACTTGTACACCAAACATGTCCTAGCCCTCCTTCTGTTCAGCCTCCCATGGCTCCAGAAGATGAAGAGCTACTGCGTGATGATGAGGTCCTCACTCCTATTAAACCAGAAGGCATAAGGAAAAAGGAAAGGCCCACTGACAAAGGTGTTTCTTGGCTGGTCAAAACTCAATACATCTCTCCGCTCAGTACTGACGCAGCCAAAATGGTAATGCCTACTGGTTTCTCTGTTAGAAGTTCTGCTGGATTACTTTCATGACTTCATATTAAATATATTTTGTCTGTCTATTCCAGTCCCTTACTGAGAAGCAAGCAAAAGAAAGGCGAGAATCAAGGCAGGGCCGCAATTCTTTCTTGGACAATCTTAATGATAGGTATGGTGTTCCTTTTATTCAGACCTCTCTATGGTTTCAAGGTTATCTTGTGCTGCTGACCTGGTGGAGATGTTGACACTAAGTTCATGTGCATATCAGAGAGAAACAAATCAAAGCAATCGAAGAGTCCTTCAGAGCAGCTAAATCGCGTCCTGTACATCAGACAAAACGTGGGATGCCGCTCGAATGGGTTATGCCTTTGCTACCTAACTTTGAAAGGTATATACTTTGCATATGTTCCTTATGTATGTACATTTGTCATTTCCGTATCTACCCCAAGGTGAAAAAAATGTTCAACTTCAAACTGGTTATAATCTCATAACACATTTTACTCATCAACATCATCTGTTTTCTCTACAGTACAGTAATATGTTGAATATATCTGTTGCCTTTATTCTCTGAGATATCACTGCAGAATTTTTTTCCTTTAGAAGCGTATATGCAGTTACAGCTTAGTGAATTGAATTGATCCTTACCTTTTTTGTTCACCTGTTCAGGTATGATGATCAGTTTGTTATGGTAAATTTTGATGGAGATCCTACTGCTGATTCTGAGCAGTACAATAAGCTAGAGAGACCTGTACGTGATGAATGTGAATCCAGGGTGAGTTCTGTTTCCTCAAGTTTTTCTCTTTATGTAGCTTTTAACTTTATTGCAACATATGCAACTTGCCATTGTAATATGGATTTATCTTCAGTTCAGCGTGTACATATTTCTGGACACCCTCCTAGTAGTCCACCTGGATAATATCCTTGCATGTAATTTTGAATCTTTGATGTTTCTGTGCTTTCATGGCAGGCTGTGATGAAAAGTTTTAGCGTCAATGGTTCGGACCCTACAAAACAAGAGAAATTTTTAGCATACATGGCCCCAGCACCGCATGAGGTAGCTTTTCATCTTTGGTACATTTTTATTTTCAGATGTTGTATCTTGAGAGCATCAATCTGATGGGGACTATGGTGATTGTTCAGCTTGCCAGGGACTTGGATGATGAAGATGATGTCCAGTACTCCTGGCTTAGAGAGTATCATTGGGAAGTATGTGTTCTTTTCATACTTTTGCTATTTTGTCTGTTAGCTGGAGGTGAAATACTCACTAATTCTACATTTTTCCATGATTCAGGTAAGAGGAGACGACAAGGACAATCCAATGACATACCTTGTCACATTTGATAAGAATGAGTGTGCAAGATATTTGGTAACTTTTGTGTGCATACTGAAATAATTTTGATGTGTGATAATGATTCATTGAATTATTGGTATGAACATATGCCATTTATATGTCCTTTTTTTCAGCCTCTTCCTACTAAGCTACTTTTACAGAAGAAGAAAGCTAAAGAAGGGAGGTCTGGGGATGAAATTGAGCATTTTCCAGTGCCTTCCCGAATTACTGTGAGTAGGACAGATGATGGTGGCACCATGGAACGGGGAGAATCTTCTAGCATGCATGTATGGCTCTTTTTTTTTCTTTACAATTGCTGTCATGAAAGCTCATCTTGCAGTAAACTGGTTTTAATGCTATGGACAACATGCCATGTGTAGTTATAATTAATACCTCTTCATTGCTTTGTTAAGAAATTTCTGTAAGCAGGCTATCGTCTCACTAGACAATATAATGTTACTTCTGGTCTTCTTGCTATGAAACTTCAACAGCAATGCTGTTACAATTGTCCCCGTTGTGTGATCACTCTATTAGAGCATTAATTGTTCTCTGCACTTTCTCATTTTGTGTTTTGCACTAGACCAGAGAATAGCCAAAAAAAAAAGGAAGGAAAAACAAGAGATGACTGCATTCCCCATTACACCCTCTTGCTTCCTCATTATATTTGTTTGTGGTATAGACAACCCTTCATTATCTTAGTGCTCAATGAGCAAAGATATGGGAGCTCTAATATAACTTACATTGAATGGGGTAGGGGCTCTTAGGAAGGTGTAGTTATGCTTCTCAGTCCCACAACGTGAAGATACATTCGTAATCCTGAATCATGAAATGAAAAATAATGTAGGTGTCGTATGTATTACTTGTACCTTGTAACCCAATATTTCCTTCCTTGTAGGGGAATTTAAAGCGACAAAGATCTATTGTTGATGATGATCTTGATGAGCATCCAAAGCATGCGCGGGTAGAAGATATGGACCAATACAGTGGAGACGAATATTCTGAGTGATCAATTGATAAATCATCATTATCGTGCACCAGTTAATTTGATCAGCACATATGAAGCTTTAAAGAGCTCATATTTATATGCTGAGCCACCTTAGTGGCTCAAAGGTGCATGTTTGAGAAATGAAAGAACATGCCCTGCAACCTGAATGCATCCGGGCAAGGACAGGTTTTTGAAGCGAGGAGTATGCAAAGCAAAACTGAGTGTAACTGGACATTGGTCTCCGTAGTGATGGTAGAATGTGTCACATCATTGTAAACAAGTCATATCGTTGAAGTTTTGAAGTGGTTTTCACATGTTTGTTTTTGATGATACAGATCACCATTTTGCATTTGTTTTCCTTTTTGTTCCTATTTGAATTGTGTAAGTATAACAATTTATTTATCTTAGGGCTATATCATGCTGAATGCCTCTTTTTTGGTGGGCATGATGATCTGCATATTAGGAAGTTCATATTTTCTATGCAGTATGAACACCTAATCAGCATTGAGAGAAGCATGGTGAGAAGACTAAATTGCAACGCAGTCCACATGTACTTTCTGGTATATAGTATCCTTTCAACTGAACTAAAAACAATGATGGGAAAGGGACTGCTGCAGCCATAAGATAATTCATATTGTATTATAGTATAGAATTGTTTAATTAGTAACATTCATTGTTTGCCTAAAATAGTGGAGTTATGGACATGAAACATCAAACAGTTCTTTGTGATCCGTGCGGTGCAATTCCATTTCTGCACAAAATGGCAATTTTTGTGATGGCTATATGTATCATGGTATTAGCTGTTGGTTATTATATTTATTTGCAGTGGTAACAGCACTAATCGTTTCAGGCTTTAGCTGATATGCAGGAACAATTTTTAAGATTACTGTGTTTGCCCAGCTTCAGCAATCCAAGTGACATCTATAACGTAGTCAGCAGGCTGAGTATGTGCTGGCAACCAGGTATCATCTGTTCATCAACATCAAACCTGTTTAGTGACGTGTATAGTGACATTCTTTTCACCTGCTTTTAGGCTTAACTGAGTTTGATGGAGGTATTGGGGCTCCCCTCAAGGACAGCAACGTTCTGTTATCCCTTTCCCATGCCATGGTTCCTTCCCAGTAATCATTTGCTGGCGTCATGTTACTCTGTTTTATGTTTTCGCAGTGCACAAAATATAATTCGCTGTATTGTTGCAAGGATGAAATTTGTATTGTGGAACACTGGGACTTCATGTCTATTGATCCATCATATTTTCTTGGATATTTATTAACTCAAGTATTCAACACAATAGTTCCATATGCTCTTTTAAGATACTTGCGCATTTCACCAATGAAAATCCAAGTGTCTCAAAGTTTCCTGATACTGTTTTCTTGGCTTAAAGTTACCCCCTTTCTAATTCATACTGTCAATCTAGCTTGGTCTAAAGAAAATCCAATTGTCTCTGTGTCAGGACAGATCATACTAAGTGCAACATTTTGATGTCAAACCCTTGTGAAATGAAATGCATAGTAAGTTTCATGCTGGATTCCTGACATTGAAAGTGTAATACTGATCAGCTTGAATGCTTGCTGTTTTTATTACTCTTTCATCAGTTCGATGTTTTATTACTCTTTCACTAGCAGGATTGAGTCCTGACGTTGAATCGAGAAATGCATGGAAGTTTCTTGCTACTGTTTTCTTGGCTCACAAATATTGGGATCTCAAACAGTCCATGATATCTGACATTGTTTTATTCTTTTTAGGCATATGTATTAGAACTTTATCAATTGGAATGTGTTATGTACTTCTATTCCTGCTGCGTATTTTTGGATTAGCGTCCAGATGGGTCATGATTTCATTGTCAGTGCAACTCATGGGATTAGAACTTTATCAATTGGAATGTGTTATGTACTTTATCAATTGATAGGTTTACTTTTGGGGATACCCATATTATGATTTTGAGTTTGCTGGATTGTCAAAACTCAAACGTGCACAATCATTCTTGTCCATTCTGCTGGTGCAAGGGCCTATGTCGGATGTACAGTTCTGCTGTTTTTTTAAAAAAATAAATAAATAAATCACTTCTCTTTGGGTATGAACGCCTGATGTAATGTCTCCTGTAAGTTTGAACAGCTCTCTTGTACTAAGATCTTTTGTGTACTCTAATTTGGAAGGCATATATGTGATGAATTATTGGGAAGATGTAGTATCTCTTGTTTCGCGTTGTAAATTAGTGAGGTGCCAAAGTGGGCAATTGTGTGAATGATGAGTAGTAGTCACATTTCATGCGATTGTATGTTCACTATGATTCTATGACGTAACAAGAACTGCTGGAGTGTGACATTAGCTGTTGACTGTAGTGTGGTATTATAGTCCAGAGGAAGTGACAAGCTCCTAGATTTCTTAAGCATACAACCGAAGCAGATAGATACAACAACCTAACAAGATGCAGATAAGCTGCCATTTTGCTCCACTACAAATTATTGATCAAGCTTCTTGTTTCACATGTCCAATGTTTTTGATACAATGGTGCTGTCATCGACAAGTCACAAAACAAGATGATGGGGACATCACTTGTACATTCATCCTGCTGTCTGCCTTGGAGTGGATAGATCACAGATATGCGTCTTCTGGTGTGCTCCATTTAGCATCGGGAACAGTTTAGTGAATTGGTTCATGGTTGAACTTGAGAGACTCTTTCCATATGATCTCCTTGATATCTTCTTCAGTGAGTGATGGCTGCTCGAAATCAAAGCTGAAAGGTGCCGGGCAAGCGGGTTCATCATTTATCTCATGGAGGGATGCCAAGTATGGGTGGCATAGAGCCTCATCAACTGAAATGTCAAAGGAAAAATAACAAGATCAGACTTTCAAAGAGCACATGAGTATTTGCATCGTAGGAGTATGTGAGACTGAAAAAGATGTTCTCTTTTTCAGATGACTATTCATACTCCCCTGCCTGGATGAGGGTGATTTGGCCTAGGATTTAGCTTTAAGTTGAACTAAATCCAAACAAATGCTACCTCATCCAAACAGGCGTGGCACACATTTTGCAATGCAACAAGTTCATGAAGGGCTGCAAGGTTACCAGTAATCCTTTTGCTGGGATCAAAGACAAGCATCCTCTCAAGCAAATCCACGGCACCACTAGACATAGTGGGGAACCGTGTACGGAATTGTTGCTTGGGGAATTGAGGAAGGGACCTGACATATCTGCGGGCGTTATCGCTTCGGAGAAATCCAAGGCTCGTGTCATCAGGTGAGCCCACCAGCTTTTGGATCAAGAATGAAGAAGAGTTAATCGGAAAAAAAAAACAATTAAGAACATTTGTGAGACAACTGCATTCAGGTGTTAGCTTGATAAACCAAAGATAATCCCATGGGTCATGCTTAGAAATCTGTGCTTAAAATGGATTGTGTAAGCTCCAAACTTGGGTTAAATCTGTTTATACGACTCCTTTCAGTTTCTCCTGTCTACTCATGAATCTTTACGTTACCTATTCCAATCTGAAACTAGTCTCAGGTTCTTCATTAAAATTGGAGCAGCAAGTTGCCCAAGAAAACAGGGAAATGTGGAAACGAAATCTTGAACTATGAAGCAGCGACCATACCTCAGTTATCAGCCTCAGCTGATCAACATAATCCTTTCCAGGAAACAACGGGTCTCGTGTCACAATCTCACCAAAGATGCAGCCTACTGACCACATATCAATAGCTTGAGTATACTCGCAGCAGTTGAGCAGAAGTTCAGGCGCCCTGTACCATCTGGTGACAACATACTCCATCATGAAGTCAGTTTCAGTTGTGGTCCTTGCCAGGCCAAAGTCCCCAATCTTAAGGTCACATTTGGCATTGAGCAGCAGATTGCTAGGCCTGAGGTCTCTGTGCAACACATTTGCCGAGTGCACATACTTCAATCCTCGAAGCAGTTGATAGACGAAATACTGCAACAGGGGAGAAGTTAACAGTCAGATCACCACCTGCAACCTTCAATTTGTTTTTCAAGACGCCATGCATAAACAGTAACAGAAGATGGATGGTAACAAAAGTTTGAGACAAAACACCACACCTGACAGTGATCATCAGTTAGTTGCTGGTTTGATCGTAGAAGGTGATGAAGATCAGTGTCCATCAACTCGTAAACAATATAAACATCATTGAAATTCTCCCTCCTGGGTGGGCGTATGATGTCCTTTATTGAAATAACCTGCATAAAGGGGTGATATATATTAGCAGCAAGTCATAATCCAATCTAGATATCGCATGACAAAACATAGGTTCGTCATTGGAAGTAGAATTCACAGAGAACGTTGATGCAAGGTATAATGACACAGAACAACACAGATTTGCAAACCAATACGTAGGTATAGATTTTTTGAGCCAATTTAATGATTTCTAAATTCAATTCCCACTTGAAATAAAGTAATGAATGGTTTTGCTTCGAGAGAGAATCACCAGAAATTTTGGCAGATCTCCTCAGGACGGCTTACCTTTGCAATAAACTACAGAGTTAACCATGGTCAATCAATAATACAATGACAGAAACAGTTGATATGAGAGCTGGTCCAGCAAAGAATGAATGGGGCACGTGAACCTCAGCGACTGACAAAAGAGCCACGGGAGCGAAAAGAGACCACTTACATTTTCGTGATTCATGTGCCGAAGCAGCTTAATCTCTCGCAACGTGCGTTTCGCGTCGATCTGATTGTCAAAGGCGTTACCAATCTTCTTGATGGCAACTTCTTCACGAGTCTGTGCATTGACGGCGGCACTGGACAAAGGAATATATATGAGACAAAGATATATCACCATGAACCCAAGATCGCTAGCTGATCCACAACAGCACAGAAATAAACTCTAGATGAGCAACCCTGATCACGACATCACTGACCTCCTACCAAGAAATTAAGAGAAGCAGAAGGCAAGAAGATCGTTTGGCTAAGATAAAGTGCAATATATGTTGTTACATTAGCTTATATTTTTAATAAGCAAGTCCAATATATGTGGGCCATCCGGCCACATGACGCATCGACTAGCCAACCAAGCCTGAACAAATTAAAGAAGCCATGCAAAATTCTGGTGAAGGAAAACAAGATGCAAATTCTATCATCATGCAAACAAAACAAGTCACGGGGCAGGGAGGGTGGAGGAGGAACGCACCAGATGATTCCGCAGGCGCCGCGTCCGACGGGGCGGATGGGCGGGACGTACTTGGCGGAGACCTCGAAGAGGTTGCCGTAGATGTTGTACTGCACATAGCGGCCGCCGTGCGTGGGCGTGCCCTTGATCTGCGCCTCCCCGCCGTGGCCCATCCCCAGGCACCCTCCGACGCCGGCCGATCCGCCGCCACCCCCCTCCATGCGCATCGACCGCGCCCCTCGCCGGCGGCAGCACTCGACCGATCGATCGATCGATCAGCAACCTGCAGAAACGTAGCGCCGCCGGCAGCGAAGACGAGGAAGCTAGCTCAGAGCAACACACGCTAACTAGCCGAAGCAAAGAAGCGAGAGAGAGGAAGGAAGGGAGGAAGGGGAGGATGCGTGCGTGGTTGGTTGCGCGGTGGCCGGGAGGGAGGAGATAAGGGGGAGCGTTGGGGAAAGTGGAAAAGGCGGGAGCTTTTTCTCGAGGGGAAATCGAACTCCCGTGACGCCGCGCAAAGGAGTTGGTTGCTGTAGATGTCGCTCCTCTCCATCCTGGGGCTGCAGCCGCAGGGATCTTCCAGGCCATTCCTCACGCTCTCCCTCCCGCGCGACGTAAGGCGTGCTGTGCATGGGTGGCGCGCCGTGGTTTTCCTCGATCGTTTCCCCTTTCAGTCCTCGCCTCTGGATCAGGCGTTCAGGTCACTGTCGCCGCTGCTTTGCTGGTACCTGAGTTGTGTGGTTGTGACCCGGAAGGAAAAGAAAAATAAAGAACACCAGCAGAGAGGAACGGTGAGATCGAACATGGAAATGGGAGGCTACCGGCGGATAGAAATGCATGCTATATCCATGACAAAGAATAAAAAGTTCAAAATGCCAAAAAAAAAATTGAAGGGGTTAAGAGAAATATGATGAATAAAACCCGCATGAATGAATGATTACCTAAAAGCATAAAAAATATAGAGCAATTTTACAGTCCAAAATAATGGCCATTAGTTTTCCAAAACTAATGGCCATTAGTTTGATCTGACGGTCTAGATTTAATTTCGAAAATCTACTACTAATGGCCATTAGTAAGGGTAATATCGGAAACTATAAAGTGTGATGGACTTGTAATAGTAATTTCGTTTTTTTAAAGAAAATCAAATTTGTAATTTGATCCATTCATGTTGTCCATCAATCTAGTTCATTATTATAGTTCCTAGGGTTAGCCGGTTAGGGTTAAATTATTTCGTTCATGATTATTAAACAATAAGTAAATTAACAAATTAATAGTAAAATTACTAATCTGCCCTCAAACTAATGACCATATATTAGTTTTGGAAAATTAATGGCCATTATTTTGAACTATAAAACTTAGGAACGCATAGGAAATGATCAACGTCCTACTACTTAGATAAAACAAGCTCTCTTCTCACCGAGTCACCGACCACCACTCTACCACTACCTTCTTCAAGTTTGGCAGCCGGTTCACTTCCCCCACCACCGCCCTCCCCCTGCTGTCATCGAGCTACTGCCACCGTACCAGGGGCAGCCCTTTGAGTACCTAACTGTGCACTACAATTGAAAAAATACAAGCCTAAGCTAAGCAGCCCCAAGTGATGTTTTTTTAGAAATGGGAATATATTTCAATATTCCAGCCTCTGCAACGATCGGTGCATGTAGCTGTTCATTATTACAACCACAAATCTAAATTTTAACAGGACCGTATCAAATACAGTTCTTGACGCCATAAATTAAACAAGTCTATTGCTAAAACACCATCCATTTGTAGCAAAAATCTCCATTGATGTAGTCTCAAGCATACGACATCCCCAGATAATTTGGGGGCGCTCCTCCTCCCTTTGCAAGATTGACCAGAACCGCATCCAGTGTGTACCTCTGAAGATCACCTGCATAGGAGTAAAAGCTCTTGTATCGTTAAAAACCACATCATTTCTACAAAGCCAAATTGCCCAACACAAAGTGCAAGCTCCTACCAAAATTTTGTATCTAAGTTTCTTGTCTATCCCCACTAGCCAATCCCCAAACAAATGTTGCACATTTGCAGGAGGCCTAATGTTAAAAGAAACTTGTACAATTCTCCAAATTAATTTAGCAACAGAACAATCAAAGAAAAGATGTTGGATACTTTCATCTAGATTACAGAAACAACATTTTAAACTTCCCTTCCATTGTCTCTTTGCTAAATTATCTTTAGTAAGAACTATTCCTCGAATCAAGTACCACATGAAAATTTTTACTTTTAAGGGCAATTTCAGCTTCCATAAAGCATGACTACGGGGTACAACGTCCGGTGCAGCAAGCATTCGATACATTGATTGTACCGTAAACTTTCCGTCCTGTTGCAACATCCATCTAAATGTATCTTTTTGATCGCTTAATTGGGTATGCATAACTTTAGCAACAAGCTGATGCCATGCTAGTAAGTTATTCCCAACTAGAGATCTTCTAAAAGCCACATTCAACGGGTCCGACCTTAGTACTGTTGCAACCGTTGCACTCTTCTTCCTAACAATGTTATATAAACCTGGGAATTGTTCACTAAAAGGAGTATTATCCAGCCATGCATCCTCCCAGAATCTAACTTGAGCACCATCTCCCAAGTTGAATTTGCCTAGTCTCAAAAAGTCTTTCTTCACCTTCATAAGGCTTGACCAAAAATGAGAATCACCAGGCATATTCTCAACTTGAGTAATTGTTTTATATCTCAAGTATTTATTTCTTAGAAGTTTTTGCCATACCCCTTCCTCATTAATGAGTTTGAACAACCATTTACTAAGAAGACATTTATTCTGTAGCTCAAGATCTAGGATTCCTAAGCCTCCTTGATCCTTCGGTGAACACATAATTCCCCACTTAGTCAATCTATATTTCTTTTTATGCTCATCACTTTGCCAAAAGAATCTAGACCTATAATAGTCTAGTTTCTTTAAAACTCCTTTTGGTATTTCAAAGAAAGATAGCATAAAGATTGATAAATTACTAAGAACGGAATTAATGAGTACCAAACGCCCGCCAACGGATAACATCTTCCCTTTCCATCCACTTAGTCTTTTCTGAAATCTCTCTTCTATCTCTTTCCAATCAGAGTTTCTTAATTTTCTATGGTGCATTGGAATTCCCAAGTATCTGAAAGGAAAAGATCCCATTTCACATCCGAAAATTTGTGAATATTCCTTTTCCAGATCCTTAGCTTCCCCATAGCAAAATAATTCACTCTTATGAAAGTTGATTTTAAGGCCAGATAACTGCTCAAAAGCACAAAGCATGAGTTTCAAGTTCTTAGCCTCTTCTACATCATTTTCCATGAAAAGGATAGTATCATCGGCATATTGCAAAATGGATAAGCCACCATCCACTAGATGTGGTACTACTCCTCTAAACTGACCGTTTTCTTTTGCACGGGCAATTAAAATAGCCAACATATCCACTACTATGTTGAACAAAATAGGTGATAAAGGATCCCCTTGTCTTACACCTTTCTTTGTTTGGAAGTAATGGCCAATGTCATTATTTACTTTAATGCCCACACTACCTTTGGAAGTTACTTGATCTATCCAAGCACAGAATTGTGAGGAGAAACCTTTCATCCTCAAAACTTGTTGGAGAAACGGCCATTTCACTTTATCATATGCTTTTTCAAAATCAAGTTTAAGAATAACTCCATTTTTCTTTTTTCTATGCATCTCATGTATAGTCTCGTGAAGTACCACCACACCCTCTAAGATATATCTACCCGGTAAAAAAGCCGTTTGTGACGGTCTAATTACTTTTTCGGCTACTAAAGTAATTCTATTAGTCAAAACCTTAGTGAAAATCTTAAAACTAACATTGAGCAGACAAATTGGTCTGTATTGTTGGATCTTTGTAGCTTCCGCCTTCTTAGGAAGAAGTGTGATTACTCCAAAATTGAGACTATGAAGAGGTAAATTTCCATAATGGAATTCATTAAATAACTCTATAAGATCAGATTTAATTACTTCCCAGAAGTTTTGATAAAACTCAGCAGGGAATCCATCTGGTCCAGGAGCTTTATTATGTTCCATTTGTAAAATTGCCTCTCTAATCTCCTTCTCGCTAAAAGGCGCTGATAGTAACTCATTTTCAAAATCCGAGACTTGTGGAATATCACCACTTTGAGCCTCATCCAGCTGAAAATGGCCACTATCAGGTGACCCAAAAAGGTTTTTATAAAAATTGGTTATGTAAGTTTTTAGGTTCTCATCACCAACTATAATACCTTCCTCTTGTTCTAATTGAAAAATTCTAGTTTTACGATGTCTACCATTAGCCAACAATTGAAAGTATTTCGTATTGTCATCGCCTTTAAGTAACATCGTTGCTTTGGAACGTTGTAGCCAATATAGCTCCTCTTCCCTTCGCAACTTAGTTAATTCGGTATTAAGACAATATTTGTACTCCAATTCTTGGGGTGTCAACAACGTACTTTCCGCTTTCCTATCTAAGATATCTAAATTATGAATCAAAAACTTTTTCTTACTCCTATTCACTCCTACTAAATTCTTAGCCCAGCCTTTCAGAAATCTACGCAGTGATCTGATTTTATTTTGCCATCTTTGTATGGGGGTCGCTCCTCGATATTCTTTCTGCCATACCTTTGTAACCATATCATGGAAACCATCAATAGTGAGCCAACTCAGTTCAAATTTGAACAAAGAGTTGTTGCCTCTATGAGATGCACATCCAGTATCTAATAGTAAAGGTGTGTGATCAGAAATATCTCTGGTAAGAGCTTCTACAGTAGATAGCGGGAATTTTTGTTCCCAATCAGTGCTCACTAGTATTCTATCTAATTTTTCATAAGTTGGAATCTCAGCTGAACTAGCCCAAGTGAACTTCCGACCAGAAAGTTCAATCTCTCTTAAATTTAAAGTTTCTATACAAGCATTGAAAAGTAAAGGCCATCTTGCATCGTATCTATCATTATTCTTTTCTGTTGGGTTCCTGATTATATTAAAATCACCACCAACCATGAGAGGGCGAGTTTCTATGCTACAAGAGTTCACAAATTCTGCTAAAAAGCGATCTTTGTGTTCTGGTTGGGCTGCACCATATACAGCCATCAAAACCCATTGAAAGCCATCGCATTTATTCTTCAAGTGAAACTTGACAAAAAACTCACCCGCCTGTATACTTTCTACAACAAAAACAGCTAAGTTTACTCCTAGTAAAATGCCCCCCGATCTTCCTTTGGGCGGGATCCAATGCCAAAAAAACTCTTTACCACCACATAAGTTGTTTAGATTTTCATCTGAAAAACTCCTTCTATGTGTTTCGAGCAAGGCAATAAAATCCAGATCCTTTTCCAAAGAAGTATCATGAAGAAAATTGAGTTTAGCCAAGTCTCGAAGACCTCTGCTATTCCAAAAAACACCTTTCATTTAAAAATAATTTGTTTTTTAGGAACTTGTCCTTTACGAGAAGATTTGTTACTTTTCTTAAAATGTAAAACTGAATTAAGAGCTGGTTCCGGACTGTTTTCGTCCATTAGCTCTTCTGTTAGGTCACCACAAAGGCGCCCCAGAGCCAAATGATCCATCTCACAGTCCGAATCCTCTAAGTCTACATGGCTATCCCGACTGGTTTTAACTGTAGGTAACTTAAATCTTTCCTTTTCTATATTCTTCATAAGCATAACAGACGACTGAACATGTTCTATCTCACTACCCATTGAGATTCCTACATTCTTAATATTGTCTGTTATTTGCTTACTAGAAAAGTTAAGAAAGGAATTTTCATAAGTATTACCTTCAATATCCTCCAAGTTTCTCTTAGCCACCATCCTGGATGCGCGGTCAGTTGAGTCCTCATCAACTGATCCTGCCCTCCGCAAGCTCCTCCTAAGTGGTGTCGACATATCACCGATGGGAGTAATGGCTTTATCCGGTTTTACAACCTTGTTTTCCACAGTACTCCCATCAGTGACTTTCATCCTCGTCGAACCCTTTGACCCCTTAAGCTCATTTATTGCCCTCTCCAGGAGAGGGCCAAGAGCCAAAGAAGGAGTCTCGGGGTCCTCCACCATCTTCTTTTCTCCGCCGTCTGGTTCAGCATGATCGCCAACAGCTACATCATCGATGCCGCCAGTAGCACACGCCGAGAGTGCACTACTGGCGACCGCAACCACCTCCACAGCATTGCCGCCAGTCGCGCAGACCTCATGCACGCCACTGGCGACCAGGTTCACATCAGACACATACCATGCTCCCTCACTGCACGGTGCCGCGCCCTCGATACCGCCAGCCGCGCCCATCACCTGCGCACGACTGGCGACATGCTCCGCCCCCTTTGACGCACAGATTTCTAGCATATCCGCAGAACAACCTGTGCCCAGCTCGCTACCATCATCAGGTGCACAAGACATACTATTACCGATCCCCACAGGCTTCGTCTTATTTTGCTCCATGGCCGCCACTTCGGCGCTGTTAGCAACGAGAGTCGCCGCATTGTTGCACGCCAGCATGTCGTCACAATGGAACTCATTCAACGCATCTACCTTGTTGATCTCTTCAACTGTCACGTGCCCACTGTCAGATTCATTCACCACCCATTCCTCATCTAACAAGTCGTCCTCCTCCATATCATCAAACAACTCATTTTCTTTCATCTCAGAGTTAGAAGCATCTTTACCATTTTCAGTTTGCTGAATTTCTGAGGTGCCTGCAGCCGGTGATGCACTCTTATGTTTCTTGTTGCTCCCTTTTTTTCCTTTGCCCTTCTGCTGATTTGCACTGTCGTCCCCATTACTATCATTCCTCTTCACATTTGTAAAACGTGCATTGGTGTTGTCGAAAGGCTCGATTTCAAACTGGAGTTCAAAAAACCTTGACCCAATAACAACGTCCATCTGTGTCGGAACAATATTTGGATCCATTACCACTACCTTGAAGCGACCGAAGGAATTTTTCCTCGTTGTAACCATATCAACTCTTTGAGTAGCACCAAACATAGTGCCAATCGCCCAAAGCACCTCATAAGATCGCAGCACCCTCGGTAAGTTAGTCACTTTCATCCATACGAAAGGCATCTCCTCCCCAAAATATTCCTCTTCTTCATACAGTTCAAAACTCAAGGATTTACCATCCTTAAGGTCCGCAGCGCCGAAATTAATTGTGCGCTTCAATTCTGCCTTTGATGGAAAAGGTGCAATCCATGTGTCTGGTGCATGAAGCTGAACATCCCACTCGAATTTTCCGGGAACAAGACGCTTCAGATGACCAACCAGTTCTTCTTCTTTCAGGTGTCCCCCTTTAACTTTAATTAGAGCTGTGAGGCCATCCTTTTTAGCCATGTTAATTGGACCATGTGGGATGTGATAAAAACCCAATTGATCCACTGCATATCCCACTGCGTAAGCCATAGGCCGTGGCTTCCTCTTCATTGGGCATTTAGCGGCCACATGCTCTTCACTCTCACAGATGGTACAGAAAAGATCAACCTTGCACACCTCCTTCACATGCCCTTTGGAACAACATCTGAAACACCATTTTTCTTTATCCTTTTTTCCTTTGTTGGCACCAGCCTCTAAATCCTTTTCTGGTACTTCATCCATGTCAATGTTCATTTCTTCCTCCCCCACATCATTTTCCTTGCTGCATTGGCCATCCTCCAGAGAACTGTCATCAATGACCGCAGGCTTAAGGAAAACTGTATTACTCTGCTTTACGGGTGCAGCCACTGGTACCGCATCCTTAGTTCCTGCATGCGACCCTACTGTCTGACCAGCATGAGATTTTGTTCCTGCTACCACTGCGCCCCCTGCATTTGTGCGTGCTTTAGCATTTTCCACCACAGTTGCATTTGCAGGAGCAGCATTTCCATTTGCACCTACAGTCGTTGGTGGTGGTGGTGTCTGCTGTTGATGTTGCAGCCCAAAGTGACCTCTACCACCACCAGCTTCCTGATGACGACCCCCCCGGCTGCCTTGGTTTCTTCCTCCCCGGCTACCTCTTCCTCTGCCACGTTGCCGAGGTCCTCCACGGTTCTGACCAGAGTTCGAGCTACCATAGCCAGGATCAAAACACGCACCAGCCTGATTGAAGTTGCCACTTCCATAACCCATTGCCATCCCCTCCTGTGATCCTCCCCCATGGTGATTGTTGGGAAAACCATTTGGGTGATTTGGAGGCATGAATCCACCGTTTCCCATGTTCTGATTTCCATTGAAGCCACCATTGCCGAAAGCACCAGTTTGTTGCGGCATGAAGGAATTCCACACAGGTCCACCATGCATCTGGACATTGTTTCCTCCACCATGTGCCATCTGATGACCATGCGGTCCACCGCTCCAACCATGAGGCGGGCCACGGCCATCCCCGTGATAGACACCATGGAACTGCCCGCCGGCGCCACCTCCGCCGCCATAAGCACCTTGGCCTCCACCACCGGATCCGACGCCAAAAGCACCAGGGAGACCATGATTGCCACCGCCATTGAAACCTCCAGCACCGTGCGCTCCCCCGCCGTCCATCACCACGCCTCTCACAATCGCCGCGAAAGTGGGACGATCGCCGCCGGCAGCAGGTAGGGTTCGCAGAGGTTGGTTGCGGCGATAGCAATCCGGTAGCTTCCCTTTTCGTGACATTAGACGGCCCAGAGCGTTGCAACGGTACCTAGTCCATCCCGCTCCAGTCCAAATCGAAACCTCTTTATTCAGCCCAGTCCGGCCCAACTTGGATGATGCCGTTGCAGCTGAATTCGAATTTGAAATTCGAACTTCACCTTCCACCTCCGATCGCCGATCTCCGCCGGAACAACGGCGAGGTTCTCCGCGTTGATCCTTTACCACGCAGGCTCCCAACGTCATCGGAGGAGATGTCCTAGGAGGCGGTAATGGACCTTGCCACGGTTTGCCATTTCGCCTTCCTTCGAACAGAGTTGTTACGATCTTCCTCGCTACTGTCGTCTGCCCCAAGTGATGTAGCACCACACTCCCATGCATGAGCTCTTCTTCCTCCACCACCGCACTGTACACCTCGTTGCCGCTGGCGCTTCACCAAAACCGTGGCTGCCTGACAATCCGCTGCTGCTCTTCACCGCGGACAGCATCCGTTGCGTCTTTCATAAAAGAGCGCACCCCTCTCCCCTTCTCTTCTCACACTATTCACATAGCCCTTGCCATCCAAACCTGCTCACGTGTTGCACCTCTTCTCCTCTAGTGCGAATCAGAAGTAGCACGCAATTCGACGTTGGATCAAGTCATCTGGAGTGCTCGTCTTTGTCACCCGGCTCGAGGACCTACGGGGTGGCTGGTCGCCCCCCAGTCAGATGCATCATTGGCGTACGGTACAACGACTATGGGTGGGCATTCGGTTAATTCGGTTCGGTCAATTCGGTTAAGAGAAACTTCGGTTAATAGAAAATGATAACCGATTTAGTGCCGAGTAAATGATTAACCGCACAATTTAGTTGTGATTAATTCGGTTCGGTTACGCGGTTAACCGCATTGACCACATAACAATACATATTCCACTATATTGGGTAAATTTATACAACAAACACAATAAAAAGTAAACTAATGCATCACTGATGGCGATGTCGATACACAGGTGGTCGTCGAGTGAGGTGTGTGGAGAGGATGAAGTTGAGAAAGGGCCGAGTTGGAATGAGTTAGGACCGAGGAGCCTCGAGATTGACTAGGTCGAGATATATGATAATATCGGTTAATTCAGTTAATCAGATTAATAACTACAATTTTTGCACTTAACCATAGTTGTTTAATTTTTGTGATTAATCGTACTAATTAAATTTTTTAATTTAATTCATCGGTGTGATTAATTCGGTTAATCGATTTTGCGGTTAAACGTGTCCACGACAACGACGTACAACATTCGAGGTGAAAGGCCAAGTAGACCCTAGAAGATGCAGTTATACAAGGTATCAACCTCGATGATCGTTTGTGCATCAAGGCATTTGTGTTTCCCGTTATCAAACTTAACAAGAGTGTGAGCAGGAGGGGGCATGGGCCCCTTCTTTTTTCTATTAAAAGAAAAATTGGAAAGAGTAAAAAAGCATTTTCTGGTATTATTAGCCCTACGAATGATTTTTTTGCACCCACTGCAAATGCTTCAACAAATTAAAAAAATGCACGTATATGTTTTTTTTTAGGTTTTGCTTGGGAGTTGGGAGTAACAAGTAGCGAGTGTTTTTGTGAAAAGGGGTCTTGGCCTAGTGGTTAAGGCACCCGAATAGCACTTTTGAGGTTTTGGGTTCGACTCTCGGTGGGAGCGAATTTTCTAAGCGGCATTTGTGCTTTCAACGGTAGGCGACGTGGCCGTCGACAGCGAGGCGTCAGTGGTGACTTCGTCAATTTGGAGAATTTACCGGCTAGTCTTCGAAGATGCTCATAGGAAAGGGTTTACGTATGTGTATTCATAGGGGTGAGTGTGCCTGCGTTGTGAGTGTCTGAGTTGTACTGTGCAATTAAAAAAAAAAAGTAGCTAGCGTTTCCATTGATATGGGAAGTCGAGCAGCCCATAGTTGGTGCCGCCGTCCAATCCAATGACTCTTGGGCCGATCTCTAAAATGTCCATGAACAACGGGGCCGAAGCCTACCTCAGTCCGAGCGATCGGCTAGTGGCCGCACCCCTCTCACACGCCACGCGGAAGCGCAGCGCCTTCGCCGATGGCCGCGGTGGAGGCGGACGTGGCGGCGGCGTCGCTGTTCGGCGCGGACCGCCGCCTCTGCTCCGCCGACATCCTCCCGCCCGCCGAGGTCAGCGGTCTCTCCTCATCGCTCGCTTCATCGTCGGTTTCCCCTTTCCCTCTCGCCTCCGCCCCTTCGATCACAAGGCGTGCTCGTGCTTGTTGTTGACAGGTTCGAGTAAGGATCGAGGTTGCGGTGGTCAACTTCCTCTCCGCGCTCGCGTCCCCTTCTTCGCCGGCCATCTCCGTCCTTCCCCTGGTACGCTGATTGCACGAACAAAAACTCGCTTCTCCCTTACTAGCGTTGGTTCATCCCGTTCAAAAGGGGGGAAAAGAAGGGAGGACAAAAAGTGGTGTTGGTTCATCCATGTGGTGAAGCATATGACCCATATCTTTGTACATTTTTGTTTCTATCATTCCTCATCAGTTGGTGCGTCCAAGTACATACTGTTCTGGATACCTTAGTTAATCGTTTGTTGTTATTGTGTTGGAAGAGTTTCGTATGGCCTTTAGCTGTACTATTTCATACTTTCAGCTGCTCAAGGCGAATATGTATTGTGCATAGTAAATTTGCTTGCCATTGATTAATCGACTGTGCAACTTTATCGAAAATTAATTGACTGTGTAGTGCTCTGAATTAAAAAGTGCTTTCGGCATGGCAGATTAGCCGGACCTCAGCCAACTGCAGCCTGCGCAGTGGGTTGCTGAACGATGTCTCTTCGGTTTACCTGTCCTACGCATTCTTCAAGAGATCTCTGATGAGAGAGAAGAATGCGATGGGGTTTGTAAGAGGTTGGTTATGACATCTTTGGTCTCCTATTGGTATATTTTTCTCCAATTGAATGCACCTCTTACTGTTTTAAAACGGTCGTGTTTTCTATTGTGACAGTTTGGAAGGTCATGGAGATGTGCTACAAGATCTTGGGGGAGGGGAAGATGGTCAGCCAACGGGAGTTGTTTTACAAGCTCCTCTCTGACTCGCCCAAGTATTTCAGTTGTATGCGCCATGTCACCCAAACTATTCAAGGTCTGGAAGCCCCTGGTTCAAACCCCATATGATTCATTTTGGAGCTGCATGTACCTTGCTTTGACATCAGATTTTGCACTGTTTTCTTATGCAGATGTAGTGTCCTTGCTCCGGTGTACGAGGCAGAGCCTAGGAATTATGGCATCAAGCAGAGGGGCACTGATTGGGCGGCTTATCTTGCATGTGGGCTCTGTGATATGTTGAATACACGTCTTGCTTATTGGAATTATATGTCGAGGACAGTGACAATTCACTTGTTTATCTTTTATTGAGCACCTACATCTCTTATTCAAATTACCTTAGGAACCAGATGAAGAACACATTGATTGCTCTATTCTTGGACCTTCCGGACATGCGATTACTGGAGACCTGAACCTGCTGAGCAAATTAAAGTTATGTTCAGATGCTCGGTATATCATTGTATTGGAGAAGGTAGCATTTTTTCCCCTAGTGTGGTACATGTCTATATTCTTTTGCCACCAGCTCATTGGTCACCTTTATGAAACAGGACGCCATATTTCAGAGGCTGGCTGAAGACCGCTTGTATAATCAGCTCCCTTGTATCCTAATTACTGCAAAAGGATACCCTGATATTGCTACAAGGTTATTTAGCATTACTGTTTAGTTTTTTTATTTTTGTTTCTGTGGTTTATAATTGCACTTTCCAAACCTACTGGCCATGATTCTGTTTAATATTCGCATATCTGGTGTACTTATCCTGCCCTTTTTTTATGTTCTGTTGCAGGTTTATTTTACATCGACTGAGCCAGACTTTCCCAAATATGCCAATTTTTGCATTAGTGGATTTGTTAAGTCCCTTCCTCTCCTAAGCAAAGTATATCATAATTTATTGATTTTGTTTGTCCATTTCAGTTACAGTTGATCTTCTTTCTCCAGGAACCCAGCAGGGCTTGCTATACTGTGCACTTACAAATATGGAAGCATATCGATGGGTTTGGAGTCGTACAGATATGGTACTGTATTTGAGTGATCAAATAGTGTTTGCATCAAGACTGCCAAATGAGTTGAATATTATTCTTCATTTTCAGCTTGCAATGTGAAATGGCTTGGACTAAGGGGGGATGATCTGCAGCTTATCCCTGAGAGCGCATTGCAGGAGCTGAAGCCACGTGATTTGCAGATTGCAAAAAGCTTGCTGTCATCAAAATTTCTTCAGGTGGGTCTTCTGTTCCTCGACTTCCGAGTAATGTAGTAGCATTGGAGCAACTATTTTGAGATTAGATACAACTGGGAAGTGAAATTAACAAAAGTCTGGAGAGATACCTGCAAGATGTTAATTCTATCAGTTAGTCTCCTTCTCAAAATTGTACAACAAAATTGCTTCGGACAATGAATGTGGCCGTTTGAGAGGCAAATATGGTGTCAAACTCATTTATACTATGGACAAAATAATAAAAATTTAAATCCATAAAATGCTGCATATGTTGGTAATGTTGGTCTGTCAGCCCTCCTATAAGTAACAACGTACCTGTAGCTCAATTTTCGGCGTGCATTAATTTCTAGATTCTGCCTTCTTCTAACTTGGATGTCATAAACTTGTAGCTCATGGCGTTTGGCACTTTTATAATTTACGTTGGTTGGTTTTGTGATGCAGGAGAATCACAGAGCTGAGCTGACACGGATGGTCGACACAGGAAAACGTGCTGAGATTGAGGCTCTCTACTGCCATGGATTCGATTTTCTGGGGAAGTACATTGCGAGAAAGATTGTACAGGGCGACTACATTTGAAATGCAGTGCTATCAGTTTATTTGGTTGAATTGAGCAGTTGAATGTTACCCGAAGCTATAATTTAGTGGATGAAATCTGTTTTTTCCCGTGCCTGAAGTAATGTTCGCCTCCCATCCTTAGCTTCTTCACTCTCGGAGGATTCAGCTATACCTGAGCCAAACAAAGAAAAAAAAAAGAAGGGGAAGTGGGCCGCAACTTGGGAGCCGAAAATTAACTGGGCTAGCAGGCTTGCTGAATGCTGAGTCATACCGGACCTGGCCCATTGAGGCATTTTTGTCCAGTATATATTTTGACTTGCCAGTGAAAGTGAAGCGGTAAAATCTGAAACTCGACATGCAAAAGAACAGAGGTCAAGGCTTTCCATCCCTAGCTGGTGGTATATTGAACGCTTCAGAGTCGTGTCGTCAGTGCAGTGACGAACACCTTGTCAGTGCGGGACACGAGTCACACAAACTAGACACATCAGAAGCAGGAACAAGCATGCATCATGCATGGATGGTCACCGACTCTCCCGTGGGTTATCGCGCTGTTTGACAGTGCTGATCCGAGCCGCAGACCACGGAGCGACCTGGAGTACGTGGGGCCGTGCATGCGCCGCCACGTGGAGCCACGTCGGCAGCAGAGCGTGAAGCGCCTCTCCCATAGGTGTCGCAAGCTCCCAGGCGTCAGCTCCATGCCTCTGCATGTTGCCGCGCGCCGTTTCCCAGGCTGCCAGCCACTGACATCCAAATCCAAATTCTCATCCATTTTCTGCTGCCTTTCTTCTCTCATCAACTCTCTGTTCCCGTTATTTTGCCCATTGTTTATGCACATCAATCATACTGCTTCGCTGCTCCCCTGATGCAGCGCCATGAACATGCGTAGCCAAGATCTGGCTTACAATACTTGCATAAATACACACGATAACACACACTGATCCATCGACACAAATCCACTGCGAGTTCTTCATCAATCTCAGTTGTCAAGGCAGAGAGAAGCTGAGAAGTGTGGTGTTTTCGATCGATCGAGCAAGATGTCGTGCTGCGGCGTGTCGTGCTCGGACGTGCTCACCATCTGCGGCCTGTTCGCGGTGCAGTGCATCATGGGCCTCTACATGATGTTCCTCAACGGCCTGCTCACCGCCGGCGTGCCCTCCCTCTTCATCATCGTCGTCGCCTGCGCCGCGTCCTCCGTCGTCGTCCTCCCATTCGCCGTCGCCATCGAGAGGTACGCTTTTGATATCTCGTTATGTGTACACGTGAGTACAACCCACGGACAGAGCACACTGACTTCCTCTGGTTTGGTTAATTTGTTGGTCGGTTGCCTTTCAGGAAGGAATGGCGGCCCAAAGTATGGAGCCCAATGTTGGTTTTTCAGCTCGTCGTAATATCACTTGGAGGGTGAGATATTGATTTTCCAGACACAATGTTGGTTTTTCAGCTCGTCATAGTTTCACTCGAATTTTATGAGCCTTTTTTAACTCAAAAAATTATGAACTATGTCATCACATGACTGTATGTTGCTTAAACCGCTTCATTGTTCAGTTTGACACATCTGAGTTTACACTGTTGACATCATCCTTGTTGCATCCTTATTGAGGTTCATTATACATGGTAAACATTCAAATGTGATATGCTGTCAAGCAATTCATAAAACCAACTTAATCACTCTTTCAGGGTGTCCATATATCAAGTGTTCATGATGCTCGGAGTTGAACGGACCTCACCGGCAATCGCCTCTGCCATGCCCAACCTTGGCCCTGGTTTCATCTTCGTCATTGCCGCCTGCGTCAGGTACTGAATTCTACTGAACCACAAACGTCAGAATAACACACCCTACTACATACTGACATACAGTCCTGACTGTTGTTCTGCAGGTTTGAGAGGTTTGAGTGGAAGTGCAAGTACACCAGGGCCAAGATCTTGGGGACGCTGGTGTGCCTCAGTGGAGCAATGTGCGTGAGCTTCCTGAAGAACCCCACTCCCAGCGTATCTCCAAAGTCCATTCCTAGTAAGGCCTTGTTCGTTTGGCCTGGAATGTCCAGGATTTGAGCTAAAAACCAGTGGGATTATATGGTCTGGGTAGAATCCTAGAGTAGGCTGAAAATGTCATTCGGTTATCTCTGGGCTGGATTCCCACCGAGCCAAATCCGGGCATTGCGCCCAACAAAACGCTAGGAATCGTTCCTTGTGTCCGACCCCATGGAACGACTCCCACTCCCAGACGCTCGCGACCGCAACGCTTGGTTGGTATGGAAGCTTAGCTTTTGCAAAGGTTTTGATCCCGGTCAACCGAACAATATTTTAGGTCATGGAATTAGAAGATGTGAAAATCAAACCCATGAAGTGTAGGGTTACGTGACAGGCATGGAATCACTCAATCCATACGTAGTGCGGATCCTACACAGGAGTCATTCCTATGCTGCCGAACAAGGCCTAACGAAGAACTCTCTCAGGGGAACGGCAACAAAGAATGGATCCTTGGATGTTTTTATCTTCTGACCGGCGTCTTGATCTTGGCCTGCAACACAGTCATGCAGGTACAAAATTTCACAAGCTGTTCGGCATTTTTCATATTCTGTAAGTTTGTTGTCAGAGGTGGTCTTCTGATATTTTACTGAGTCTGATACTGTTGTAGGCTGCAGCACTGAAGAGATTCCCTGGACCGTTGTCCATTTGCTCAATCACCGCCATGATGGGGTCGATCTTCAGTGCTATTATTCAGGTCTTGATGGAGGGGAAGCTCAGTGCCGGCACCTCGGATAACATCCCTAGGATCATCGGTGAAATTATTCTTGTGGTAAACATCTCAGCAGCTCCAACCACACTTATTGTTTCGTTAGGCGACATTACTTTCTTTTAACCAGGATTGATCTGAATGACTGAAAATCACTTTGCTGGTACAGGGAGGTGTGGTCATCGGCCTGTGCACAACGTTTCAGGTGTCCAGCATCGGGCGCAAGGGGCCCGTGCTTGTGTCGATGTTCAGCCCGTTCCAGACTGTGTTCTCGGCATTGATCTCACTCTTCTTCTTTGGACAATGGATCGGCCTAGGATGGTAAGTTCATCATCATGCGCTTGCGTTGTAGGAGTGCTTCAGCATTGTGAAAAATCCTTTGTCGAGCATAACTATATATAGGAATTAACACCTAATTTATCAACTACTTTTTTGTTTACTGCAGTCTAGTGGGGATTGTGCTAATGTTTGTTGGACTCTACGTGGTGCTGTGGGCGAAGAACTGTGAAGACAAAATGTTCATTGAGCTGAAGGCGCCCTCAGAAACTGAATGTGATGTAGAGAGACCACTTCTTCAGTGACAAGGAAAGAAAAACCGCATGATTGCGCTACTGACTGCAAATTTTCAGTGTTTGCAGTTGCATCTGAATGTACATGGGATTTTGTTTCTGCTTGCAAATCAAATGTCCTCCAAGCATCTTCATTTATGAGAGCTTTGATGGACAACTGTCAGAGATGGTGCCCCAAATTATTGCATGGGTATGTTTTGTCGGATTCGCTACAGTTCATGATTTACCTGGCAACAATTGGTGCTGGTTTGACCTCTGGCAATTTCGTTACAAAGAACCGGCCAAGACTGCTACCCTTGCTACTGACTTGTTGTATCTGCAGTCTTAGCTGCTCTGCCTGTTTTAGGTTTCGTGCGAGCATCGTTCCAGCATTCTGTAATAGTGTTTTTACACTAGCACATTCCCCTGAACTGCTAGAAAAAGAATGGCACTGGTTGCTGTTGTTGTCGCTGAATTTGCAGCTGTCCCATGAGCATTTTTTCCCCTGCAGACAATCTCTGGTAGTAGTAGTTAGAAAGGGTGTAAAACTGGATGAACAATTTTATACATATCGAATTTGCAAGGAATAGTATAGCAAGTAACAACTAATTTATGAAGCCATGCAAGAAATAGTAGCAAGGAACAAACAAGTGACGATTGTGCTCGTATTCAGAACCGGATACTGAATCATCAAGGAGCCGTTGAAGTGAACCTTAAAGCATCGGATGCAATAAAGTTATCGGCGTACTTGTATATATGGTCTCTGTGAGCAATGTCGGTGTTGGTGCCACCTAGAGTTCCCCCAAACACTTCACACTAGCTCGTAAGGCGATCAATGCCGTACAGAGATTGAGCAACCTAGCTGGTGCGTGAAGTGCTCCGGAGGAACTCGTGGTGGCAACAAACATGTACTCCCTCCGTTTTTAATTATATGACGCCGTTGATTTTTTTGTTGAACTTTGACCAACAATATATGTGAAAATAATTAGTTGCTTAACGTAAAATGTATATGGTTAGATCTATCATTAAAAAGCATTTTAAGATTAACTTATATATTTAGCTATTTGCATAAATATTTATGAATAAGACGAATGGTCAAAGTAACGAAAAAAGTCAATGGCGTCATATAATTAAAAACGGAGGGAGTATTATTGTAGGACCGTGGCCAGGTCCATATGAACTCTGTTCCTCCAAACGCTTCATCGTAGCTCCAAAGCTTATCATGGAGAAGTGTGATTTCTTTAGCTACGTCTTTCACCGCTCTCCAGCTTCAGAAGTTGCTAGGTGCTACCAAGAGTTCCCCCAAACACTTCACATTTGTTTCATAGCTTCCTCTAGAGCAAAGAAATAGTTTCTCTAGACCAAACAAAACCTCCACGTGAAGTGCTTGAAGGGAACTCCTGACAACATCAAGCATGATTTTTCTTATCTACAACTTCCACCAATTTCCGGCAGAAAATAATAGTTAGGTGCCACCTAGAGTTCCCCCAAACACTTCACATTGGTTTCGGAGTTTACTCTTGCGCAAAACACAATGTTTCACGTGAAGTGCTTGAAGGAAACTCCTGGTAGCACCAAACGTTTTCCCTAACTATGACTTCTGGTATTTCTCATCTTAAATGTTGCTGGGTGCCAACAAGAGTTCCCCCAAACACTTCACTAGCCAGTCACACGGTCTAGATTGCTGAACTGCAATAGAGCCCAGCTGGTGAAGTGTTTGGAGGGAACTCCGGGGGACAACCAGAGCCGAGAGAGCTCCAACCCTAAACCTCCTCCAACTTTTTTTATGGACGATGAACACAGAGTTGTTGGCTGCTATTTATAAGATGCACCATCTGTTTGCTGTGTTCTTCCTCGTATGCGCACCTCTAGAAAGGCACATGCATGCGCTACAGATGGAGATTACTGGATGCACCTGGCCGTGAATGCAGCAGGATTAGTTCCGCAGGGAGGAGAGAGGAATCTCAGGTGGGGGCGCGTGGCGATGCCTCAGATGGTGTTGTGCCCCAGATCGAATCGTAGAAAGTAACTCAAAAGCACATGGAATGGAAGAGCAAGGTGAAAGGGTCCACATTGCACCTGCTGTGGCAACGATAACTGATTATCAATTAACTTCGTGGGTAATTTATATGTGCATACAGTACTAAAAATGATTTTGTGAAAATCTGTGTGTGTAGCATATGCCCACTACTAACCTTCCAATTGAATGCACCAGCTTTTGGTGAATATAGACGGTTCTAATTACATTAAAAACTTCCTTTGTTCGATCAATAGCCTGTTGGGGCCTCTATAGATTAATGGTTGGCTAATGACCATTTGGTGGTTCAGGAAAAGTACATGTTGTAATGAAATTGTCCTGAAATTCCTATAAGAAACCTGAGTCTCTGTCAGAGGCCTAGAATTGAGGCTGAAGTTCATAGAATGGCTGATATCATGTCCAGGTTCGATGCATATAAAGAAAGTGGCGAAGAGGAGAAAAGTACTATCGTCAGGAATATATAGATGATCTGAAGAATGTTCCCTGACCATATCAAAGAACAAAGGGAAGACTAGGAGAAGACGTCCAGGTTCAATGCCATGGAGTGTTTGTCGTGTACAAATACGCGCGCGTGCACACACACAAACGCAGAGAGAGAGAGAGAGAGAGAGATGCAAGTATGTAATTATCAAGGGATCAAGAAGAGGGAGTCGCGGAGCTTCAAAGATGTAATTAAGCACGTAGCCTGTCAAAACCACCGCCGACGTGTATATGTCCTTACCTAAAGGAGATTTCACGCCACGCGAATTCCCCCAATTCACTTCTTGGCTCCTGATTACCTTTTCTTTAACAGTGGCTGTTGAGGTGTATTTCTTTTCTTTCTTTAAAATCTGTCAGTAAACTAGACAAGCCCGAATGCATGCATTGCGAGCATTATGAGTGTTCTGTATTATTATTGAAGCTTAGTGATTCGAAGTGTTTTAGGGTGAATGTATGGGATCTAATGACAAAGTGAAATGCTAGTTGAGAGGAAGAGTTGATTACTAGATTAGTTTTTTGTCGAATCTTCATCGTCCTCTGCTCTCTGTAAAATGGCTTTTTTTTAGGAACCTCTGTAAAATGGCTGTCTCCATACGCTCAGCCCCGAAAGGCCCAGTGGTCTTAGTCGCAAAATCAGGCCCAGTAAGACATCGCAAAATCAGGCCCAATAAAGAAATGAGCATGTTGTTCGACCCGAAACACGTGCTGCTTGTCTCACTCTCTGTTTCGATCCGAAACACTATGCAGCAGGCTGCTATTATGTGGTCAAATTGTAATCGAAAACATAAAGTACATTCGTCAGACCCAAAAATAGGGCGGACATGTCCTTCTACACGTGCAGCCATCCAGGCTGCTGACTGCTGAGCACGTCTTGGAGTGACTGCTTAGAGCGTGCCCAACGATGCCATATCAGCTGACTCTTAAGGGTCCATGTTATTTTTTTGCTGAGATGGAAGAGAGAGGAGAGAGAATTAAGCTTTGTCTAGCTCTTGTGCAAGAGATAGTCTCGCTCGGTTCCCAAGCTCCTGACATTAAACAGAGCACTGCTTTCTCATGGTGTGCATGCTCTGGTTGGATAGAGGCTGGGCCCATTTTTTTATGAACAATATGTCAAGAGTCTGACGAAGAAGAGCAATCTTTAGTGGCTGACTCTTACGTGATGTGGCAGAAAATTTGCTAGCTCTAGTGCCAAACCTTTGGGCACGCTCTTAGTCGAGTGTGAGAGGACTGCACGCTGGGAATTAATGAGACAGTTTTGGAAGAAAACACTCAGGATCAGGTCACGTGGTGCCGGCACTGAACGGAGAACAATCACACAAGAAGAACAATCAGTGTGTCACTCACATGCCATCAAATAGCTGCCATACGAGGCTTCCTCCCCTGTCCCGGCTTTTTGGGTTCACCCATGTCGGCAAAGCAAGAGCAAACACTCGAGCGAAGTGCTACACATTAGGACAGCCCAGGGAGAGAACAATCACACAAGGAGAACAGAGTGTGTCACTCACATTCCATCAAATAGCTGCCATCCGAGGCTTCGTCCCCAGTCCCGGTCATCTTTCGCTAACTATTATTGTTGACGTGTAAATCTTGTACATTGGCCGGGTAATTAGGATAGTCTCCTCCGGCTTGATTTGTTACCAAATGTATATTGTCTGATGTACACGTTGACTATAAATATAAACCGGAGGCCGCTACGATGGGGTGCGTTGCCCCTTTCATTTGGCTCCCGATATCCAATTCATTTTTGCGCACTACTTCAAGGTGCCTTTAGCTTTAGGTCAAAGCCATTTTTTTGTGTTTGGTGTACAATACCTTCGCCTGAAACTGCAGCCAAAACCCTCTCAAAGGGTCCCTACATGTTGCTCAATCAAACCTTCCAATCATTTACCACTAATATTTGAGAACATCGAAGTACATCATCTTTAGAGGCTGCATTTATAATTTTACTAGTATATTATTAAGAGCAAATCTCGCAAAAGGAGCCCAAGTATCCTGGGCCGTTTTCCTCATGATCGTATTTGTCATGACAGGCATGACAGGAGTCCCGACCGTTTTGACCGCTCCCCACGTGAGCATGCTCGCCACTATGATAGCAGAGACCGGAGTCCATATATTTCACCCCGGCATAGACCTCGCCAGTTTCACTACAGGGACAACACACCAAGTCGTGTTGATAATTCCCCTCGTGGGAGGCCCTATCATGAGGATTTTAGAGACCGCAGTCCACTTGCTCACGAAAGATCACCATAACGTCATCGGTCGACCGATAGTCATGGAGCAATCAAGAAGAGCCCTCCAACTTCAAGAAGTGGAAGATCTACTTCCTCGCTGCCTGAAGCAAGTTTGGTCTCGCTGACCCTCTTGATGCCATGGTTCCTGCTTGCCCCGAGGACCCCGTCTGGTCCAAGGGGATCTCACCATCTTGACGCCACTAACCGACAATCAACATAGGTGACCAAAAAATCATGTCACATGGGGTTATGGCAATAGTATCATATAAAATCCTCATAGAAAATACAATACTCTTTAAATGTGGAAAAAACACAAGTAGGCTCTGGTCTAGCATAAGAAGGAAATCCTTCATAGAAGCATCACATTTTCATGTGCCACGGATACTTGGCGAATAAACAGGGATGTAACCAACTTCCGCTGACTCTGTCATTCTAGACAATGGAAATATGGAAATTGAATAACAAAATTTGGAAGCTGTCCTTTTTTTTTACCAGTTTAGATTCGTCCCCCATCATCGTATACCCACCTCTCCCTGCGCATGGATCCCTTGGGTAATAAGGTGGACAAAACAATCGGGCAACGTAAGACCGATCGCTCCCTCACAGGGTGTTCGTGGGCCAAATCCACTCACGTGCTCTGCCCTTTATTGTTTGGTCATGTGCTCTGCCAAATCCACTTACACCCGGTGTTGTCTTGGGGTCCGTCTACGCTACCAAACAACTCAAGCAGGAAGTGAAACAGCTTGAAATGACTAACCATTGATGTAGGATAAAGGAACACAACACTCACCCTCACCTTTGATACCCGCCGCCTCCACTCCTCTCTCGGGCTCTCATCTCTGTATCTGTCGCCGCACCACCCACCACCAAATTCGAGTACATGCCACTCATTTGTCGACACATCAAGTCTAAAAAAATATAGAAATATTGTTTAGAGTTCAAACTAAAAAGGGGGAGAAATCACTATATTTGTTGGAAACCTCTTGTAGAGTTTCTTCATTATCTCGAGTACATTAGAGGCAGAGGATCTTGACAAACCTTACCAACAAGTTTTTGGATGTTTTCTAGCTTGTTCATCCGCATTTGGCCTACAATATAGGATGAGCATGTCAACAAACCAAACCAACATTGTTTTGTATTTTTTACTAGCTTCTCAACAACTTTCCGTCACTTCAGTTGCATGAACACATCCACACTGTGAATGACAAAGCAAAGATGTTACACATTACCTGGCAACAGTTTGGATTGCGGTGCTCTTGCATGTAGGTTCTCTTGGACGCTATCAATCACCGCTCGCCACCCACTACCAAACCATTCTCCAATTGCCAGAATCTGAGCCATCGGTACTATTTGATCTTGCTTGGCTATTCATATTGTTGTTGCATTCCTTTTCTTTCTGCTAAGAGATCTTAGGAGCCCTTGAGATAAAGGGGCTATATGGACCACATATCTACACTAATGTACGATGCAGATCTGCATCCCTCATACAGCACATGCAGGATGCATGCATTGTCCATTGTGCAGATCTGCAGCTCCTAAAAAATCCGGCTAACCCCCCCCCCCCCCCCCCCCCACACACACACCCACCCACCACCACACACACGCACCACCCTAACCAAACCTTGTATTGTGCTGCACACACACACACACACACAGAGAGAGAGAGAGAGAGAGAGAGAGAGAGAGAGAGAGAGAGAGAGAGAGAGAGAGAGATTTTAAAAAGAACTAGGGTTTGCAGCACCTTCCTCGGCCCTAGTGATGGTTGGATGTGGCGGCTTCTCTTCCTTTGAATGGGCTAGGCAGTGGGAGAGGCCTCCCAATCTTGATCAGGATCACAGGTGGAAAAAAGATAAATACATGGACCCCATGTGGAATGGGTTGCACATAAAAGGGAGACATATGGGCTTTTGATATGACATAGAGAAAAGGAAAAAGGGTGTCAACAAAGGAGTTGATGTCCGCAAGCGAGAAGTAAAAGTTTCAAGCTTAAGAACATGTTCTTTTCTATTGGTACAATTATTTCCGACATGAGGCAAATTAACAATTACAACACCAAAACACGGTCAACATCAACACCCGGGGGGGGGGGGGGGGGGGGGGGGATGCAAACTTGCGCGAAGAAGTGTTGGTCCCAAGTTGAGGGCGGTAGCGACGGCTTCTGGGATGGCTATAGAACTTGTCATGGTTGAGGCTAGGGATGCATGGAGGCTGCTTCCTTGTTGAGGGTGGTGGCGATGGCTTCTGATATGGATACGCCTAGCAATGTCCAGAATTTGTCCCAATATTTCATGGTACCAAGCAACAAATATATTCCCCTCTGAATTAGGCAAGTAATAGCGATAGTATATGATATTTCTATGAATATAGAGTGTCAAATTCAGAAATGAATCAAGTAGCTGCTATGATAACAATTTCTCAATGATTGGAATAGATAGGATAACCAACAATAAGAGCAAGTAGTTGCAATATCTCAAGCACTTGTAACTGATATACCAGCAACTAAATGTTGTCACAACAGTAGCAATCTGATTTATCCAACAACAATAAATAGCAATATCCAATAACGGGTTCTCCACTAGCAATAACAAATAGCGACAACACACGATAGATAATAACCGATTTACAAGAACTTGATGTAAACACAAACCAGCAGTAGATATTCTCCGACCCACGACTCAGATGAACACGATCTAGAGAAGGGAAACACTGAAGTTCCAGCACGCACACAGGAGAAGGATCACCTGATCACGCACTTCACCAACTGGCAAAAGAATCGACTGCAGCAATCTTCAATCGATTGCAGAGGGCAACGCCACTAGGGTTCCTTGGCGGACACCACAACCATAGACACAATAAAATTCAACTCTGAGCTACAGGGGCGCCGGCCCTAGGCTATACGGCACGCAGGCCAGCCAACACATGGTCCGACTCAACCACAACTCAAAACAAACTCGGACTCAACATAACCCAACGATTGTTTTGATTAATGTAACCGACTCGAGATGAATCTGGCAGCAGGGCTAGATGTGCTGGAACGCTTACAAAATTATCATTCCATCGAATATAAATTCACCCCAAACGGACTCTGTATGAAGGATATATGGTATTTCTTGTCCACCCCTGTCTGGTTGCACCAAACCGAGTCGAGTTTAATTGGAATTTCCATACCTTGTGATTCTGTTATTGGGTGGACTTGAGGCCGGATAGAACATGAAAGGAAGTTATTCCACACCTTTGGAAAGGTCTGATCCACCTGGATATGATCTCTAGTTTCCTCAAATATCACTATCATTGATCCAATCGGAATACATGGATTCTTGTCTCTATTGTTTTCTTTCTTGCACAAATTAGCCCCAACAAAAAACGTTGCTTGTCATAGCATCACAAGCTGATAAAAACTTGTCTTTCATACTATCATTCACAATATTTGAAATGGTGCCAAAATGAATGGTGTAATTTTCAAAAGTATTACCTTTTGAAGTATGTGTAGAATCACACTAGATTTCAGATTTGCTAACTGAAATATTTTGCGAGATCATGGGCTCATCAGCTTCTTTGTTGAGGAAGGCAGCTAAGGCTTCCTTGTTCAGGGCAATGGCGATGCCATGTTGCTGTTGAGTGGCGGTAGATGGGGCTTGCTGGTTTAGAGTCCATGTTCACCATTGAGTCACGCGCGACTCACCCCTCTTCTTCCCCTTTCTTGTTGAATCGATCACATCTCACATATACCTATTTCTGTTTATCACGCTTGACCGTGTGCACACCCCCTATCCTCCTCATCTAGATTGCAACAACGGCCTTCCTCCATCTCCATCCAGAACGACGGAGGTACTGCTTCTTCTTTCTAGGGTGGTGTGGCTCAATCCCTCCATTTAGGGTGGTAACGTGTCCCCCCTATCTCCTCTATTCAGGTGGTGCTAGCTTCCTCCTTCGTTGCCTCTACTCCAAGGGAGAAGGGGGAGGGAAGATCCAAGAGGAAAAGAAGGGGCAGTGTTCTGGCACACAACACATATATCGGGGCTTGCTGGTTGAGGGAGCGCTTGCGGGTTACTTGGTAGTTCAGGGAACGTGGTGGTGCGTCTGGGCGGTGAGCGATTCATGCAACGGCGAGTAAGGAGGCAGCGGGCTACATGTAGCGACTGATGTGTAGAGTCCACTTTTTTCCGGACCCATGGAGCGACGGAAAATGACATATTTACCAACCCATCATTTAACGCTATTCACCAATATATTTAACGACTGATGTATTGTTGGTAAATATGGAATTTACCGATCTACAATCCATCAACAATAATCTATCTTTAATTACTGGTCCATGTGGGTATGCCATTTTGAACCGTTGTGTAGTGATGTGCGTGAGCAACTATTAGCCTTTGTGTGCTTCATCCATCCTTACGCATCCAAATCCTTACTCATCCAAATACAAGGAATTGAACCTAAGGTGGCATACAAGAGCAGTATTGTGTGAAACAAACACGCGAGAGCGAATTTGGTGCTCATATGCTTGATCCATCCTTACTCATCCAAATCCTGATCCTATCTGGCTACCTAAGACGAAAAGGCAAATATCAATGACAAACATTGCGTTCATTTTGCTCAGTAACTAAAATACTCGATCCTCGGCAAAATGTTTCATTCCCTATCTAGAGCTAAAATGGTAAGTGAAAGAGAGCCAGTGGATGATGTTTGTGCATGCATGCGCCCGTGGGCTAAATCTCACGCACGCGGCCCGCAATGTCTGAGCAAGAAACCACGCATACACAATAACATCATCACCATATTTTGAAGTGCCCTTCTAGCTACACCTTGATTTAATACATAATTTGTACATCCACTTGTTTCTTTGGTGTTGTAGAAAACCTCATATTTGTTTGTACTTTTACTCCTTTTTTTTCTTATTGTAGGCACTGGCAGAGCTGGGCATCGGCCAGCCAGGGCCGCGGCTCCCCTTTCCCCCTGCAATTATTTTTGGCGGGTAATGTTTTTTTATGGCTATTACTAGCATTGTTTTGGATTATATATTACAACTCAGACTTTTACAACCCACGCACACTCACCTCAATGATCACACGTACGAAATCCTACCTATGTGAGCATTTTCGAAGACTGAGCCGACAAATCCTCGAGATTGACGAAGTCATCACTGATGTCTATCACAGAAAGCACAACGTCCTTAAATCCTAAAAAAATTCTCTCCCACGGAGAGTTGAATCCAGAACTTGAGATGCTACTGAGCCTTTTGTGATCACTAAGCTACAAGCCTTTCCACCTATTACTAGAAGGAAGGAAAGAGTGCTCAGTTCACCAACGTTTGCTCATTCCTGACTGCATTGCTCCATCCAATCTATCTTCCCACGCACCTCATCTCACCATCGTCGTAAGGCCCAGCTCAGCTGTAGAAGTGCATGAACATTCACAGTCTCCTTTTTTCTATCGTTCTCACTTCTCAGCGTCCATCAACCTTAAGCATGCATATCTAGGACTTAAGCGAGTTAAATTTTGCTTGCTTTCCTTTGCAAATTGTCTTTTTTTTCTCTTTATACTCTTATTATATGTTGTCTGACTTCACGGCGGCGCCGTCCGCGGCATATACGACTCCTTTCCACGTACCGCTATCCGCGGTGTATACAACTCATCTCCACGTACTGAGTCCAATGTTTCCCAATGAAGAAGATACCACATAGCGAAAGGGCATGTAGCCTATAGTGGTTATAAGAGCCTCAATAACACATGAGGTCCTGGGTTCGATTCCCCGTGGAAACGAATTTTCTATAATTTAACGGCGTTGTGCTTTTTTCAGCGGTAGGCGACGTGTGGCCGTCGACAACAAAGCGCCAGTGGTGACAATCTTGAGGATTTGCCGGCTCAGTCTTCGAAGGCGCTCATAGGGATAGCGTTTCTGTATGAGCGTTCATAGAGGTGAGTGTGGGTGCATTGTGAGTGTCTGAGTTAGCACGCAGAAGCCACATCTCTGTCAGGCGTTCGGGCTTTGTATCGATTTAATCAATTTCGTTTTCCAGATCATGACTTTTGCCCTTCTAATTCTAATCAACATGATCTCTGTGACAGTGTGACCACATATCCCTGCTGGCGCTCAATCTACCGGCGATCGCTATGTGCGGACCTGGCGGGCTGCGTGTGTTTTAGGTGCCGTCGCGTGATCTCCAGACGCAGACCTGGGCTACCTCTACCTTGGCACCATGCCCTCGTGAGGATGTGCCTGCGAGCTAGCTTGCACGGGGGCCATAGCGAGGAGGACATGCACATTATTGTCTTGGGCACTAGGTCACCAGGTGAGAACTTTGTTGTTTGTTTAGTAGCCTCCAGCATTTTTATCTGCTATATCTGACTAAATGAGTTTGAGTTTTTGTCACTTGCATACTCTACTAATCTGTAACATAATCCCTATGTTGACAACACCTCGGTAATTTTGAATCTTCCGCGATAAATGTTCAGTAATCAGTAGATCATGGTATATCGTAGTGCTGACAAGAGGCATCCGGTTCCTAGCATCGACACATCGTTCTGATCGCGAGATGCTAGGTGGAGGCAGGATAAAGATGATGATAGAGGTGCAATAAGCTTTCCTGCACGCTTGCACGAAGGGTGACTATGCAGGTATTGTGTACTGATGACACGCATGAGCATACTCCAGCAATACAGAACAAGTTAGCTACTATAACAGTATATAACTTCATCGTGTATTCAGTTGCAAGGGAAAGATGTACCTCTGCTCTTCTTGTGTTTCATGTTTCGTTAGTGTTTGTGGGCAGAAGTAATGTGCAGATTCGTCGCTATTATATATGCAATGAACTTTTTATCATATAGATAAATAATTGTTCAATGTTGTCGTTTATGGTCCCTAGCTGGGATGACTGAGAGCCTGGAAGCCTTGGGTCTGGATAGATTGTTAGGTTGATTTAACCTTGTTGCGTTAGTGTTTTCCTCAATACTTAAATATGAATTATTATTACTGTTTTCTGTTTTAACCCGTAGCAACGCACGGACACTTTGCTAGGTTTTGCTAATTGGCTCCTCCTTAGTTTCATGGCTGGCTCCACCACTGATTGTAGGAACAATTCTTCAAATGATTTGTATCTTTTTTTGAGGTTGCAGAGAGCATGTACAATGCTATACGTAGGCAGTCTTATAGCCCGTCTCATACAACGTCACGTAGGATTTTTGATGAGGTGAAAGAGAGAGGAGGAGATAAAAGAAAGAGACGGTTGTTTCGCAAGGCAATCACCTCAAGCGTTAAAATTTAGGAGTATGAGACAGCTTACACAATATTGTACCAGTTGTAGTTGCATGCAACTCATAAACATTCCTTTTCTCATCTATAAATTAAGGGAAGATGCAATTACTATGAGACAACTAAAACAATCATCTATTGTATGTGTGGTTTCACAAAACGTCTTATAGTTACGTGTCATGTATGATACCACCTATGAGACAACAACTTTGTACATGCCTTTACTACGGTGGTTGCATTTAGCCTTTCATACATTTCTTTTTTGATAATGATTTAGCCTTTCATACATAACCCATGGATTTCCACAGGTTGAAAGTTATTGCACAGATCATACCTAAGCTTCCTCTTCGAGGCCACTGCAGTAGACATTTTATTCTTCCTTCCTCCGATACCGATAAGGCCACAGCGTCAACAATGTGTTCAACAGGGACAGGAGGACCTGTCATAGTCTCATAGATGCTTGTTGGGTGCTACTACCAGGGGTTGCCATCGCTGGTGCATTTTAATTAAGGAGGCGAAAAACTTAGGTGTCACACGGAAAGGAATCATGGGGAAATCGAAACCGAACACATTGGTGAAAAAATAGATGAAAGGGGATGACCTTTGCGCTTGGGAGGAGGGCATGTCAATGTTTCGCATGGGGAATGTGGTGGCGTTCTGGCAGTGTTGTCGCGAGAGGAAGGTGGCAGCATGCCGACGTCTTCGGATGGGAAAGGAACTGTCTGCCGGCGGAAGGGTGCACACCGGAAAGAAGGCACGACGGCGGGGTCTCCTGAAATGCCCTTTGGGTTTGATGCAGTGGCGAAGCTAGCGCACCGAAAACCATGGTGCCACTGAAGCTAGCGTCGCCCCTGGTTTGATGTCGTCCCATTGCTTTTATACGAAACACATTGTACATATTTAACACTTGCCTGGCTGGAGCTAGCAAACGTGAAACAAAAAACACATTGTTTTCCTTTTTTTTTGCATTAAAAATCTGCAAATTAAAAAAGGCCACCCCCTGCAAACAGACAACTATTCATTAGTTATCATCGCACAACATTGTACATATTTAACACTTGCCTGGCTGGAGCTAGCAAACGTGAAACAAAAAACACATTGTTTTCCGTTTTTTTGCATTAAAAATCTGCAAATTAAAAAAGGCCACCCCCTGCAAACAGACAACTATTCATTAGTTATCATCGCACAACATTGTACATATTTAACACTTGACTGGCTCAAGCTAGTAAACGTGAAACCGAAAACACATTGTTTTTTCAAAACAGAAAATACATTGGTTTTTTTGCGTTAAAAACTGCAAATTAAAAAATGCCACCCCTGCAAAACACTTGCCTGGCTGAAGCTAGCAAACGTGAAACAGAAAACACATTGTTTTCTTTTTGCATTAAAAATCTGCAAATTAAAAAAAGGCCACCCCGCTGCAATCAGACAACTATTCATTAGTTAATATTGCGCCTGCTGCGTCTTTGTGCGACAATATCGGAGTACTTTACCTGCTGCAGGGATCGACCAAAGTGGTCTGAACATTATTAGGTTTTGCTAACAACCGTGCTTGCCGCACGGTGGTGTCCGAGACCTGAACCGGCGTTATACCTTACCGAGACGTGGCTTGCACAAACGATGTGGTACAAAAAAGTTTCATCGCGTTCGCCCGGGGAAAAATATAATCGTCGAGCGCGCCGAGATGTACGAGCACGCGGGACTTTCCCTCGGCCCAAAGCCCTCGGAGAGCTTCATTCACAATCAGTTTTAATTTATTTTTCATTTCAAAAAAAAGTTTTAATTTATTTTTGCGAATTACATTCAGTTTAAAATTATATAACCCATTTTCTATTGTACCAAATTGACCATGCATTCAAATAATTTAGACAATATCACAAGAAAATAACATGTACATAATACACGACTAGTTAATTTCCATTAATTTTTCAATGGTGCCTCGATAACAACCGAGCTGCACGGTCGGGGTCTTCATTGTCCTAGCACGGCTTCAACAGACGATGAGCCACAACACTGGTGATGACCAAAGCACGTTAGGGTTTAATTTTTTTGGGAACTATTTTGTTTGTGATTTCTTTCCTTATATATCTTCTTCATCTGGAGCATCTCGCCTTATTGTATATGAGATTTCCTTTTTATCTGGGCGAAGAATCAAGTGCAACGTCTTGAACTTATTGATGTTTTCTCGTTCTCCTGATCCGCGCGGGCTCCAATGCACGTCAGCGTCAACCCCCTGCTCTACTGCTTGGATAGATCTCGAGGCACGGGCGTGCATGCTAGTGGCGGCGTGGTCACCAGATCATAGAGCGCTCTTTGTATCTTTACCATACATAAAAATAGGAGTTGTTGGATTGTGATGGTGGTTGGTCGTCCTCCCTCCCTCATGGCGCCGACATGTGGACTCTTCCCTCTAGCTCTGCAGAATGCTCCGGAGTCTTCCCGGCAGCCTGCAACTCCCGATCTTGGCGCAAAAGAAAAATGAAGACAGTATCCTGACCGCTACCCCTTGCCTTTGTTGCTGCATTTACTTACTCCCGTCGCTATCCCTCTGCTGCTGCCAGTGATTCGTTCCCTTACTTCCGCACTCTAGCCGCGACTCGCCGCGCACTGGCCGCCGCGTGCGGCCACACGAGACACGGCTTCCTGTGCTTCCTTGCTGCACTACTGCTTGACTATAGATGTGATGCTCCACGGATCCGGATGAATGGATAAGAACAAATGAACTTGACGTGGACACTGATTGGTTAACGAATGTATTTGGCAAATAAACTCTCCAATGAGCGAATACTCAAACAAGTAAACAAAAATATGTTTCAGGTTTCAGATTATTTCCAGCCTTATAGATTTAAAGCAGTTTTCTTTTAAAATAAAAAAACAATCTCCTAGCAATGCATGGAGTTCTACTAGGATGATGTGAGTTTAGAGTTACTGGTGATGGAGATGCTGAAGTAATGTTATCGCTGTGTGAGTTGGATTCTATTTTCTACCGAAGGAAAACTACATGTAGCAGGTTTTATAAATTCCTCTAAGCTATATGAATTTCTACATTGGAAGCCATAAAAAAGACATCATTGTGAAGTTGTGAACAAATACATGATTAGCTATGTCTTTTATTTGGTGTGCAACGACATGATTAGCCATGCACCTATATTTGTTTACATTGTTGATTGTTTTTTTGTTTGTGACAAACAATAACGTCTTGGTTTTAATTTAGTTTTATCGTAGCAAAGCACGGGCATTGTGCTAGTAAGAGGTCTAAACATAGGGCAACGGTCATACCTCTCTGCAGATGCAGAACCAGTTACCGAGCATGTCATCGATGCAAAGTGAAAAGGCACAGAGCAGATGACTGCTTGATTCAAGTGTGAGAGGACTGCGCTGGGATATCGATTCCGCAGCTGTCGGGTGTGTGCCAAGGCGGGGAACTAATGAGACAGTTTTGGAAGAAAACAGTCACACACAAGGGACAGGGTCTTGTGGTACCGGCACTGAACGGAGAACAGTCCACACAAGAAGAAGACAGTGTGTCAGTCACACTAGGAGGAGCCGCGCGCTCCGCCGCGCGCATTAGGCTTTCTTATTCGTTTTGTTATGTTTACATTATGCACAAAACAAATGCAAATGTGTCGTAGTCCCAGACGCCCATTGAGTTCTCAGGCCTGTTTGTTTTTTCTCCTATTTCCCGAGAGGAAAAAAAAATGCAGTGCATGCTCCTGTAAAGAATCCAAAGGAAAAGGCACTGACCTCACTGCAAAATCATTTGCAGCCATGCCGGACTGCCAGGTTCTGCTGGCCGCTCTCTCTGCATTTTTTGTTCGTCTCTCTCTCCATGATACTACTATATCTCGCTGGCTGGCAGGAGCGCAAGACACAGGCCACGCGGCGTACCTCTCCGCACAAGGGCGGCCACGCATGGACTTTTTCCTTTTCTTTTATTCACTCCCGAGTCACGAAGCCCATCTAATTGATGTCTCTCCCCTGCCATCATCAAGCAGCCTCCTCACAGTTCCTCTCTCCCTCAGCACAAACGCAGAGCTTGCAGCTCGTCCACCAGACCACCTCTTCCACACCTCCTCCTCCCCCTCCTCCTCCCTGTCTCGGTAGCAAGGATGCAAATGGCTTCTTCACGGCCTCATGCCCTCACCTCACCTTGGCCTGCGTTCAATCGCATCCAGGTTCTGGCAAAAAAAGGCCGAGCCATGGACTGAACCCAGACATGCCGCAGCTTGATCATAGTAGTTGTCAGCCTTATCCGGTGAAAGCCGTCCCTATCCTTGTTCATATCGCCTTGTCCATCTTCTTTCCTGAAACAGAGCTCGAGCTCAAGCAAAAGCACAAATTCTGCTAGAAATCCGCCATCTCCTGCACCCGGGCCAAAATTGTTCATCCATGTCCTCTTCTAGCCGCTCCTGCTTCCATGACATGGATCTCAAGGTCATTCCTTTGATCTTTTTCCTCATCCAACTCCTGCATCAAGCTCTTGGTTGCGAGATACCACTCTCCATTCACCTCCCTCCTCTCCACATCCGACGAAGGGAGGCCGGCTCTCGGTGAAGCAAGCCCAGCCACCGGCTCGACCATTACATGGTTGGGAGGCCAACTGGTAGCTGCGCCCGATCTGGTCGAGGGCGAAGTCTAAGGCCAGCCCGTTGCAACCACCATCGACGACGTGCAAAGGCTGGCCAGCAAAATCATGCCCAGTGTCCAGCTGGGTTAGCGTGATGCTGGCCTGGTTCTCCCCCTCGATCCACTAGTGCCTTGCCGCACCATGCATGGCAGCCCACGCCAGAACCGTCCGTCGTGGCCTAGTGCCCAGCTTCAGCAACCGACTTTGCAGGAGGCCAACAGGCTACGTGCCGAACCCGGGAGGTGGCCACGCCGTTCAAGTAAGACGTGCCAGATCCGGAAGGTGGCCACCTCTGCTTTAGACTATGCCATCAATTAGCTGCCGTCCGAGGCTTCTTCCTTCCCCTGTCCTGGCCATCTTCTTTCGCTAATTGTTATGCACAGGACGTGCAACGGGGAGAAGCGGGAAGGCACGCTCGGCACGGCAGGGCGAGGGGCCAAGACGGCAGACGACATCCAACAGCTCGATTGGGAGAAGGGGGAGGCGGCCTGCTTCGTGTGACGGGGAGAAAAGGAAGGACACGCGCGGCACGACAGGGAGAAAGGAGAGGTTGCAGGCAGCGCGCAGCAAACAGCGGCAGAGAGGGCGCGCAGGCGTACGATGCGGAGAAGCATGCAGAACGACAAGGGAGGGTGTACGCGGCTTGCTGGACAGAGGATGTCGTGTGTTAGGGGCAATTTCATCGTTTTAGACGCCATTTTTCAGCGTTAGAGAGGGAAAATGGACGATAGTGGCAACGAAGGCATAAAAATTTGGATAGATAGCAAGTAAGGAAGTTCAACTTCTAATATGGCGAATAAGGAAACCAGGCAAATTCTCAATTGCAAATAAGAAATTTTCTAATCATTGTATCCACTAACCGGCAGTCAGCATAGATGGCCAAAAAATCATGTCACATGGTTATGGCATTAGCCTTGTATAAAATCCTCATAACCAATACAATACTCTTGAAATGTGCAAAAAAAAAAACACTAGTTTGGCACTAGTCTAGCATAAGAAGGAAATCCTTCATAGAAGCATCACATATTCACGTGCCAAGGGAACGTGCCAAGGGAGCTGAAGTCTGGAGAGAGTAGTGACAAGAGATAGATTGAGATTGGTTCCACTTGACGAAATAAATTGCGAATAGATAGGGCCACAACTCACATCTGTTGTATGAATGGTATATTGCTCATATGAAGATGGCTTTCCACTCCATCATTTGTCAGGCCATCCACCTTCATCACCTCCTGATTAGCTTTGGAGTGGCCATTGCAGTCACGTTCAAGCAAATGTATCAGGTTGCAACGGTTTTATGTCATATTTACCAACGCTTCTATATCCGTAGTAATAGACCTTTGCAACGTTAGTTCTAGCAACGGATAATAAATGTGTTGGTATAGACCTTACCAACGGTTATTTAGATTTTAATTAAGCAACACATATATGCGTTGCAAAAGGGGTGTTTCTCTTGTAGTGTATGTGCCATCCATCCAAAATATAGACGGTAGTTTTGGGTTTTCATCATCATGAGTTGTAATTATTTTGATGTCGGCTCAATTTTCGTAGTAAGTTGAAAGCAGTAGAACACTCTCAGCTAATATCATCATTTTGGCTGACATGGACACCTTCCGGTGGTGACACACCACTGTCCGCTAAGGTGGTGGCCGCCACGTAACCTCAGTATGTCAATTTGCGCCACGACTTGTAAAAAGCTGATATGGACACCTTCCAGTGGCCGCATGCTGCTGCACACTCCGCCCAATCCAACGTGGACACTGGCATGCCAAGCAACGACGATCGATGGAGGTTAAGGTTGCTAGTGTCCGGATGCCGTGACCCGAGGAGCTGGCTCCTGTGACGCCTTTCTCCTCGCTCTTGTTCACTGATCTCTTCCACTATACCATTGTTGAATCAACACAAACCTCTCTCTCTCATATCAACGAGTTGATGATGTCACTGAGCAACTAAGAGAGAAAAGGCATTTCCTCCTTTTGAGCCGCCTGGGGCTCGAAGAGAACCGTCAAAATGTGGTTGAAGGCTCCTCTTCGCCATCTTTCACTTGCTCACACTACTATAAAACATATATATATTGTAACACACTCTTGTAACTCTTTTACTATAGTGTGTTAGTAACACATTGTTCTTGTTCTATATAAATGTGTTACAAGAAACTCTTTCAGTAACACCAAAATTAATATTACATCCAGAGTGTTACAAAGATTAAGATTGGTTACAATATATCAAGTCTAAGTGTTACAATAGAAATCTACTTGTAATGCAAAATAATGTTACAACAAAAGTGTTACAGTGCTAGAGTTAGAATTTGATTCCTACTAACTCATAAATTATATATGGTAAGTAAAAGTGTATGTCATGTAAATTTTATGAACGTACATGTCATAGACACACATATATTTGATTCATGTGACTTAATTTTTGTTATCTCACAGACACACATTTGTCATGTGGCCTTTCATAAAATAAAATACAGAATGCCTTTACACGAGAGTTGAACATGGATGCACGTTCGTTCCACGAATGATCGATGTGCGAGCCGAAAGATCCTAAATAGAAATTGAGTATAGGCGATGGAGGAAGATAGTGCCGCTGCAGGACCCTTGATCCATGTTCTGAGAAAAAGATTGCTGAGACAAATAGAGCAAGGAAAACAAAAAAGAGGAAAAAAAAACCAACAATGGTGGCCACAATGTGCCTCGGTATGTCGGTTTGTGCAATGAGTAGTAAGCTAAAAGCGGAAGGATAACCACAGCTCACAGTGCTTTGGCTAATGTGGACACCTTCATTTGGTGACACAACGCCATCCGCTAGGATGGCCACCTGTAGCGGTTGAATGTAGCCTCTGGATGCTACTTTGCGCCATCCGATTGTAGGACATGACTCCTCCCTCCGAGCAGGCTTCGCGTCTATCATGTCTCATCGATACTTGTTGAACGGGTTGTGGGCCGTGATGCGTCTAGTCGAGCTAGCAAGGTGATGACATGGACCACAAGTCACGAGTCATGCTCGACGCCAACAGTGTGGCCAACCGATGATTGGGCATGGTTCACTACTAGGTTGTTTACCGTCGGCAAGAAGGATGTCGTCGATGGGCAACGGTAGGGTGCCACCACGAAGGAGCAACCTCGCTCAATGACAGACAGAGATGGAGACCCCATGGTTAAACTAGGGCCTTTTTGGATCCAAAGTACTAACAATTAGTCTGACATTTGGATGCTAATTAGGAGGCCTAAACCTGAACTTATAAGAAAACTATTTGCAATTTTCTTGGCTAATTTGTGAGTAGAATCAAATGATCCTATAGTTAATCCATATAAATTTATATCGATTAGCTATAGGATCAATGGATTCTAAAATTAGCTAGGGATTATGCAATTAATTTTTCAAATTAGTTCATGTTTGGTCTCCTAATTGGCATCCAAATAAACTAAAGTTAGTCCAAAAGGCCCCAAACAGACTCTTAGAGTCATATATATTAAATATCTAGGGACATTAAGGATTTTGAAGTTAGGAAACTACTAATAACTACTTGCAATATAAACCTTACACCTCCTTTCGCCATCTACACGTTGTCAAGATCATATATTAAGTCGAATCCATCAGTGTTGACTTGTCTCAATTACAAGTCAT
Organism: Eragrostis curvula; assembly: GCA_007726485.1. Lineage (NCBI taxonomy): Eukaryota > Viridiplantae > Streptophyta > Magnoliopsida > Poales > Poaceae > Eragrostis > Eragrostis curvula. The sequence continues at coordinate 10,613,282 of RWGY01000005.1, forward strand.
GGATGTAAAGCTAAGGATCGATTATAAAAGCGTTTCATTTCCTATTAAACAATTTGGAGCATTAGTTTGTATCTCAATTACGATTTTACCCCTCGTTTTTCAACTTTGCAATTTTACCCTTTATTTTTCAAACTGAGGCAAAAACTTACCCCCATTTACCCCTCGTTTTTCAACTTTGCAATTTTACCCTTTATTTTTCAAACTGAGGCAAAAACTTACCCCCATTTACCCCTGCTTTGCTTCAAAACCAGGGGCAAAATCGCACCCATAAAGATAAATTTTTGCTTTATTTTAAAAAACCAAGAGTAAAATCACAAAGTTGAAAAACAAAAAGTAAATTCACAATTGGCTTCAAAACCAGGGGTAAAAATACCAAATTCCCCAACAATTTTCACTAACAAGATTCCTCTATCGGACTTGGCACACGCGTCAAACGCCATCTCGGATCATGCATTGAGCTCATACATACATTTGGGCAGACATTGTTTTGTTTAGAGAATGCTTGGTCCAGTTAAAACACAGATCACCACCACTCTGGAACTCGAAAAGAGCACAGAGCAAACAGGTAACAGAATATTCCTCATAGAGGAGTGAAGCAAGTTCCAGCGACCTGGGGGTTAAAAATTCGCGCAGAAGCATCCACAAGTAGCGCACAAAATTTAAGCAATTGCATCAATCTCACATGCTAGCACTACAACCACAATTTCCCAAAACCATGAGAAACTTCTTACTGAAACAAATTTGAAAAGCTTTAAACATTGTGGCAGAAATGCCTGACTCAAGTGTCTAGCTCTTGGAGGCCTTGTCCTTAGTCTTTTGGATCTTCAACACCTTCTTCACAATCTTCTGCTCCTCGACCAAAAACGCCCGAATAATCCTGTTGAGGCGCAGACGTCTTAGCTCACCCAAAAACCATGAAATCCAACAAATGATATATTATGTAAAAGATCATTACCTTTCTCTGACAGCAGTACCAGACAGAACACCACCATATGGACGGTTCACGGTCCTCCTGTTCCTTGGCAATCTAGACCTCTTGTACTCAGTAGGTCTCAGGTGAGGAATCTACAAGTGAATACTTATTACTTATAATGTGTTCATATCAAGAGAACAAGAAACTCCAGAGAGGAACTGATCGCTACTCTGTCATCTGCCTGATGTAGCTATCCTATATGCAGAAGGCAGATAAAAGCAACTAAGCATATGAATGAACAGAAAGTTCATCCAGGATCACTTGAAGCAATGCATGGTTAAGTTATATAGAGACATAATAAATGATGAACAGACTAAAATAAAAATCTCATGTCTTCATTATGTAACTTATGATGCATATAGTGTTCCCTATTAAAAAACTATCAGAGCAGAGCGCGCTGAAACTAAACTCTAAAAATATCAAATCAGTCCCAAAACTAAGAGAGTGGTAACAAACACTGAGCAAACAGACTGGTTGCACTATGAGCCGCGCAAACAGATCTAAATACTCATATAGGACAATAGAAATATGGCACTACAAAGGGCCTCATAGAGAAGATTAGGCTTAATCCACAAGAAGGTTAAGGTATATGCTCAATAATCCTAAGCCCAGTAACATCAGGAACAAAAGGAAAACACAAGTGCTTGCTACACTGTGGTTTGCCAAGATTGAAAGGAGATATAAAACAAGAATAGAGACAGTTAATACAAGATGAGAAATTTGTTATCAACTAAACATATTTGTATATGCAAAATGCTTTACACACGTCTACAACTGCACAGACTAAGAAACAGCCATGAGCCCTCACCGGTAATAAGAGAATTAAAAAATACCAACAACCACAAAATTGATACACATTTACCACCAGATATCTACAAGATAACAATCAGTAATATAATTATGTTGAACATCTCACAATACGTAAATCCACTAAAAGGAAAACTGAAAAATCTGTAACAAGACAGGTAGTGCAAAACAACCTATAGAAGTAGATTCAACACAACATTACGGTCAGAACTGGATATTTTCAGTGAGACCATTCTGCAGGGAGACTGTTGGAAAATTACTTCATACAATAAAAATGAACAGATGAGGGAAAAAAGGATACTAAAGGCCTCATTGAGAAGATTAGTCTTAATCCACATGAGAATTTCAGACATATGCTTGTCATGTTATCTAATCATCGGCCAGGTAATGCATAAAGAAACGGTGGACAAGAGTCAAACATCTTACAAGACAAACAAAATACAAGGAAGGAGGCACCACACAGTGATGTAACTACGACACAAAGGAATGTATAAAAAAATGTTGAGCAGACATGGGAACGCCCACAATTGAGGGATAACGGTCCAAACTAACGAAAAAACAATCAATGGGGCTGAATCAATTCCTGCACTAAAGATGCCGATCTTCAAATACCAATGATGGCACAGAACAATCTCATCCCACTATTCCCATCACAAACTACTTGATTGAGCTGATCGCGTAGCGTCCAAGTGCATAATCCATAAATAAAACATGTAGGTAGCACAGCAAACTAATGCAAGGATAGTAAACTAAGAAGAATGGTGAGAAAACACGTACTCCTTGGATCTTCTTCCCGGTGACTGGGCATTTCGGCCCACTCGCACGCTTGTTGGTGTACTGGTACACAAGCCTCCCACCTAATCAAGAACACCGTGAGTAACGATCCGCTAAAAAGTACCTAAATTTAGCGGCAACAGTGCGATATCAAATGAATCACATCACAGCTCAGAAAAATATAAACCCCACGCGCAGACCCATCTACTATCTAACCCACACACAAGCAGCGCAAGAACCCTAACAACGGCAAGAACAGTGCAGAGAATCGGAGGAAACTCGTGGTACCGGGGGTCTTGACGACGCGGGTCTGGTTGGACTTGGTGGCGTAGCTGTGCCGCTTCCGGTAGGTGAGCCGCTGCACCATCTTGCCGCCGCCGCCGCCGCCGCCTGCTCCCGGAGCTCTCCTCTGCGCGCGCGCTTCCTCTCTGTTGCGAGGCGGCGGAGGGGACTCGGGAGGGGGGAACGAGGGGTAGAGACGAAGGAGAGCTTTTATAGTGCGGCTGGCGGGGCGGATGACCTAAATCTGATGGTGAACGAATGATCCGCCGAGTAAATGGACGGTTCGATTAATTTCAGGGGATTTCCAGAGTTACCTGTGGACGCCTGGTAAAATTGGTCAAGATTCATGAACTCGATAAAACCATCAGTTCAAAAAAAAAAAAAAAACCTCGATAGAAACATAAATGCAGGTTGGATTTGGCTTTAAGAGCAACTCCGACAGGTTTCAAAAAACACGTTCCCAAAATCCAATTTTCCTTCTCAATTTTATCTAAGCAGCTTCATTTGCCATGTTTCCGCCGCCTCCTCCCACTCTTAATCGTGAAAAAGAAAAAGAAAATCTCTCCTCACAATGTCCCTTAATCGTGAAAAAGAAAAAGAAAATCTCTCCTCACAATGTCCATCCTCCCGTGTACCACACAGCCTCTCCCCTACCTCCTGCCTCGTGCCACGATCTTCGATGCACGACACTTCTTCTCACTCCCCCTCCTAATGGCTGCAACATGCCAGAGTATGCCCTCACCGCGTCACGATGACGTACTGACGGAGGCCGCGGCGGTAGAGAACGCCCATTCGCCACTGTCTGGCGAAGACCGCGTCCCTGTTGCGCCCTGTCGGCTAGCTCCAGCCTGACGGTCGCGCCCTACTAGAGGTTATGTTTCTGTCACGTCCGCTCGAGTTTGCCGCACTAGCTGATCGGGCACAAGACGTCTTTCACCTCTGCACAACTGGCGAGTGCACACGTCGCCTTGCCTAACCTCCGCACAAGCTGGCGAGCGCACGTCGCATTGAGCCAATCGGAACGAGGACTTGACAACCTGGATGATATCAAAGATAGTGTTGGATCGGAGATTAGAATATATTTTTTTTAGACTCATTGGAGATTGGATGTGATCGGGAGAAAATGCAATGGAAGCCACTAGGACCTAACCAAGTGATCATTGTTGCAACTCTGCCCATTTAAAGACCAATAATTCGATTATGTTTACCTTCAAATGAAACAGAAGGTAATTGTTGCACATCAGTCATTGTATACCATTATAAAAGCTGGTGAATCCAATAATACAGTGCACTTGACACACGCCGGCGTGAGGAGGCGTCATATAAGAACATGAAGTACTTCATGCAACCCCGTTTCTAGTCCAGGAATAACATGAAGCTTTTCATGCAAATATGGATATAAAAAGGAGTGGGAAAGAAAACAAAGCAAGCAAAACAAGAAATCCAAATACTATAAAAGGAAATGCAAAAAGGCAAAGTGGGTCCATACGTCAAAAGCGAGCCCGTTGTTTTGTTTTGGTGAAATGGGAATGGGTGTTCTATCCTATGGCCAGAACACGGTGGATTATCTATCTTTGATTTTGTCAGTATATGAGATTCGCCAATATACTTACCATTCATCCAAAAGATAGACTGTTGTTTTGAGTTTTCATCATTGCGGCATGAGTTGGTATATCTACCATCCATAAAAAAGATAGACGGTGGTTTTGAGTTTTCGTAATCGTAGCACAGCTTATGCATTGTACTTTATTTGATGGCGGCTCAATTTCTGTAGTAAGTTGAAAGCAAAAGAACACTCTCAGCTAATGGCATTTTGGACGATGTGAACACCTTCAGACGGTGACACACCGCCGTCCGCAAGCGTGGCAGCCACCACGTTGCCGCAGTATGTCAATTTGCACTGGTAGTTGTAATAAGTTGAAAGCGAAAGGACACGTACACCCGCTGCTCACAACATTTTGGCTAACAAGGACACCTTCTGGTGGCAACCGGTTGCGGTCTGCTCCAGCCAATCTATGTAGGCACTTCCATGGACTGCGGCAATGATTGAAGGAGGTTAGGGTTGCTAGGTTCCTGTTGCTTGTCACCCGATGAGCTACTCCCGGCTCCTTCCTCCTCGCGCTCGTCCACTTGCTTCTCGTCTTCTTGTCGAATCAACGCAACAACCTCGCTCTCTCTTCTCAACGAGTTGATGATGTCACTGCCCAACCAAGTGTTTTTAAAGTGTGGTTTGAAGGGTCCTCTTCGTCATCTTCCACTTGCTCATGTAGTCGCACTACATAATCTTGGGCACACTCACTTAACACCCAAAAAGGGTTGCATGTGCTCCATCCCTAACCAAGTGATCTGTGATCACTATTGCATAACTCTTCCCATGTCAGGTTACCAGTAATTTGCTTATATTTTCCTTTAAATGAAACAAAAATTAATTATTGCACATCAATCATCATATACCCTTAAAAATTGGTGAACTCAACAATACAGTGTGCTTTACACGCGCTCACGTGAGGAGGCGTCACACAAGCTTGAAGGAATTTATTTCCATGACACAACCCAGGCCGTTTTCAGTCCAAGCTTGACATGAAGCTTTCCACGCAATATATGAACCTAAAAAGGAGTGCGAGAAAACAAAGCAAGAAAAAAAGAAGAAGAAGAAGAAGAAAAAGAAGTCAAGGGACGGGGTGCTTGTGAGAAGAACGTAAAAACGGGTTCCATACAGAAACGAATGGGTACGGTGTTTTTGGGAAGGGTGCTTCTGTCATTGCACAGCCCTGTTGAGTGGAAACTTTTTTAATAAGGGAAAATTGCGGACCCCCCCCCCCCCCCCCCCCCAAAAGAAGTCACCTTGAGTTTGATTTCCCCTCCTATAATTGAATTTGTTGCAAAAACCCACTAAGTAATTATGCCTTGTTCAATTATCCCCCTTAAGCACATGTGCTTCTTTGATTACCATCCTGTTTGGTCTTATGTGGAGTCACTACGAGATAGCCCACCCGAATGGCCCTAATTGTTGTTGCACATGCTATATCTTCAAACTCGGCATCATCCCTTTAAGTGCATGAAGAAGATGATTCATCGGCCGATGTTGTATGGTTCAGGCTTCGAACAAGTGGACCTCACCGAGTGTCACGTTGGACATGTCTTAAGTGGTTGATATGTATCACAGCGACTCCACATCAAAGGTAAAGGACCCGGGTCATCAAGAAACATGTACTTAGAGGGACAAATCAAATCAAGCCTAATTACCTAGTAGGCTTTTGCAACAAAATGAGTTATAGGGGGATTAATCAAACTCAAGTGACTTCTTGGAGGGTCTTTGCAAGTTTCCCTTTTAATAAAGATAAAAACATGTCACAATGGCACGTGTTACATGTCGTAGTGGCAAATGAACGTATAAGTAGCGAACCGAGCTAATGTCATGGTAAAATAGCAAAGCCCATAATAGCCAAATGGTGAAGTTGCAGAAATCTCTCCTTCAGGCGGATGGACCGCGAGTCCGCAGGAGCACCATGACTGCAAACAAGGGCCTCGACGAGTGACTTCTTCGTGCCGTCGGAGGCGCTAAATGAGAGTTCTATCAGGCACGGCCCACGCAGCAACCGCCTTATCGGATCATGCATTGAACTCATACATACATTTGGGCGCCATTGTTTTGTTTAGAGAATGCTTGGTCCAGTTAAAACACAGATCACCACCACTCTGGAACTCGAAAAGAGCAGAGCAAACAACAGAATATTCCTCATAGCCGAGTGAAGCAAGTTCCAGCGACCTGGGGGTTAAAAACTCGCACAGAAGTATCCACAGGTAGCGCACAAAATTTAAGCAATTGCATCAATCTCACATGCTAGCACTACAACCACGGTTTCCCAAACCCATGAGAAACTTTACTGAAACCAATTTGAAAAGACTTAAAACATTGTGGCAAATGCCTGACTCAAGTGTCTAGCTCTTGGTGGCCTTGTCCTTAGTCTTTTGGATCTTCAACACCTTCTTCACAATCTTCTGCTCCTCAACCAAAAAAGCCCGAATAATCCTGTTGAAATGCAGACGTCTTAGTTCACCATAAAACTATGAAATCCAACAGATGATATATTATGTAAAAGATCGTTACCTTTCTCTGACAGCAGTACCGGACAGAACACCACCATATGGACGGTTCACGGTCCTCCTGTTCCTTGGCAACCTGGACCTCTTGTACTCAGTAGGTCTCAGGTGTGGAATCTGCAAGTGAATATTTATTACTTAGAGAATGTGTTCATATCAAGCAAACAAGACAAAATCCAGAGAGAATTAATCGCCACAGTCATCTGCATGATGCAGCTATCCTATATGCATACACATGAATGAACAGTCAAGTTCATCCAGGATCACTTGAAGTGCATGGTTACAAGTTATATATAGGTGTGATGCATGATCAACAGAGTAAAATAAAAGGCCCATGTCTTCATTATGTAACTTATGATGCACATAGTGAGACAGCAGTTTCCTATATTAAAACTATTAGAGCATGCTGAAACTACACTCTAAAAAAACAAATCAGTCCCAGATCTCAGACAGTTATGACAAACACTCCAGAAGCTATCCATACAAATAAGATGGTCACAGGGTCATCAGTTAAGAGTGAAAAAAATTCACTGTAATCAAATTTACTACAAAATAAGCCATCTGAAATATGCATATGATCGTCGTTCAACCCAACAAGGTCAAGAATGCACTGGTGGAGAGAGAGCAAACAGACTGGTTGCACTACGAGCCACACAAACAGACTAAGAAACGGCCATGGGCCCTCAGCGGTAATAAGAGATTTTAAAATATCAACAACCAAAAAACTAGCAACACATTTACCACCAGAGATCTACGGAATAACAATCTGAGGAATAAAATTATGTTGAACATGTCACAATAAGTAAATCCGCTAAAAGGAAAACTAAAAAATCTATAATGAGACAGATAGGGCAAGACACCCCATAGAATCAGCAGCAAAGTACTTAGTCAACACAACATTATGGTCAGAACTGGATGTTTTCAGTGAGACCATGCTGCAGCAGTAATTTTTGGCTGAGAAAATCTATGACAGGGAGAGTGTTTGCAAAATCACTTCATTCAATAAAACTGAACAGAGGGGGGAAATATCACTGAAAGGCCTCATTGAGAAGATTAGTCTTAATCCACATGAGAATTTCAGACATATGCTTGTCATGTTCTCTAATCATCGGCCAGGTAATGCATAAAGAAAAGGTTGACAATGGTCAAGCATCTTACAAGACCAACAAAATCTAAGACAGGGAAGCAGGCACCACACAGTGTGAAGTAACCACGATACAAAAGACTGCATAAAATATGTTGGGCAGATATGTGAACGCCCACAATTGAGGGATAACGGTCCAAACTAACGAGAAAACAATCAATGGGGCCGAACCCCAATGACGGCATAGAACAATCTTATCCCACTATTCCCATCACAAACTACTTGATTGAGTTGATCGCGTGGCGTCCAAGTGCATGATCCATAAATAAAACATGCAGGTAGCACAGCAAACTAATGCAAGGATAGTAAACGAAATAGAATGGTGAGAAAACACGTACTCCTTGGATCTTCTTCCCGGTGACTGGGCATTTCGGCCCACTCGCACGCTTGTTGGTGTACTGGTACACAAGCCTCCCACCTAATCAAGAACACCGTGAGTAACGTCCGCTAAAAAGTACCTAATTTTAGAGTCAACAGTGCGATATCAAATGAATCACACATCACAGCTGGGAAAAATATAAATCCAAAGCCCAGATCCATCTACTACCCAGTCCACACACGAGCAGCAATAATCCGATTATATTAACATCGCCAAGAACAGTGCAGAATCGAAGGAAACTCATCCTACCGGGGGTCTTGACAACGCGGGTCTGGTTGGACTTGGTGGCGTAGCTGTGCCGCTTCCGGTAGGTGAGCCGCTGCACCATCTTGCCTCCGCCGCCGCCTGCTCCCGGAGCTCCTCTCTGCGCGCGCGCGCTTTCTCTTGTGAGGCGGCGGGTGAGGGGACAAGGGAGGGGAAAGAAGGGCACAGACGGAGGAGAGCTTTTATAGTGCGTCTGGTAGGGCGGATGACCTAAATCTGACGGTGAACGGATGATCTGCCGAGTAAGTGGACGGTCAGATTAATTTCACGGGATTTTCAGATTGATTTACAGGTTGACTCATGGTAAAATTGGTCGAGATTCATGAACTTGAGAAATTACAGGGCTTAGATTGGATGCTTAAAAGAATCAAGTTCATCTTAAGAAGAAATTTCCACCTTGAATAAACTTTTGCTAGTTTTCAAGCATATCTTTATGGTTTAGTAGATATGAAGTATAGTATATTCCCTCCATTCCACAATGTAAGCATTCCTATAATCCTAATGCAAAATTAGTCAAGTAGGTAAAAATCATATATACACTTCTTTTTAACTCAGCTCATCAACTATTCACCCGCGCACCAACCCACAATATTTTGTCCTATCTATAAGAATGCTTACATTGTGGGCAAAATTTTAAATTCTTCAAATGCTTATATATTGGAATAAAGGGAGTATTTTGAAGCTATGACATACGCTTTCATGCGTAAAATATGTAAGCACGTGTTCCTTTTCTTTGTTAAATGAATATGGTTTATTAAGTTGCAAGTGTTTTGGTAATAAGTAGCATATCGTGGAAAAATAGCATAGTTATAGAAATAAAAGTAGATATCCAGTTAAATTAAGAATACCAAAACACGTAAAGTGTTGATGTTTGCATCGTTTGAATGTTTGCCCATGTTTGGCCCAACCATATAACAAACATCACATGTAAATACTGCAACTGCGGCGCCCTTATTCAAATGTTCTTAACCAAAGTATTACTTAAATCATCATGAAAATATAAAATGTATCCAAAATTCCCATTAAATATTTTTTTTGTTAATTATGTACTATCTAGAATGCGTGTCCATTGATATTTTCTGTCCATATTATGAGAAAATCTAATAATCTATAAATTATATTGGTAGCTAATTTAGGTCCCAAACAAAGTGTGCTTGGAGTTTTTGAATAAAAATACTTTTGTGGAGTAAAACATGGAGGTGTTTGGATGTTATCAAAGTCGTAGTATAACTAAAAAGAGCAATCATTTTGAAGTTCTAGAAACTCCGATTCTGACATCTTTTTTTTCAAAACCATGAAACTGTATTGTTGTACTTTTCAAAAGCGTAGTTTGTTGATATTATAGTTTTCAGAAACATGACATCCAAATTGATCCGTATACATACAAATAATCAATGACATTGACATACTACATGAGACTAGGAGTAGCGACCATACTATAAAAAAATGAATTTGTAGCGATGAAATAGAATTAACGTGTTGTTAAACATGTGTTCGATTATTCAATTCGCTAATGAGTTATGCTATTTCTTTCATGTATTCAAAATTTATATTCCTACAATTTATAACAAACTACTCTACCTTGCTTAAGAATTTATACTAGTGTTTACCTTGTAAGGTAATTTAAAAAATGTTTGATTAACCCTTTTCAAATGTGGAGCCATACGAAATATTTTTGTTGGAATAATTCTTTTGCTTTTGCGAAGTCATTGGAATAATTCTTTTCACAGGTGATAAAGTCTTAACCGAGTTGAGGCAACCAAAAACAAACATACAATTCTAAAATTTTATTTGAAACCCTTTTTAGCAATACTCCTACAACGTTTGATAACTTTAAGGTGCTCAGCAAAATCGAGGATTAATTTAGTTAGTAATAAGACAAGAAAAATAAAAAAACTCCTGCAACCGATGCAGAAGAGAAGGGATACCTGCAACTGCAAGACCAAAGCCAAATTAATATTTTTCTTCTTTTCTTCTGTCCCCTCGCCGTCCTCCTCTCTTTCGTCACCCACCGCCCCGAGATCTCCCCTTCTCTCTCCTGGCCCGCTTTCTCTCTCTATCGCTTTGATCCGGCAATGGCCGCCTCCACCCCAGCCACCGCCGGCGAGCTCCTACGCATCGAGCCCCTCGAGCTCCGCTTCCCCTGTAAGCCCCCTTCCCTTCCCACCTAGTTTATTGTTTTCTCTTGTTTTTGGAAAAAAATCCTTTCTTTTTTTTTTCCGTTCTTCTTTCTGCGGGTGTGGATCGATTCGTTCCTGACCTTCGTGATGTTTACTCTTGAGCAGTCGAGTTGAAGAAGCAGATCTCGTGCTCCATGCAGCTGTCGAATCACAGCGACGACTTCATCGCCTTTAAGGTCCGTCTATCCTTCGATTTTCTTATTTGGTGATTCTTGTGAATTGACGTAGAACCCTAGCAAGGATTGATACCACGCTGTCTCGGGCTGTTGTGCTGCTTGATGAATTTGTTGATGGCATAACTGGAAACCTGTTATCCACGAATCCGTTCGTTGAATTTGGTCAAAATGTAGTCTTCTCTATATGCCTGTGGTGCCGTACCTTCAAATTGGATGTTGGCATATCTTAAAAGGGCGATTTGAATGATTCAACAGCCGTAGAATATTTTCTTCTTCTTTGGGCATTACAAAAACCGTAGAATGCCAACACTTGGTATCTGGTAACTCGTATCCTGGTATGAAGGTTTGATGCCTGGAAGTGTCATATTGTTTTCCTTTGATATCCAACTATTAAGTTGTAGTATACCATGTGAAAAAGGGAAAAAGAAGAAGAAGAAAAATCGACCTTGGTAGGGTTATTTCGTTTTTGGAAATTTTTGTGCATTGTGATTTGGTTTCCTGTTGGAATTTGCCATGAGGTTATCTCTATGTTTTCTTACTGTTTCAACAACGTTTTGTGTGACATCTCTTTGTCCTTCCAAGTGCTTTGTCAAAGCTAATTTTTATGCAGTAGATACAGCCTAATTTTGGATCAGATAATTTGAAGGTGGTTTTATCGTGTATCTATATTCCTGGTTGACTGTTTTCATGATTCTTCAGGTAAAAACTACAAGTCCGAAGAAGTATTCAGTACGACCCAACACAGGGGTTGTTTCGCCACGGTCTACTTGTGATGTCGTTGGTATGTGATTCTAGCATACACCAGATGTGATTTCTTTGTGAACAATAATGCTCCATTTCATGTTTTTTATCTATATACTGTTGCAGTGACAATGCAAGCACAACGGGAAGCTCCGCCTGATATGCAGTGCAAAGATAAATTCCTGGTCCAAAGCGTTGTTGCACCTGCTGGTATAACTGTGAAGGATGTCACAGGGGACATGGTAATTAGCGAGTTTTCTGAAAAATATGCTGAAACACTACATGCATAATGATGAAGTTTTCTTTTTATATAGCATATTTTTCTAAAATTGAATAAATTTTAGATGTGCACCTTATTATATTATTGGCATTAACTGTGGTGTTGCTTGCTTCACAGTTCACAAAGGAGTCTGGAAACAAGATGGAAGAGGTCAAATTGCGAGTGACGTATGTTGCTCCTCCGCAGCCACCGTCTCCAGTGCCAGAGGAATCTGAAGAAGGTTCGCCATCTAGGGTTTCTGAATCAGAAAACAGTGATGGATTCACCAAAGTGAGTTACTTGACTGTTGATCTTTGACTTACCTGTTTATCATTCTTTTCTTGTCTGGAGGATTTTATATTTGCTGAAATTGTTGCAGGCACTGAGAGAACGCATGGATTCTCAAGAAAAATCTTCGGAGGTCAGTTATAATTCTGATTGCTTTGTGCTTATGAAATACAGCTGACATTTTGAAGTTAAATATCTTATGTTCCGGAGTGTGGGTGTTGCAGGCTGGAGCTTTGATTACGAAGTTGACTGAAGAAAAGAACTCTGCGATTCAACAGAATCATAGACTTAGACAGGAACTTGTAAGTGCAGCATGGAATTTATCATACCAGCCTATTGTATTGTAGCTTTGTATCGCAAATTTTGTGAAATCGTAAAATTGGGTAACTTATCTAGCACAAACTAACTGCTAGGTGTTATCATTTTAACCCCTTTGTTTGGCATCTCACCAGTATGAAAAGATACCAAGATAACTGTAGCAGTAGTACTTATACACAGAAGATTTTGAGTCTGGACTTAATTTGTGTTTGAGAAGTAATAAAGAGGAACCCTCTATATTTAATGTGTTTTTATAATAATAAGAACTGTATGATATCTGCAAGTTTTTGGTATTCCCTTATCTTTAGCATATATTTGAGTGGACTTGAATCCATTCAGAAATTTTGAATCAATTTGATGGCCCAACCATGAATTATAATATCATTATTGCACCACATGCTGATTTGAATAGATGTCTTGTTATTGACATAAGCACACAATCACATCTGCCAACATGGGCACCATCATGAAACATTAAACAACATTTGATTTCTTTGCTTTCAACATTAGTAGTCACCAATAGAATGTGGCAACATATGCAACCTTTTTCTTTGAGATCTTATGAATATTAGAGCTTTATAAGCTGAAAAATTAAGTGAAGCAAAACATAACCAAGCTTATCATACATATGTTAAGTTGGGACAGGTGAAATCTGCGATGCTGGTACATTTGCTCTGTCCACCGAGACTGGCAATTGAACCCATGTTAATCAAAGACGCGCTTTTCATTGGTGTTTCCATGTTAGAGATGGCAGTATGGAGCTCTCCATCTGTCTGTCTAGGTTATATATTTTCTGAAGATAATTAGTTGCTCATGCATTTCTTGTTGAAAAGTGATGTCCATTGCAAATATCATTTATTTGACCCTAACATTATGCACTGAATTCGTTCTGTAAGTATTCGATAATTCTTTGTCTCTACTTGTGAGTCTAAAACCGTATGATCAATCATTTATGCAATTTTGTATTTTGACCCATGATGTACCAAATAAAGTAGAAGTATTGCTCTATGGGCTCTGCAAAATATTTTCTGCTCTTGTTATTGTAACAATGTCTTCCTGTACATTAGATTAGGCACCCAGAATAACTCATACCATTCTTAGAAATCAGATGAGAAACTGGAACTTTACATGAGCCTTGCCTATTGCCCAACAAAGCTGAATGTAATGGTTCTGAGGCACTCTTAAATGCAGTCCTGTTTTAGATTTTGTAATATCTCATTGTCACTATGCTTAACACTTGACTCTGGCATCCCATGTAACAATCCCAAGACAGCTCAATTTGTGGTTTCTTTGTTCCTCTCGGAAAAGGAAAATACGTTTGTGCTACATGGTTAATATCGAGATGTGGCCTTGATTGGATACCCCATGTAAAAAATTGTCTATTCTAGTCTTGAAAAAAGTTATCTATTCTCGTGATCTTTTAGGCCTACTTGTGCCAATAAGACCTTCATTAGTTCTTTTAAAGACCGCAAGAATGATAATAAATGATTCATGGTGCTCTAATTAATTCAATATAAATTGGCATGACAAATGATAGTATGAACATGTAACTGCATTTCCTAAACTTAAGCTTAATCTTGTAACTGCGTGTGGTAAGGCATTTCTTACACATTTTGGTGTCACCTAAAAGACCTATTCGAGACCTATGCCTGTTAAAAAACCTGCATCTATAAAAAGTTTGTCTACTGTTTTCATTTTTTTCTGATCATGTGATGAATTTGTGGTTCATTGTTGTCATTTGTTTCTGATCATGTGGCAGGATATGGTGAGACGGGAGATCAGCAAGAGGCGTGGAGGCGGCTTTTCCTTTATAGTTGTCATAATTGTTGCTTTGATCGGCATCTTCCTGGGCTATCTGATGAAGTCATAGTTCTTCAGGCTGTCCTTCGGCCATATCAAAGACAACTGGACTTACATTCATGCGAATTATGTTTGGGAACTTGAAAAGACCATTCAAAATCAGATGTCGTGAAGTTCACCTTTCTGTTTTGTCAATATAGTAGTGTGTATGTGAGAAATCCTGAGCCAGTTCAGCCTCTTCTTTTGTTGTTAATTTTGTTGAGTGCAGTTGTGTGATTGGCTGACACTGTAACTTGAAAAATGCATTAATTTCTGTGTTCACATTTTAGCATTATTCTTTGTCAATGGCAATATGGTCTTGTTTTGTTGCGCGTTGCTGTACATGCTGCATAAATCTGTTTTCTCACAAAGTGCTCTCTACTAAGCAAAAGGCTTTGATAATTTGTTTTCCATGCAGTTATAATTCAAGTTGATTGCAACTTGTCTTGTTGATTATTCCACTGGATGCAATTGATGTTGATTGCATGGATGGTGCTGGTGAGTTGAAGTTTTATGGATGACCATAACCGGTTAATCTATGAACAGTAGGCAGTAGGTGATGAATGCCCAGATGTGGCCCTAGGAGGCAACAGGTGATGAATGCCCAGAAGTGGCCGCATGTTTTCTGTAACCATGGGAACCTTTAGTAATCCACTGTTCAAAAAAAAAACCCTCATTTCGAAACTGTTATTACATTAGGGGTCGAAATCTGCATGTTGGATCAATGCAAATATGTGGTAACTTCGGCATATATTCAACTAAAATTGGAAAAATATGTACAGCCATTTGTCTTTGTCAACACATTCCTCAACTCAAAAAATTCTTAACCTTTCTTCAGACACTGTTTACATGTACAAGGAAGCCAACATTCCCAGCAAAATGCAGAGTTGGCCATTCCGGTATCTTGTACAAAGGGAAGTTCCCTTGTATCTATCCTAATTGTACAAAAATCACATACAAGCCTAAACATGTGCTAATGCAACTAATACTGGCCCCACCTTATTGCCCACGATATTTACAGTGTGCCTGAAGAAAAACAATCTTTGGGCCCTGGAACTTTCGAAGTGTTTTCACCTCTATCTTCTTGAACCCTTGAAATTGATCTAAACACACATTTCTTCTATCTTCTACCTTGCATCGACGACAATAATGTCTAAGCAGCATGGAGCGATCTGCAGCCACATCTCTCTGCCTCTTTTCAGTTTCAGATCAGAACTGATGAAGACAGGCAGTGGGGAGCAGAAAACTGCGACTTCTAGCTAGGAATCCGCTGGAGCTACAGAACTCTAATCCATAGTGCATTAGTTCGCCTCGAGTGCAACCAGATTGCACTTACACTTCATCTGAGTATGTACCTTGTGCCTCGGCATTCTTGGTCACACTAGAGGACACCTTTCCCTTCAGTTCAGCACAGACAAGCTGTGTCAAGAGGAGCCCGGCAAGGAGAGCTGCTGCCATCAACATTGTGAACACTGCACTCCAACTCTTGGATGAAATGTATCCTGTCAGCAATGGCCCGACCGCAGCGCCGACAGACCCTGTTCCATCAATGATTGCTGTCACTGTGGCCAGTGCTCGGGAATTGCCATTCAACGAGCTGTGGGTACCAAGGTCAGCTGACACTGCAGTTGTGATCAAGGCATAAGGGCCATTCACAAACATGCCAGTGATGAACATGAGGCAGATATTCCACATTATAGACACACTTCCATATGTGCGGTACAAGAAGAGGGCAGGTATCGCACAATACATGAAGCTAGCAGCTGTGACTGCTCGTGCATTTAAGCGATCGGAGATGTGACCGGCAAGGACTCCTCCCAACACACCACCAACATCAAAGATTGTTGATAAACTGCCAGCCATAGCATCGGAGAGGTACTCATTGCCAATACCTGAAACAAGGACTATTAGGGAACACAGTTTGGTGGACAGTTGAAACTTTTTAAAAAGACACCAAAGGTTAACTCATCAACAGAACATAATGCCATGCAGATTCAAAGGATGTGTAAGACTTACGTGTATGACTGATGTAGAATGGTAGCCAATACAGGAAGGTGTATGCAACCAATTTGGAGAAGAAGAGGCAAAGAGCAAATGGCGCAACTCCAGGAATCCTCCATGCCTCTAAGAAACCTACTGCCTTATGCTTCACTTCTTGGCCTGGTTCTAAAAGAGGCTCCTTCACAGAATTTTTCTCACAGCTATATTCCCCACTGTCGATGTCTATCTCCATTACCTCGGGATTAACTGGCAAGAATATAAAGACCACCAGCCCAACAAAAGCCATAATAAGGCTGGGGATGGCAAAAGACCAACCCCATCCAAACTTCAGCAGGAACGCAGCAAGCAATGAGCCAGCTATGTTCCCAATAGAAGTGTGTGCATTCCATATGCCCATGATCAAACCCCTCTTGCTCTTCCCAAACCAGTTTCCAACGACTGCAACAACTGAGGGCCATCCGATTGATTGAAACAAACCAGAAGCCATCTGAATAACCAAGAAATAGTAGAAGTTGTGAACATTTAACCAATATCCAGCGCCGAAGAGAGTAGTGAATATGGCAGTCCCAAGCATGCCAATTGTCAGAAAGATCCTTAAATCCATGCGGTCACCAATATGTCCAGCAAAAAACATCCCAATAGAATATACGGCAAGGAATGCAACATCTATCTCACCAAGCAATGCTGAACCATCAACCGTGTTAAATGGCAACCAACCAACGTTAAGGCTATTGTGTGTGTGCAATCGGCCCCAGTGAGAGAATCCCACCTTCGTCTGGGGATCAAGCGCACTCTTAACAATGCTTGTGATCTTCCGAGTCATATGAAAACATGCATATGCGAAGAATGTAAGGACCAGAACAAGCGTCTGGTAACTTCTTAGTGAGCTGGCACCGCCAAATAACCGAAGACCAGGAGGTTTCCTACTCATCATCTCATGCGACTGAGCCATGAGAACACAAGATTGTTCACAGGGTTACAGAACAGTTCGTGCCACAGCAGAGAGACACCTCCTGATATAAGTGATTACCACCTGAAAGCGTCATACAAGAGTTTAATTAGGACGATCAGCGAAACTGAGTACATCTATTGCATGTTGAGAATTGAAACTCTGGTTTTCCCATTATCTAAAAAAATGTTGAGAATTGAAATAGAGAACTCAAGTTATACATATGTTATGCAAAATCACGCAGCTGAAAATTAAAATTAGCTGTGTACTAGTTTTTCAGTCAGAATTACTCAAATACGGGGAAACTTTCGACCGATATCAAAATACTCTTGTGAAAAATAAAATGATAATTTCCCTCAAACAAATGATCCACTTGTTTTCTAGACCAGTTCTCTGGCCACAGGTCCAAGAGACCAAAATCACTGAAAACCGATTATTGTGAGTTCTACTCTTCTTTCCCCCATTAACAAAGACTACCAATTTTGATCTCCCATAAAATACTTGGTATCCCCCAAGACCTCGAACTAATCGAAATTTGAGCAAATAAATGCCCCTGTTGACTCATAATTTTAGCCTAACTGCACTGCCAAGAAGCCAAAACAATTGACTTTCTCCCAAGCAGAAGCATACTTTTCAATGTTTCCGGATACAGGTAAGAAGCTGATTTTGAAATTTTGACCCCAATGTCCTTCCCAAGATGTCGCAAGTTCAGTCAGAAGCTAAACTAC
This sequence comes from Eragrostis curvula, assembly GCA_007726485.1. Lineage (NCBI taxonomy): Eukaryota > Viridiplantae > Streptophyta > Magnoliopsida > Poales > Poaceae > Eragrostis > Eragrostis curvula. The sequence goes on from RWGY01000005.1 coordinate 10,631,488, forward strand.
CGTTCTTCTAATTCTAACAACGATTCAGGGGAGATAAGGATATCGCCTTCTCCCACAATTCCTCGACGGAATTCCCCCGCCGATTTCCATACAAAACCTCCTAAACCCATTAGAGCAGTACTACCAAATTAAGCACCGCTAAACGGAGAATCCAATAAATCGAAAAGAAACAAGAAAAACGGGCTATGGATTGAGCCCAGAACCAGAGAAAATAGACAGGGGAATCCAGAACAGGACGGGGTTCGGACAAAGCACGGACCTTGTTCAGAGCCGCGGGGGGCTCCCAGTGTCCCGGCGATCTGTGCGGGGCGTGGGGGCGGAAGCCGGCGCTGGATCTGCGCCCGTTTGGATTGGGCTCGGTTCAAATGCGCACGCGACGCAATGGGGATGGTGCACGAGGAGGAGAAGAGGGGAGCGTTTCTTGTTGTGGTGTTCTTGGTGAGCTCGCTTTGCGTGGTGCGAGGTCTTCGAGCAGAGGAGGCTCGCTCCCTTTATTCAGACGCTCGACGGACTTTTCTCGGTATTCACGATGCTGCCCCTGGACCGATATGCCCCTCACTCTGGGGCAGGTCTCCTCTGTCCTCTCTACAATTTGCTTATAATGTCCCCTAAAAAAAAAACAATTTGCTTATAAAGGGCGTGTTCGGCGTTTTAGAGTCTAAAATTTAGAGGGGTTTAAACACAAAAAATCTTGTCTTAAATAAAGTTTAATTACAAAACTAACTGCAGAACCCCCCCTCTAAATCGCGAGACGAATTTAACGAGGGTAGTTAAGCCGTGATTAGACGATATTTACTGTAGCATCACTGTAGCAAAACATAGATTAATTAGGCTCATTAGATTCGTCTCGTAAAGATATACCCATCTGTAAAAAGGTTTTATCATTAGACTTTATTTAATACTCCTAAATAATAAGATTCTCTTTAGAGTTAAATTTTAGAGGGGTCTAAACGGTGAAACGAACACACCCAAAGTTTATGTTTTAGAGTTTGTAGGCTAACAAGTAAGTAGATTAAGTCTTAGTTTTTATATTAGGCTGAAACAAAACAATTATCCAAATACAATCATAGTTGTGCTAATCAGTCCATTCGGGAGGAGCTCTAGTTTTCACTTTAAGGCCCCCTTTGGAACGCAGGATTTTCACAGGAATTGTACAGGAATTTCACAGGAATCAGTTGACTGTTCACAGGAAAAACGCAGGAACGGGAAAAAATCCCGCGTTCCAAAGGCGCCCTAAGAGAAAGATGCCGGCGTGCTAGGACATCAGTCTCGCTCCCTGCCAACGGAGCACGCGCTTGATCCGTTAGAGAGCAGATTAATTATTGTTGAGTGCCTTTGCTAATGACACCAGCTGGTGGTCACAAACATCGAAGCAGATGAACTCAGACACATTTAATTTTTTCTTTCGCGAGGCAACTCAAACGTGTAATGATTTTTTTGGACCAGTGCTTGCTTTGAACGCGCGCGCGTAATGCATTTTGCACATTGTAGTAGGAGTGGTCTTTAGATTTTCTGGTGCAAGAAGAAGACCAAGCAACCACAAAGGGCTTTAATGGAATGTCACCACATTATTTGAGAACGTTAGAATACAAAGTGCTTGATACAAGCGCGTAAAGAGAGAATCATTAAGCACCGATACGAAAAATCTTTTCTATCATAAAAAAAATTGCTTTATTGGTCTAACCAACTTGCTACTACTAGTACTAAACAAGATATGGACACTGAAGTTATGATCTTTGATTTATATAAACACCTAGTGTGAAAAATTAGCCGATCTTTTTACATAAACACCTCTGTAAGCATCTTCTATATCTTTCTAATCATTAGATGCTCCTTCACTGGGTGCCGAGCTCTCGGATATTTTACCGGATGCCACTACATGCCACTATGTTCAGTGAGTGCTTGATCTTTAATCAGTTGCACTGGTTACTAGTGGTAGAAGTACTCTGATTTTACTCACCTACCGCACCAATCAAGATCAGAGTAGGTCTTCTCGATAAACAGACCCAGCTATTTTATCTGATCACTGACACCGGTCTATTTGCATCTGTATGTACACACTAATTAAGACGTGATATGTCCTACTGCTTGTTTGTACAATTGTACAAGAACTGACAGGCAGAACGGTATTTTGTTACTCTGTTAGCATGAATAACTAATCCTACGTGTCGTCATGATGCTTCTAACTTGATACAATGGAGCACATGTTAGTACATTGCTTTGTAGTATACTTGCCAATTATATATATGAACCAAACATGAGATGACGAGGGCAAAAGCGGAAGAGGAGAGCAGTATGGTATTCCATGGCCAGACGGGCGCGGCGGCGAAGCGCCCCGAATATTCCCTTCCCGCCACGGGAATTATCCCTCGCGTGCCGTGCGGATCCTCTCTCTCTCTCCCTTGCCGCCGCGTTCACTCGTGTCCGTCCCTCCGCGCGGGCCACCACACGCGGGGCCACACTGCCCCTCGGCTGCACGCAGGCTCACTATCGGGCGGCGCAGGACGCGACGCGGCCCGTGAAGTCAAAACAGGAGCGGTGGGGTCGCGTCACTGGGTGGGGCCCACGTATCTACGTCGGCTGGGTCTGTCGCTGCGTGCGGGCCCGGCGCCGCGTAGCGGTCCAGGATCCGGCGTGCCGCGTATTTCTGTGGCACCACGGGCGCCGCTCAGCGACAGACGGATCTGCATTGGTAACGGTATATTCTCGGAATAATCCACGCTGAGATCAATCATATAGGCAGTCATGCAGATTCAATCATCGGCACCCCGACCCAGTCCTTCACGTAAGTTCAGTCCCGTTATTGTTTACTTTGGACGAAGTTCAGTCCCGTCACTGGGTGGGGCCCACGTATCATACATGCTCATTTTAAAATCATCAAATAGATATCTGCGCAAGTGATGCATTGGGCACTGGCAGAACGTGAGCTAGAAGCATGGCTGTCGTTGCTTCAAAGCGTTGCCAAGAATGGGAGCAACCACCAACATGTTTTACAGGATTATCCGCTCTACTCGACTATGGCTAGTGGTGGATTTTTTATATTTTTGAAAGGAGTGTTTGGAGTCATCCATATACTCGACTATGGCAATAACTATTATCAAATTTCAAAGTTTTGAGGTAGCTAGAAAATAAATTTTATGTCAAGTATTTGTGCTTTCTCCTTGTCGTCATTTAAAAATCATAGGCCTTGAACTACTCCACATATGTCGAAACCACAATATAGAGATGCAATGGCCGCCGAACTCTATGTGCTACGACTCATGTTGTTGTACATGTTCTAATAGACTTCAGAGGTGGCACATCGCATGGGTATTTCCGCAACATATATGGAAGAGGTCATACGGACAAAATTTCATCTACTGACTGATTTCGTTTATCATCACAGGTAAAGTGTTGACCGACCATATTACTAAAAACCTCAGCATACCGAGCCAACACCTACATTGAAGGTATGTTCGAAACAAGGACAAAGAACATATGCATTAGTATGATTCCAATACTAACTATAATAACAAAAGTACCAACATTAAATCTAGAGGATGAAAATTATTTGTTAAGAAAGGAAAACATGTTATAGTTCATTCTGACAAACAAAATATTACTACTACTATCGTTTTCTTTTCAAATAAAGCTCGTCCACTAAAAGGTTATTACTCCCTCTGTCCCAAATTATAAGGGATCGGGGGAGTTTCCTAGGAAACTAGCAAAGCAACGAAAAGACCCATATACTCCTAATAACTGCTCTCCACTCCCACCAAAATCCCACATCGCTGCGAGACAGCTGCTCCAGATCCGGGCGAGCCTGAGCTTGCCAAGGACGCCGACGACCCACTCCTCGCCGCCAGTCGTCGGCGCGCATTCAGACCACGACGCAGCTTCTTCCCCTCCCCGCCCGTCTCCTTTGAGGACGTCTAGAGCGCCATGGGCTCCTCCGTGGCCCCAGCCTCCATGGCCTCAGGCGTCGATGCGAGAGGCGGCGACGAGGTGCGGCTCAGAACGGGCGAGATGCAGCCCCGCACGAGCTAGAGCTTGACCACGCGCAACTCCATCCTACGGCGAGCGCGACCCGACTGCGGCCTCGCCCCCGGCCCGCCTCCCCCGCGCCCCTTGAGCTTCCCTGGACGGAGGCGCGGCGGCGAGATGGGAGGGAAAACCGCTGGCGGGCGCGACCGCGGCGGGCGAGCTTGGCGGGCGCGACCGCGGCGGGCGAGCTTGGCAGGCGCGACCGCGTCGGCGAGCTCGAGCGAGCTGCGTGCAGCGTGGTGGGGGCAAGATGCGGGCGGGCTGTGACAGGGCGGCGGGCAGCGACAGGCGGCGAGTTGCGTGCGACAACGACGACGGCGGGCAGCGAGCTGTGACGGCGGACGGTGCGCGACGGCGACGAGCAGTGCGGGCGGCGAGCTGCAGGCAACGGTGGCGGCGGCCGCGGGCAGCGTGCTGGAGCGCCGGCTTGGGAGAGGATAAAGTTTGGGGAAAAAAAATCAGACGTAGGGCCCACTTAAATCCCTTGGATCCCTTCTATTGTGGGACAAGTGTGACTCGCTCCGATCCCTTTATATTATGGGACGGAGGGAGTAAAGCGCAAGCCTGTACGCGAGGTTGCGTGCCGGAGAGCAGGAGCCGCAACATGGCGACGTGTTTCCCGATGTTGCCTACTGGATAAGGCTATCCGCACTCATCTTACTCTATATTCTTCTTCTAAAAGGAATATTCTGTCCTGGTCATCGAGATTCCTTCCTCTATATCAACTTCCTCCGCACCCATCATTCCTCTATATCATTCCTCTATCCCAACTAAACAATATTTTATTCAACCATCTCCAACTACCATTAATGAGGTCTACTTATAATTTTATCGAAAAATATCCATGTGACATCTTGTTTCGAAGGATTTATTGAGACGAATTTAATGGTGAAATCGGAATTTGATTTGGGTTTTTGGTTTGTGAGTTAAAATTTTTTTTAGTTTGTTGAACCTGTGGGGCCCACTCTCTCTCTCACTCTTTCCCTTGACCGGCTGGGCAAACGCGCGATGGGCACCGGGCCCGCATCTGGATAGCGGAGACCCTTTGTTGCGCTGAGAATAACGGAAGAATCGATGAAACGCTACGATAGCGGAGCGGACGCGGAGACCGCTGCAGCGAATTTCTTACGCTAAAAAGGATAGCGGGAGCTGTCCCGGGAGCCGGTGCGGGCAGCCTAATGGCGTGTGAGCTTGAGGCTCCCCTCCTCTTGGCGTTGCCGCTGCTTCCAAAAAAGCTACCGCCACGGATTGTTGTGAGCTAGCGACAGGGACAGACACAGAGCTGTGGCCTGCAGTTCAAACAAGCACTTTCAGACGCTGCAGGGAACCCGGCCCGGTGCTAACGGCACACGTATGCGTGGTTGGACACAACTGGAAGAAACTTGATCGAGAGTGAAGTGTGAATCACGAGCGCGCGAATTGATGAAGTCATGAAGAGACGAACAGAAGGTGACGATGATTCATCACGGTGTGATCATTTCAGACACGATTGGTGATGATCATAGCTAGCATCAGTTAGGCAGGCGCATGGCCGATCTCTCTTTAACCCCTTTCTACCACATGCTGCCGGAGATAATGCCATGTTTTCTTTTTCCCTAGGTGAGATAATAGACTAATTTTGTACGACAAGTTGTTTTCTATGTTGATGATGATACAATATGCACGATCATATAAAATGCCAACGTGACAGGAGACGTGGCGCCCGACCCGAGGAGGAGCGTCGGCGTGCAGCGGAGATTATTCGCCCGTTTTATGCATCAGTCAAATCTTAGTGACGTGCACTGCACAATATTTTACATGCATGACAGGGGACGCTATCTGGGGGAGGCTATCTAAAACGAGATGGACAAAAGGACGCCAAACAAAACACCAAATCGTCTTGTCGGATGAAACACATGAAGAAATATGGAGTAGTTGAATTATATTATGAGGAGCGACGCCGCACACTGCACAAGACAGGGGATCAACAAGGGCATAAACAAGATAATCTGGGGCAGCGTAACACGAGATAGTAGACAAGTGGCACAGTAATAAACCACGTACCAATGTCTTACCTAATATTTACAGGGAGATGTTGCTGCTGCACGCCCAGTGGCTGCATGCACATTGTAGTAATCCTGTAACCCTTGTAATAAAATATCATCTTTCTCTAAAAAGACAAGGTCTTTTGAAGTATCAATTTATTTTTTTAGTTTTGTTTTGTTTTCAAATCCCTATACCCAGCATATAAATATGCAGTATGGTTCGTCACTTCTGCTCACCCAAGTTTGCAGTGTAGAATCAAAGCTCTAGGAGAGTGGCTTGCAGGAACTCAAAATGCCATAGCAAAAGGCTAGCCAGCAGCGCCGGCGCTAAGAAATTTCGACGGCTCTCGTACCTTGGTAGAGTGAACCGAAACTGCCTTTATCAAACACGTACGCACTTGTTACTATTTGCAGGTAACCGGAGTGCAGAGTGACGCACGCATATCCCCACCTAACTGCATAGATGATGGATTATAACAATGAACAAATGATGATGTCGTTGTCCGAAGGAGTAATATATATTCTCCTACGGGGTGTGTATAAGGGTGCTCTATAAACTGTCCTAGTGCGTTCTGTCGAAGATGATGACGGTGACCGGGTGGAGGACGTGGCCAGCAGCTGCAAGGAGCCGGGTTTTTGATCCGTCGAGCTCAGCAGAAACGGCTTTTTGATCCTTGGATCTCGACGCAATGGGTAAAGTAATCGAGCGGAGATGCGGAGGGGAAGGCGCCCCGGTGGTTGCGCGGCTGCGCGCGCGGCTAGCTCCATGGATGTCAACTTCGAGCTTGTTTATACTATATTCTCTAGTCGTCGTCCTCTCCTTTTTCCTGCCTTTGCAATGTTTGGCTGATAGAGTTAGGCCCGGTCCCCGTAGGCCATGGTCGAGCACGACGTCGCAAAGGTAAAGCAGGCAGGCAGACACCGACAAACGCTCGCTGCTGGTACACACGGCCCGGCTGCTCGCCCTACGCTGGCAGTTTCCAGCTATGCAAGGTTTTGTACGATGCTGAAGTTGGTAGATGAACCAAGCAGGTGCAGACAGATAATTGGCAGGAAATCCGACACTGTCACCGATTGGGAGACTTGAAGAACGAAGCTTCGCTTGTCAATCCATGACCGAGAGCGAAGTGTGATCACAGGCGGAAGAAATTAATCCGCGGGATAGGTGATGTGGCCATTTCCAGAAACGACTACAGAGGAGAGACCGGACCAGATTGTATTCAATTCAATCCACACGCATGCACACATCTTTCCGATTGCAGATAATGGAAAGCGCTGCATTAATTTTACGTAATATGCTGCTGATCGATTCAGAAACGTAACCACTGGCGTTCTGAACTTCTGGTACAGTACACACGCGCGCGCACGGATAGAGCATGAACTGTGGCCATCACCTGCAGTTTCCAGCTCTGCAAGCCTTTGTAGGCTGGAGGAGATCAATCGATCAAGCGGGTACAGATAATCAAACAAAGAGGACTTTTACTGTCCCCTATACCAGTTAGTATTAATTAAGAATACTAGCTAGTATTATGATCAGACGGTTCAAATCGATTAACTCCATCTCGTCAATACTAGCTAGTATTCATGGCATATTAGTAATTATATTATTACAATGAAGCCAAAATAAAAAAAATAGCAGACTAAAAATATTCATCACTCATCAGTCACTGAGTCCTCCGGTGACCTCGTAGGCGAGTCTGCCACGCAGACGAGCTCCGCCGCCGCCGCCGCCCGGGTCAAGTTCCTCATACCACGTCAAGTCGAGTTCCGCCGTCGCTCTCCATGGATGGCGACCTCGCCGACGAGCTGCGCCGCTGCCGCAACCGCCGCCGCCGGGGTCAAGTTACCACGCCAGGGTAGAGTTCCGCCGCTGCTCCAATGGATGGTGACCTAGCCGACGAGCTCCGCCGCCGCTGCCGTTGTCGAGTTCCACCGCCACTCCATGAATGGCGACCTCGTCGCAGCACTCGTGGCAACCTCGTGTTCATCAGCGCCGATGGAGGTCGTGATCCATGGCTGCACGTCCGAGCTCTATTTGAAGTCGGGGACTACCTCCATAGGCTCCATTTGCCACGGAAAAGTCCAGTCACGCAACCAAGCTTCATGGCCGTCGGGCTCGGCCTCCATGGCTGCTGGCCGGGATGAGCTTCAGCCTTCGCGGCAAACAGTGATCCCATGGCAGTCGTCGTTTTCTTCAAGAACATAACCGTGGACTTGCAGAAATTGAATAAGAAACAGCGGATGAACTAATTCAGCTACTTTACCGGACAAACATGATTTGGATTATCTAATGGCTTCCCAAACTACCCCTAACAATACTAGCTAATATTTTTAATTAATACTAGTTAGTATGGGGGACTATAAAAGTCCTCTCAAACAATTAGCAGGAAATCTGACGCTGTCACCGATTGGAGTCTTGAAGACCTGCTGCTGCTCGTCAATTGCTGGAGAGCGAAGTGTGATCTCAGGCAAAGAAATTAACCGGCGAAATCGCTGATGTTCAACTGAGACGCACACATCTTTTCCGTTGCAGATAATGGAAACACTATATTAATTGTACGTAACATGCTCCTGATCGATCGATGCAGAAACGTACCTAATGCATAACCTATCGATGGTGACCGGCGGCCGGAGGACGTGGCGACGGGACCGGAGAAAAAGGAGCGGTAGCATATGGCACTCTCGATCCGTGGCCGGCGGCAGGCGTGAAACGGGGCCGATCGAGCAGGGGTGATTCAGCACGAGTTTTTAGATCCGTCGAGCTCAGCGTGAACCGTTTCGGATTCTCGGATCTCGACCCAATGGATAAAGTACTAGTAAGCCAGAGGGAGCAGAAGGATTGGCTGGGACGCCGCTACTTACCTTGGTGCCGATATGTTGAGCCTCGTTCTAGTTTTTGGACGGGAGGAAGAGAAACAGGAGCGCTCGTGAGGAGGAAGAATGATTGGCCCCTTTTTTTGATTCAATCAAACACGATGGGTACTTCATGGGATGAGGCAAGAGTACTTTAGGTATAATGGAAAAAATAGCACACGGAGGCTGATCAAAGTAACATGAGTGGCATGTAGGGCATGAAAATTGAATCCGGTACAATAAAAACTAACCTCGGCCAGAGCATGGCATTGTAATTGACTATTTTCTTCTTCTTAATATAATGACACACAATTCTCCTGCGTATTCGAGAAAAAAAATGAATCCGATGGCAGATAAGGAACTTCAAAATTTTCGATGGTTTGGAAGGAACGACGCTATTTTTAGTGGTAAACAAGGAATTTGCTCCAAACAATACTATCTGTATCTGGGGCAGAGTAACACGAGATATAAACAAGTAGCACAGTAATAAAAAACATACTACCAATGTGTTATTGTTTGAAGGGAGACGTTGGATCCAACGATTTGCTGCACGCCCTGCGGCTGCATATCGTAACCCTACTAATAAAATATCAACTTCCCTGAAAAGAAAAATTATTCTCAAATATCAAATTTTATTATAGTTTAGTCTTGTTCCTAAACTATATTAAAGGATATAAATATGCAATATGATTAGCCATTTGAAGCATGGTAGCTCTGAGTATGGGACACACACTTTTATAAAGAACACAGTAGCATCCTTTTCGTGAACCTAAGATATATGGCAAGTTCAATGTGTCTTTCATACTACCCCTCCCCCTTTATAAAGAACACAGTAGCTCTGAGTGCTTTGAAGGGAGATGTTCGCTTCGATGATTTGGATGCATATTGTAACCCTACTAATAAAATATCAGCTTTTCTTCAAAGAAAAAATCTTCTTGAATATCAATTTTTATTACAGTTTAGTCATGTTCCTAAACTATATTAAAGGATATAAATATGCAGTACAACCATTTTCACGTGCCCATAAGAACGTTGTGTTTGTTGTGTTGATCGCTTGTGGCGCATATGTAACAAAAAGAACTAACCAACATGTGCAGGCAGGGAATGGAACTATAATCTGAGCCGTTTTTCTCCTATACAAAGTCGTGCGATTCCCCTGAGTGTTTGGAGAAGGAAAAAAAAAGGATAATACCTTCAGAAAATATAAATAGCACAAATACGTACAAATATAGGCAAACTCCACTATGTGATACCCCCTCCGTTTCAAAATATAAGGGATCGAAGATTTGGTCAAAGTCAAACTTTTAAAACTTTGAACGTCGATATAACTAAATATTGAGAAACATTAGCAAAGTTTAAATTATACCATTAGATTCACTATAAAAACATCTATCATAATCAATTACTTTTTTTATTTAAAATATTTTATTTCGATGTCAAAGTTGAAAAAGTTTGATTTTGACCAAACACTAAGAAATTCGACGGCTTTCGTAGCTCTGCGGATTTTTTTTAAAAAAAGGGGAAAACGCCCAAAGTGGGCTTTCATTCAAACACAAGATACCTTACACCGCTCTGCGGAGTTGAACCGCAACGGCCTTTATTTGGTTTGCATCAGACACGCACTTGCTTCTATTTGCGGGTAGTGCAGAGTGATGCACGCATATCCCCTACCTAACTGCAAAGGAACAATGATGATGTCGTTTTCTTATGACATATATTCTCCTAGTAGCTGACTAGCTGTGTAGTATAATGGTGCTCTATAAACTGTCCTAATGCGTTCTGTTGAAGAGGATGACGGTGACGTGGCCAGCAGCCTGCAGGGAGATGGGTGATTGAGCTCCCGGTTTTCGATCCGTCGAGCTCAGACGAAACTGCTTTTGATCCTCGGATTTCGACGCAATGGGTAAAGTAACCCGGCCGTGGATGCGCTCCGGTCATCTGGTGGTTGCGCGCGCGCCTTCCTCCATGGATGTCACCTTCGAGCTTGTATCATAGTATATTCTCTAGTCGTCCTCTTCTCTTTGTATCGTGCCTTTTGCAATGGTTGGCTGGTAGGGTTAGGCCGGGTCCCCGTCGTCCATGGACTCCATGGTCGATCACGACGTCGCAAAGGCAAAGCAGGCACACACCGACAAACGCTTGCTGCTGGTACACACGGCAGGCCTGCTCGCCCTACATGGACAGAGCACGAAGTGGCCATCCATCAGCTGCAGTTTCCAGCTTTGCAAGGTTTTGTACAACTACTAGGCTGAAGTTGGTCGATGGATCAAGCAGGTGCAGACAGCCAATTGGCAGCAAATCTGACACTGTCACTGATTGGCGAGACTCGAAGAAGCTGCTGCTGCTCGTCATCAATCAATCGGTCGAGAGCGAAGTGTGATCACAGTCGGAAGAAATTAGTCCGCGGGATCGGCGATGTGGCCATTTCCAGAAACGAGTACAGAGACCGGACCGACCCCATAATATTCAACTGAGACGCACACATCTTTCCCATTGCAGATAATGGAGAAAATTGTACGTAACATGCTGCTGATCGATGCAGAAAGGTACCTAGTGAATATATACACGCGGCACGCCGCACGCGTGGTCGGCATACATGGGCAGAGCATGAAGTGGCCAAACAATTGGCAGTTCAGAGCTTTGCAACGTTTTGTAGGCTGAAGTTGGTCGATGGATCAACTCAATCAGGTACAGTCAAACAAACATTTAGCAGGAATTCTGACGCTGTCACCGATTGGAGACTTGAAGAGCTGCTGCTGATCTGTCCGATCGGTCGAGAGCGAAGTGTGATCTCATAGAGAAGAATTAACAGGCGAAATTGGTGATGTGGCCATTTCCAGAAACGACTACAGAACAGCGGCTGGAGGACCACACACTATATTGTATATTCAACTGAGACTTGTACATCGATCTTTCCCATTGCAGATAATGGAAAACAGTAGTATATTAAATCGTACTAGCACGTAACATGCTGCTGATTGATGCAGAAACGAGCCTTACTGCATACTCCTATGTATCGAGTGATGACGGCGTCCTGGCTGGTGGCGACGCACGGTCGGTCGATGGTGACCGGCCGGATCGGAGGACGTGGCGACGGACCGGCGGAGGCGGAAATAAAGTAGCGGCAGGCGTGAAACGGGACCGATCGATCGACTATCGAGCAGGGGGTGATTCGGCACGAGTTTTTAGATCCGTCGAGATCAGCGTGAGCCGTTTCCGATTCTTGGATCTCGACACAATGGATAAAGTTGGAGTAAGCCAGAGAGTGATTCGGAGACCGGAGACGGAGAGCTTCTGGTGAGTCTGGTCCGGTGGTTCGGCGAGTGGCTGGGAGGAACTAGGGAGCAGGGCTCCAAGCAGTGGAGGTCAACTTCGTCTATTTCCTCGCTCTCCCCGACGTTGATGCCGGTTCTGCTTTGCATGGTTGGCTGGTCGGCTAGTTCTGGGTCCCCATCCATTGTGGACGAGACGACGCATGACCAAGAGTTCAGATGCGGAAGTGATCGACTGCACACGTACGTACGTGAGATCGCTGGCGCTCTTCCTCACCGCGCAGGCGCAGCTGATCGATGCGTCGTCGAGTGTGTATACTCTGTTTTATCCAAAAGTTCACGCAGATAAGAACATGTATAGTGTGGTCTCGTTGTCACCGGTCGGTCATCGCAAGGGAAAGCAGGAAACACTACGAGAAAACCTTGGGAGGAAGGAACCTAACTAGCTAGCTAAAGCCTAAGCTAAGCAACCTCTCTCCTCCGGCGACCGACCAACGAACAGCCTGCGCAAGTTGCCGCGGGAAAAGGAGCATGGAGGGGAACGATTGGCGTAGGGCGGCCGGCGGGAAAAGAAAAACGAGCCATCTTCTCTCTCGGTAAATAAAGGTGATGTTGACGCGCAGCGGGTGGTCCTTGGTTCCGCGGTGGGGTGGGGTGGTTGCTGTCGTTTCTCCTTGCTTTCAACAATCGGCCCATCGCCCACTGCCGCGGCTGCGCGAATCCGCTGCAAATCCGCTGCAATTCGCGCCGCGGCGCAGAGAGTGGTCTCGTCGTGACGTCCTCCGAGAGCCCCATCTCTTTCATCTGTTAAGAAACTGCTGCCGCTGTGCTGTGGCCACCCTACGGTCAGGGATGAAAACGGTCGAAAACAATTGAAAAATACTATTATAATTTTCTAACCATATTATTTAGTCAAAAACGAAATTGAAACCGATAACTTCGGAAATGGAAACGATACCGAAAATGTCAGGATATTGAAAGTGAAACTATCGGAACGAAAATATGTCGATAACGGTCAGAAGTCGATAATTGTGATAGAAACTATCAAGCTGTAATATATATGATATCATGCAACCACTCAATACATGATTAAATAAACTAAAAACTAATATGTGAATATTGGCCTAATTAAGTGAATGAGATGAGGCGTTTGTGCACATAGCAATCAATCAATCACGATAGAGGTAGGGTTATGGTTGGATAGAAATCAAGGCAATCATTGCCATGCCAAAAACAGTGACTATTTACAAGCGAGTTCATTATTTCTACATGAGGTAGTTGGGCTAGTTGAGTAAAGGAAAACTTCAATTGCGACTATGTATACGGTATTTTCAACGGAAAATTCAAGGTAATACGATATTCCGTCTATTCGATCGAAAAATCTCTCTATTTTTTTCACTTTCATTTCCGTGTAGATTTTTCCGTTTCCGTATTTTCCCATAAACTTTTTCCCATTTCTTGTTTTTCCGGAAACAATCACCGGTAAATCGGAAATTTCCGTCACCATTTTCATCCCTACCTACGGTGCCCCGGCTTTTTTGCCTCTCCCATAGTAGTACAAAGAAAAATGTACTGTTTTGAAAACTCGCTGAAGGAAATTTCAAGTTACATGCACCCAGATATTAGAATCTCTCTCTGGCAAGACAATTTCAATTTTGATTTCCAACCAATTACTTGTTGGCCATGAAGATTTTGGTTGATGTTGAGCCAAATATTTGTGTGGCACGGTGCATTTGTGTGTGGCCTGTTTGTAGCCCGAGACCAGATATAAGCTCAAATTTGTTTTGGCCCAGTAGGCCAGCCTGTTTGTAAACCAAGATTAGACATGAACTCAATGTAGCCCCCAATTCTGTTTAGGCCCAAACCTACTTGTAAACTGTTCGTGCCGACCTGACGGAGTGGCGGTCTAGGAAAAAAAAAGAAGCCTGTAGAGCAGCAAGGCAACAAAATATTTTTTTTTCTAGCAAAAAGAATGAGTATTAACATTGCAGCCGTTGCATCCACCAATCCAAGAAGCTGCTCAAGGAGTTTATTGATTTTGTTACTCTCAGAAAACATGATATTTTTTACTTAATTTATTTGATTCACATCCAATCCAAGACAACATTTTACTGTAGTACATGCCATACACCAGAACCCGTTCTCGAATGAATAACCCCAATAGTACACACCACTACTAGCACCGGAAGCCTGAAACCCACCAGACGCACTGTCAACTGTCACACACGCTGCTGAATTTTTTCACTCTTCGTCTTCGTCCATGTCAAGCCGCTGCGCCTTCTTCCTCTTGCCGCTGGTCCCCGCGGCGGCGGCGTCGGGCTTCTTGCGGTAGGTCTCCTCGTAGTCCTTGGTGGCGTCGACGCCGCCGCTGGCGAGGCGGCGCAGGTCGGGGAAGTTGTAATTCTGGGCCACGTACACGCCCGCCAGGAAAGGGAAGAGCAACCGCAGCATGCAGCCCATGGCGAGGTAGCTTCTTCTCGATTAGATCAGTCTCTCACTTGCTTAATGGCGCCACTAGCTTATCTGAATCTTCAGCAGAAGGCGTCCCCCCAACCAAGCTAATGCTACTAGATTATCTGTAGCGATTTTCAGCAGCTAGTTGTGTTCGCCACTCGTCGGTGAGTTGGATGGCAGCACTGCCCGAGCCATCATTTATATCCTTGCTGCCTTGCTGCTGCTTCAAGCTCTTTTGTTTTTTGAACGAACCTGCAGCTGCAAGCATGTTGTTTGCCTTGACCTGGAGGGAGGAAGGTTTCGTTTCTTGGACAAGGGTTCAAGAAACAGAAGGCAGCTCGGGAGGCGAATCTGAATGAAAAACGAATCGATGGGGCTCTGAACTTTCTGATGGGGAGCGGTCACGCAGCGCAACCAGCTGGATTCCTGTCGCGAGTTGGTCAGGTCAAGTCTCGCACACGGATGGAAGGACATGATCAGCTTCTTCTCCAAGGGTACGTTTAATCAAATTAGAGGCGCAGAACCCAGTAACACACTGACTGAAAGGGACACGGCCGAGCAGATTAATTAGCGCTTAAGCAACACTAAATAATTAGTCGCTAACGTGGTCAGCGGTCAGAGCCTGCAATGGGTTCCTGACCTCTCTTTCTGGAGCCTCAGTGGTCGAGGAAACGTAAAGAAATGGAGGAATTACATATTTACATTGGAGTGGATGAATTTAGAAATACCGATGGTAATTAATTCTGCTCATAATGTTTAAAGAAATGGATTGCTCTGACAACAAGAACGGCCATGACTGCAAACGAACTCTCTCTTCTTACGGACTGAATGTCCCCTGTACCGGAGCAGAGGACAACAACAAAACATCTGCAATTGTCCACCGTGGGATCCACATTGTTGAAGATCCAATCATTCCTTGATACCGAGATGCACCATGCCATTATTATGATGATATCCATATAAAATGGTACCATCAATTTCCTTCTTAGCCATTTGACCACATGTTCAACCCTAAGTTCTGTGGTATGTTGATTCATATGGACCGTCAACAAGCCTTTGCAAAGTTACTCATTGTTTTCTCATTTTGCTAGATACTGTTGACACTCAAAATTGGCAATTTAGCTAATTTCGGCTTGATTAGATGCTTAAGTAATTGATTGGCCGGATGCTAATGATTTTTCCCTTGCTATTAGTATATTGAACATGTTTTGCAGGCAAAATAAAAACAAACGTGTAACAGGGTCAAGTATTTGGAGTTGCTGAAGAGAGTAGACAAAATTCACTTATGTCTGTCTCTTCCCGAGACTTATCCTTCCATTTGTCTGGCCCCTCCCGAAAATCAGGCCATGGGTGTCGGACGGCTACGATTTTGTCTGTCTTGTCCCGCAATTTAGAGGTGTTATCACGCATGGTGCAAGTCGGACTGGAGGACGCGTGCGTACAAGATTAATCAGGACTCCGGTGCATATACGGAATAAGAATCACGAGGAATCAGCGCAAGGGAAGTAAAGATATTCTACGTGTATACATGGTTTACGTGTGTTCAGTGGCCGCATAAAATATTTGTTTAATCTGGAAGGCTATAGCGTTGGTGGTTTGGAGTCTGATTAGGCTTGAGGAAAAAGAAAAGTATGGCTTACAGCTTGGTAGGATTTTTCCTCTCCGACTCGTGTAACAGCTCAAGACCGAGCACCCTATAAATGAAAAGGGTCCAAGGCCGATTGGAAAATAACCAATCGACAAATTAATCAGTCTTCTTTTTTCTTTTACTTTTTATCTCTTTGTCCTACTTTTCCAACCCTAATTGCTGTTCTTCCTTCGTCTCGACGGCGATCGAGGACGTTCTAGCTGGCCTGCCGACGCTAGGACAACCCAAGGTGCGCCTGTCCTGACGGGGTCCCTCCCGGGCGGGCGTTCGTTGGTTTTCCGTAGACTACGTTGCGAGTTGCGAGCCTGCGGATTGCACGTTTGCGTGCTCGTGTTAGCGGCGCGTTTTTGCGTCAACAGATACAAAGTTCACACTTGTAGTCATCTAGGTGCATATACTAGCGAGATTGTTGGCGTAGGATCTGATCATTGGTGCCAAGACGGATATTAAAAGGAATACGCTTCTCTCTCTCTCTCTCTCTCTGGCACGATAGTTTCAATCATTACCTATTCGTTGGCCATGAAGATTTAGCTCTTGTCAAGCCAAACATTTGGGGGGCACACGTTCAGAAGTTTGTGGATGAGTTTGTGTATGATCTCTTTGTAGCCCGAGACCAGATTTAATTTCAGTTTTGTCTAGGCCTAATAGGCCAGCCTGTTTGTAGCCCAAGAGTATACATGGACGAGCTCAATGGAGCCCCAATTCCGTTTAGGCCCAACGCAATATGATAATTTTGTTGGCCTTAATTTCACTGCAGTACATGTCATACACCAACATACGTTCATCAAAAACTCAGTCCACACCACAACTAGGCTAGCAGTACAATCAGCATCGGAAGTCTGGAACTCCACCATATGCACTGTCAGCTGTCACAGTCGCAGCTGAACTCTCACTCGTCGTCGTCGTCCATGTCCAGCCGCTGCACCTTTTTCCTACTGCCGCTGGTCCCCGCGGCGGCGGCGGCGTCGGGCTTCTTCTTGCGGTAGGCCTCCTCGAAGTGCTTGGCGGCGTCGATGCCGCGGCTGGCGAGGCGGCGCAGGTCAGGCAAGTTATAGTTCTGCGCGACGTACACGCCCGCCAGGAAAGGGAAGAGCAACCGCAGCATGCGGCCCATGGTGAGCTAGCTTCTTCTCGATCAGACCGGTCTCACTTGCTTAACAGCTTAAGCACACAGCAGCTAATTGAGCTAATGGCACCACCAGCTTATCTGAATATTCAGAAGCAAGCACCTGCTAGTTGTATTCGACTGAGAGTTGGGAGAGGGAGGATGGCAGAACTATGCGAACCGGCGACGTTTATAAGCTTGCAGCTTGGTTTGTCTTTGACCTGGATGATGGGATGGAGAAGTTAAGGGGTATCGTTTCTTGGACAAGGGTTCAAGAAAGAGAAGGCAGCTGGGGAGACGAATCTGAATAATCAATTGATCGATGGGGTTCTGAACTTTCTGATGTGGATTGGTCATGCAGTGCAACCAGCTGGATCCCTGTCCCTAGTTGGTCAGGTGAAGTCTCGCACATGGACAATAATTCAGTCGATGGATGGAAGATCTGAGCAGCTTCTTCTCCAAGGCTACGGTCAATCAAATTAGCGCCGAATCCAGTAACCCACGGACTGAAAGGGACACGGCCGAGCGGATTAATTAGAGCTTAAGCAATACTTAGTAGTAGTTAACGAACCTGGTCAGCGGCGAGCGCCTGCATTGCGTGCCTTTCTTTCTCTAGCCGCAGGGCAAGGCTGCGTAACGTCACAAAAAAAAAAAAAGGGCAACAAAACAGTGGATCCGATGAATTCAAGAATTCCAAAGCTAAATTTTGCTCATAATATTTCGGAAAATTGACTGCATTGCTCTGGTAAGAGCATGACTGCAAGTCTGCAAACGAACTCTGCGCTCTTACAGACAGGGCCTGAATGTCCCCTGTATTGAGGCAGAGGACAACAGCAACACATCTGAAATTCCACGATGCAACATAAGAGCATCTCCAAGAGTCTGGGTAAAAATTGATAGCCAAAATCCTGATTTAGCTATTAGCTAAAACGAAATAGCTAGCAAAAAGACATTGAAACCCAACAGCCTCTCTAAATTATTTCTTTTTCCTCTCCTCTCCGGCCTGCTTAGCTACAGCTGACAACGTTCTGACCAGTAGCTAGCCACCGCATAAAAGACATGCGATCCAGAAGCACCTCCTTTGAACTGTACAGCTAACCCGATGAGGAAGAAATCAACCGTGTGCCAGCAGCGAAGGATCCCATGGAGTAGGCACGCAGGGGGGCATGCATGCCAGCAGCTCGTGCTGACGGCAGCGCTGTCGCGCATGGCGGCCATGTACCCGTCACTCATTGACGAGTTCGTCGAGTTCGTCCGGCGCGTCGGCTTGCCCGGGACGGCGGGAGCGGAAGCGGATGGACCAGCAGCGACGTCGGCCAGGGGAGCGCGGGAGGGCGACGGAGAGAGGGAGCGCGGATGGCGGGGCCGGGATGGCGAGGCGGTGGGCTTGGTATATTTGCCCAGCGTGGTTGACGGAATAGCCAGCGGGATAAATTATCAAGGTGGATACCGAAGCTGTTGGATCTAATTTTTGGTGGGATTTTTCTTTTTTAAGCTAACTTATGAAAGATAGACGGGCTCTTGGAGATGCTCTAACATCGTGCAGTCGATAAGAGCGGCTGCGAAAACTTAACGCAAATCCAACCGGGGCACCGTGTTCAGGATTATTCAGAAACGTAGTTAAGATGCCAAAGATATATTCTGCTCAGGAAAATGAGGGAATTACCGGTGGATTGCTCTGCTAGGCGCGGGCGGCATGATTGCATGCTCTGGTTCTCTGTCAGTCTTACAGAGCGAGCCACAATATCCACTGTACTCAGACAGAGGACAACGGCAACGCATCAGGAGTTCACGATCTAGCATGGCATGGTTCAGTCAATGAAGGCAGTTGCGAAAACTTTAACGCAAATGCAATCTAACCGAGCCATGCTTACACGATACATACATCTAGCTGTTAAGGGCTATCCGGATGCATAATTACGGGCAACGATGTCATTTTATTTTCCAATATTTGTCATAATCCACACACACTAGTACAACATTGCGAGAAACTCACTATGCACAGCACTTGCATACTCACTCACGGAACATCTTAATTGGCGATAGTTGCTGATATGTGGATCACATCCAGCTTATGACGACGCCAGTTACTCTTCGTCGTCATCTATGTCCAGCGTCACCTTCTTCTTCCTGTCGCTGGTCCCGGCGGCGGCGTCGGTGCCGGGCTTCTTCTTGCGGTAGGTCTCCTCGTAGCGCCTGGCGGCGTCGACGCCTTGGTCGGCGAGGTGGCGGATGTTGGGTACCTTGTAGTTCTGCGCCGCGTACACCCCCACCGCCGTGCCGACGAGGAACGGGAACAGCCGCCGGATCAGGCACCCCATGGCTCTGGCTTCTTCACTTGAACAGCGTGCAGAACTTTGATTTGCACGAATTGGTTTCTGTTGCAGAGCTTTGTGTTTTGTATCTTCAGTTAATCTGCTTGTGCTTCCTCAGTTATGAGCGAGCGAGCCTGATGCCAACAGCGCCCAACGTTTCCCCTTTATATACTTGCGCAAGGTATCCGGCTTAATTGGCTTGAACTGAAGCACGTGTCATCTTGTTTCTTGGACAAGGGTTCAAGAAAGAGGGGAAAAAAACACGAAAAAAAAAAATAGATGCCTGTTCTGTAGTGCTGGTACTCCACTAGTTGGATACTGCCGGAATCTTATTAATTTTGTTGGTTGAGATTGCAAGTTGTACTAGTAGTTTGATGTGTGATTCGCACGCGGCTTCAGTGGATCGGTAGACTGATAGATTATGAGCAACTTCTTCTCCAAGGGTCAACGCAAGGGTGCCAAGGTGCCCATCAGGAGCAACGACGGAGGTCATCCATCCTCTTTCTTTCTTTCTTGTTTGTTTGTGCTCAATCCACTGACCAAATTGGTTGAGTATATACCGAGTTGTCCTATCCGGCTGCTGGTCAAGTGGGCCATTGGATCGACTGGGCTAAGGGGGTGTTCGTTGCGCCCCTCTCTAAACTTTAGAAGGGTCTAAACTAAAAGAATCTTGTTTTAAATAAAGTTTAATTACAAAACTAACTGCAGAACTTTCCTTTAATTCGCGAAACGAATCTAATGAGGGTAGTTAAGCCGTGATTAGACGATGGTTACTGTAGCATTACTGTAGTATCACTGTAGCAAAACATAGTTTAATTAGGCTCATTAGATTCGTCTCGTAAAGATATACCTATCTGTAAAAAGATTTTATCAGTAGACTTTATTAGTACTAGATTCTATTTGTTTAGAGCCTCTAAAATTTAGAGGCTCTGAAACAACGAACGCCCTAAATAATTTCAACTGCGACGAGTCAGCCGCCGTTGGAAAGGCGGTAGAGCAGAGGAGGGCACTCTGTTCCTCGTCTTTTTTTTTGGGTTGCGAAATTGCTCAGTTCCATTGTTTATCCATGAAAAAAACAGAGAAAGAAAGCAGAATACTTGTTAAGTTGATACAGGAGAAACCATTCACTCCCTCCATATTATTTTTTTGATGTTAGGACCTGATCTTTAGTTCAATCTGATTTATGGAAAATGCTACGTTTCGTTCAGCCAGACCAACAACGGCGATGACCAAGTCATGGCGCCAACGTGCCACAGATTCCTTGCACAAGGGACCAAGAAATGGGCATCTGTTTGAATAGTACTCCTATACTAGTATACCCATACCACAAACCGTAGGCTAAGAGGAAGACCAGAGAGACCAGCTTTGCCGATCGTGTCAGTCAGTCTACCGTCTTGCATCTGTAGTATATATACACGGCGTGCCCTGCTCCGTTTTTGCTCATCAAACAGAGCTCAAGCTAGTCACCATTGATCTGAGGTGAAGCGAGCAAAAGCTCTCCCCAGCAGCAGCCTCAGTAAATAAAGCTCTCCTCCATTTTCAGCAATCCATGGCGTTTTACAAGTACGGCCTGACCTTCTTGGCCGGCACCGGCTTCGGCGCGGTGATGACGACCATCCGCCGAGACACGTGCACCCTCCGCAAGCAGCACTGCCGGCACCGCCGATGCCGCCACGACGTCGCCCGCGACGAAGACCAGCTGCCGGAGACGACGGGGGAGAGGTATGACGAGTACGGTCCCCGGAAGGCGAAAGAGAGCGACATGGGGACCAGCAAGCCGCCGAAGAAGGGCAGTGGCAAGGCGAAGAAGAGAGACATGGAGGAGTCGGATTGATGGTCCAGCCAACTTTGTGCTGCTCCGCCCGCTGCATGTCGGTTGTTCACTGATGTTCTGTACCAAGTGCTGTCAGCTTGTTCTTGATTTGCCCGTTCCTGTGATGGTATACGAGGATATTGTATTTTTCGTTTTAATCTTTTTTGCTTGCAGTAAATCTGTAATACGAGTGATTGGGGACAGAAATAAAGATGAATTATTAGCATATAGTTCTATAATATAATAAAGCACAGTACTACATGTCGAAATTATTATCGTTCACGATACACTGGTTTTGTTCGAAATAAAAGGTGGCACCACAGGAACCAATTTCTCAGGATTTAAATTTGAACTATAAATCCTAAGCCATTCCTCCTTTACCCAATAGGAGCCCGTCTGCCAGTACCTGCACGCATTAGGAATAATTTAGAAGACACCGATGCCGGTCCGCCCATTGCAAGCTTATAAGCTGCCTTACTCTGGAGTTCATTGTCGCATCACGAGGTCAAACTAGTTTAACTACCCTGAGTTAGCCACAAATTAATAACTGAGCATGACTATAGGCCTGACTATTTCGTTCTGCTGAAAGCTTAAAACGGCCATTAGATACTTCTGACTATGGCTTTTGTCCTTCTGAGGCCTCCATATTAATCAGATGAAAATCCTAAAAATTCTCACAAAAAAGAAAAACATCTGGCTGTACAAATCGAAGTAAGATTAACAATAGCCTTTAGATCTAAAATAGTCTAAATTACCCACCTCTGCCATTTATTATAAAAATAATATCCTAATATACCTCTAATACATGTTCACGTGTTCCCCAAGGACACATACATCCGGCTAATATACCTCTAATACATGTTCACGTGTTCCTCAAGGACACATACATCCGGCTAATATACCTCTAATACATGTTCACGTGTTCCCCAAGGACACATAGATCCGGTGGGCATGATATTCGAATTATATATGTCCGGCCAGCATACACGGAAGAATTCACAACAATATCTTAATCCAAACTCACATTAATGATACATATAGTACGCAATCAGGACTTCTCAAGGCATTGGTTGCGGCGTTTGTTAATTAATTGATCTCTGTCGAGCTACGTATGGGCATCATAGGAGATCAAGCAATGGGAGATAATAAGCAAACTAACATATGGCCGTCGGCAAAAAGCTTAGAGCCGGACATGGAGGCAATGGAAGCAAAGTGCGTGGAAACTGCGGTGTGCTATGTTTGGAGTGTGCTAAAGGGGTTCCGTCCGCGGTAAACAATCAGATGTTGTTCAGGTTCTTCATACTATTTTGCTAGATCAAGCGAAGTTGCGAGAATTGCGAGTGGACATCTACACCTCTACGCACACTCGACTGGATGGTGGCATGCGACGCGAATAAAGTTCCAAGGCGTCATCCAGGTTATGTATGGTTACTCAATGCAAAAATAATATTCAGCGCAATACAAATATGTCTAATTAATCACACCAAGGTTTGATATGTGCATGGCTTATATTACTGAGATGTTATAATGCGTTTTTTATATTGTTATATGCTTGGGAATTATTTTTCCTAAACAAGAAAAAAATGTTAAGTGTTTACATACAGTAAAAACAATTCTAATTGAACCAGCTATACAGAAGGGTGTATTGCAAGACCTCAATATACAAACCAAGCTATGGTTTGAATCTGAGAAAGAAACTCTGAATATTAGAGATCTAAATTGAAGGGTTTTTGTTCCAAGACTTGAATATGCATGCCAGGCTACGGTTTCAATTAAGCATTTGGATACAAAAATAAGTAGAGAGCATGGTTTAAACATGGGGGAAGAGACATATTATAAATTGTGGATAAAATGAGGTGTAGATTCACAGTGGATCAGATATTTCTTTAATTAGTTGTACGTCCAAGATTTAAGGCGTGAAATGAACAATGCCACTATACAGATAAATATGTAAATTCACACTTGCATTATTATTTATAACTTTTTAGGTAGTACAACTCCAACAATCAATGTAATGGCCAACATTGTACAAAACCTCCGAATAATATGTATTGTTTATAGGATATCAACTAAAGGTGTTCACGTGGAAACATGAGGAAGACACGTAGAGTAAATAGTGGTTATTATCACAACAGATGGCCAACTATTGAAAACTTTGAAAGGTTAATTGAAACAAAATAGGCGATGAGAGATAGAGAGAGGGGTTAACTGGAAGAAAATGGATGTGGAGAGAGAGAGAGAGTGTTGTCAATGAAGTAAAACTTCGATATTATATTTTAAAATCATGTTTTAATTTGAAAACATAATAAAATAAATTTAATATTAATTGTGCTCTCTAATTTGAGGGATTTCTCTAGCCCGTGCATGTGCACGGATTGACTGGCTAGTAGGACTAACAAGCGGTGTAAGCAACTAAGCATAACATTGCTCTTTTATTTTATTTTCTTCAACCACGGCGGCCAACATGTGAAACTTGCATGGCCGTTGGGCCTCTCGCGGAAACTGCAGGGAATGACAAAACAATTTAATTTTAAAGTAATAAATTAATTTTGATTTTTTTGAAAAGATAATTTACATCAAAGCACTATAGATATACTATTCAACACCCTAAGTGTAGAATAACTTTTCTAGATTGAATAATTTTAACTTATGAAAACGATTATGAATTACTGAATCGAGTGCACGACGGTACTAAAATATGTCAATAATTGACGTTCAACAGCCGTTCTCGGTAATCTATACCTAATAAATTTGTAATGCATGTTTCGTCACTCTAGTCGATCTGTCGTGCAGTCCCTGATTTCAGTTTCAATCCTCTGCCCACAGTCAAAATTTTCTGTGTTTCGGTTTCGTAGTTCCTGGTTTGTCTCGGTTTCGTAGTTCCTGTTTTCTGTTTCATACGTAATCAAAGATGGGCTCTGGCCACCGTGATTTCCTTGCTTTCGTCCCTTTCCAAAAAAAAAACCTCCCGGTTGGTCTCAAAATCTCCACCTTCCAGCACCGTACTTTGCCTGGATGGAGGATCCTAATGACGAGGCATGACATATTTCTTGCCAAGGAAATAAGAGAAGACTATTTTAAATCCGTTTTGCTTATCCAATGGAATTGTTGCTCTTTATTCTTGCTGGTTCTCGAGCTCAAGCCGGCGGTAATGGCGTTTGTGTCATGTTCCGTCTCGAGGCGAGGTTGAAGACGCGCATTTCATTGTGTAATTAAATATTTTGTGATTTCTATATATCGAAGAAGGGAGTAACATGGTTGTCTATTAACTCGTTCGTTGATTGGGTCTGGCCGTCTGCGCGAATCATTGCCTCCGCCCACCGCAACAAAAATGTGCTTTCCGCCCCCCCCCCCCTCCGCACTGCTTCAATTTGGCCCGCTCGGCCCATTCCCCACCCGACGCCGGCCTCCACCACCGCCCCTGCTCCGCCTCGACTGCACGCCGCTGCCATGGCCGCTCCAGCTCCGCGCCCGACCGCCATGGCCTGCTCGCCCGAGCTCCCGTCGACCTGGCCGCCCCTCAGCCGCCATGGACCACTCGCTCGAACCCCCGCCTCTTGCTCGCCTGAGCCCCCGCCGCAGGGTCGCCGCCATCTCGTCCGAGCCCTCGCTGCCCCCTAGCTGTCGCTCCTGCATGCTCCGGCCGTCGCCTCCCTCCTCCTCTCTCCCCACTCGCTGCTGCGCACCTCGCCAAGGGAACAATTTTTTTCCCTTCAGAACAATCGCAGTTGCTCCATGGAACATTTGATTTTCAATGTTGGAACATTCGATTTGCAATGATGGAACATTCGTTTTGAATTATTGGAACACTCGATTTGCAATAATAGAACATTCGTTTTGAATTATTGGAACACTGGATTTGCAATGATGGAACATTTGTTTTGAATTATTGGAACACTCGATTTGCAATGATAGAACATTTGATTTGTATTATTGGAACATTTGAATTTTATAGATAGAACAATTTTTTTATTTCGTGCTGGAACATTGTGTTTTGTTTGGAGCTTGATCGGTGGAGAATGAACAACCATGGCGATCGGGTGAGCGCCGCTGGTGCTGAAGCTAGGGGCGTCGAGGAAGACGAAGGCACACGCCTGGGCTGGCTCGCTCGATGTCTGGGCCATTCCTGGGCTGGCTGACTGGGCTGTCTTGCTGGCAAGCGGGAGGTGGGAGGGGGTGGGCGGAGGAGGTGTTCGGGTTGAACAGAGCGGAGGGGAAGCGGCCCCGGCCGCCTGGGTTCGACTTCCCCATGCCCTTCTGTTTTCATTGATTTTTTTGCATGCTAGGCCTTCGGCTGAGTGGGTTGGGCCTTCTGATTTGTTCCGCAAAACCAACGTCAGATAAAGAGTAAAGTGCATCCAGGGTCTCTAAACTATTCTGCGATTCTCATTTAGGTTCATGAACTAGTAAAATGAATATTTAAATCCCTAAACTATTTCAAGGTTCTCATCTAGTTCCATAAACTATCAAAATGTGAAGATTTAGGTTCATAGTCTGGTTTAGCGCCTAAATAGCTATCTAAAGTAAGACTTGCGCTCGAATAATGACGACACGCCGTGCCAGCTTGATGATTTTGCACGTTTGACAGGGTTTTTTTGACCTTATCTTTGGATATTATCCCGGTATTGGCCATTATACACCGTTCTAGTGGCCGAGCAGTAAAAAGAAAGAACATCTCGTTTATCAGACACTTAGCGGTTTGTCACGCACTGAGCGAGGCGATTGGATGAAGCTCACGGTCTGGTGGCGATGGCTAACGGCAACCAGTAAAAGCATGTTGGCGGTGGGCTGGTGTCTCTTTGATTTGAAAGTTTATGGACCCAGATGAGAACCCTAAATTAGTTGTTGGACTCAAATCTTCATTTTAAAAGTTCATGAACCTAGATGAGAACCATAAAATAGTTTAGGGACCCAAATCTTCATTTTCAAAGTTTATGGACCTAGATGAGAACTATAGAATAGTTTAAGGACCTGGGATGCACTTTACTCTCAGATAAATTAGGCCCGCGGATAGTGTGAAAAAAAAAGCTTTTCCCACAACTACAAACTCAGCCGAAGGCCTAGCCTGCAAAAAATTCAACGAAAACAGAACGGCAATGGGAAGGTGATGTTATCGTGGATCCTATCGTGAGAGACCGAGACAACGTCCACCGTGGTAATGTGAAAAGAATATTAATAGTTGATCTTAAAATTTAAGGCCAGATGTTTTGCATTTTTGTGAGATTTTTTTGAATTTTTCAAAGACTAGCAAATTGCCCGTGCTTTGCAACGGGAATCAGGAAAAAAAGGAAAAGAGAGAATATTGTTATCTTTGTAGTTCTCACTGTTGGTGTATTGTGTATTTTTTTTTGAGCTTTATTAGTGTATTGTGTATTTGTTGCATCTAAGGGCAGGTACAAAGATGTTGTCTTATAGGTGGTTTTATGCATGACACGTAATCATAAGACGATTTATGAGACCACATATACAATAGATGATTGTTTTAATTGTCTCGTAGTAATTGCATCTTCTCTTAATTTATGGATGAGAAAAAGGAATGTTTATGAGTTGCATGGCAACTATAACTCGTACAATGGTGCGTAAGCCGTCTTATACTCCTAAATTTTAGCGTTTGCGGTGGTTGCCTCGCAAAACAACCGCCTCTTTCTTTTACCTCCCTCTCTCTCTTCCACCTCATAAAAAATCCTACATGGTGTTGCATGAGACGAGCTATGAGACTGCCTACGTGTAGCGTTGTACCTGCCCTAAATGTGTATTTTCTTTCTGAAGAGGTGATACCTAACTAAAAAGAAAGATGACCAACTGACAGGAAGCATACATTGATGTGTACTCCAAACTTTCTTTTTATTAAAAAAAAACTCATCAATACAAGATAAATTTAGAACAATTTTGCTTGGAGCGGAGATTGTTGAAAACGTTGGTTTGTTTTAGAACGTTACAAAACAACAACTATTCACATCACCACTGAATAATAGCTTTCGAGCTGGTAATAACCTACTGTCAATGGAAAGATAGCATCTTAGGAACCAGTCCGAAAACGAAAGAACAATCAAGCAGGAATATACCCAATTACACCCTATCATACTCGAAGAAATCTGAACCTACACCAAATTTTCAGGGCACCAAGGCACATAAAGAGATTGTTGTACCTGTTATTCTAGCATCGCGCTCCGGTTTATGAGGACGACAGTATTGACGAACGCCCTCCACGACACAATTTGCTCGATCTGCTGCGTCTGGCGGTGCTTCTGTTAATGGTTCAGAGTCATCAATGCAAGGCCATTAGTAAGCTTAGAATCTGTGAGCCAACGAAACTGGATGTGAGGCCTGCAGTTTTACGCTTGCCGTTATGGGCATGGATATATGCAGCTATTTGTCATCAATTATTCATTAGACAGATTCAAGTTCATGATCAGTTTGTTCTTACCGTCCCATCTGGCTCCTTTCTCTGACCAGTGCAAGAGAGCAACAGTTTAATAAGCAGATAAAAAAAAATAAATCAAAAGAAATCAGTATCATCGAGCGCTTTGTTCTTGACCTCAGCTGCGTTGTTCAACTCAGCTCAACCTGGAGCCAATGAACGAGCCCCCGACGGGCCCCGATCTGTACGTCCGGCATTCTGGGCAGGAAGTGAACAACAATGGCATGGGTTTTGTGGTTACTGGAACACAGGAAAGATGCTTCAAACAATGACGACGCCGATCTCGCGTTTGCCACCACGCAAAGCACCTTCCGTCGGCCATGGTGGTCCGAGCCAGCTTGCAGGTAGCTTCAGGCCTTCAGGCGCACGCCCGTGGTGAGAAGGCGTACGTACAGGGCGCCAGGATCTGAGCACGCCTTTCTTTGTCGCCTCTTGCCGATCCCTGCCCATCACGGTGAGTACCAGAACCAGATGGTAGTAGATCAATGTTAAACATGTTGCCACCGGTTCCTGCAACGCCTTCTTTGACCAGCGCTTCGGCCTCCGGGGACTCGTCTTCGACTTCCGCAGCACTGCTCGTGTCCTCTCCCTCCCCATCGATGGCACTACGAAATCATCATCGGTTCGCCATAGCTGATAGCGGCATGCTCATCGAGGAGGATGCAATGGCTGGGGGCGAGTTGACGATGTGAAGAGGAAGGAGACAGAAGGGGTCGACAAGCTCGGTGACGTCCATGCGCATTGATTAATGTGGAGGCTCCAAAAGGATCATTCAATTGGTAAATATATGATATGATTGCGTGGTTAGCTGATTCCCGGAGATGTATATGCTTATCCGGTTAATTACATCTACCGAGCGAGTCTGTAGAACACCTCTAATTAAGCTGCGCGTAATGGTTGTATCTTCATTTATGGAGTGTTCCTTGTCCATGTAAAATATATGGTGTGGATGGAATGTATATGATGAGGGTGGCTTTTAAATTATCGAAACCCTATCATAATAGCGTTCTCGCCATGTCGGATGTAAATGGAAGATATTGATGAAAAATGATGACTTTCGCTTCGTCGGTGCCCAATCATGTATACGTTGGTCTTCATCAGTACCTAGCAACGATATGTGTTTTGTCCCGAGTGTTGACTTAGCTTCGCCATTACGCGGCCAAAGTTTCGTCTAGCCTCTGGTACCTAGACGGCATGGAATGATTTGATCATAGGAGTGCTGCAATTAGCATCATGTTCATGTTGGCTTGCACGATGCCTTTCGTTAAAGCTTGACAAACTATTTTAATGGACGGCGCGATCGGTTTGTTTATATAGACGAAGGATGGGCCAGGGTTACGTCGGTTCCAGAATATACGCATCCACGCAGACCTGTTTAAAGTAGAGAACGATCTTATCTCCAATGTACGTGCGTGCTTGTCTCCACAAGCAACCAGTCATCGAGTCCCACCTTGGCGACGACGTCGTCGACCTCGACGGCGTGCTTGAGGCGCCACGATGACTGGTTGTCCTCCTCGTGCACCCAGACCTTGATGAGCCGCTCCTCGTCGCCGCGGTCTCTGGTCACGTATTGTAGTGGCCGACGCGGCTTAATTTCGTAGGTACGTGGTCCATCGTGAGCGGATCGGGCAGGTCCAACACCGCCGGCGATGTCCACGCGCACGACGGTGTCCGAATCGGAGCCCAGGAAGTAGACGGAACCGTGTGGAAGTGCGTCTCGCCGCAGTTGAAGGAGGAGGAGGAGCTCACGCCGTACGTCGTACGTGGACCACGCCCACGTCTCCGACAAGAACACCTCGTGCGTGGCGTAGGCCCGGAACCCCGGAGAAGTTGACCAGGTAGAACCGCGAGGAGAGGCGGAGGGATCGAACGCAAGCACGCAGTTGAGCTTGGACGGAGGCGGCGGCAGATCATACCACTGCCGTGTCACCGGGTCGACGACGAACAGATGCGCCTTGCCAACGCTAAACAGCAGCTGGTCTAAAAAATAAATAAATAATAATAACGCTAAACAGCAGCAGGCCGTTGCTGGCGTGAATTATTCCAATAAACAAAAAAAAACTATATGTTCAGATAACAGCTCACAATACGTGCCTTTCCACGCCAACTTGTGTTTTATAAAGAAACTAGTTGAATGCCCGTGCGATGCCACGGGAGCCGAAGATTGCGTAACGGCGCATGATATCGCACGGCTCAAGATATAGGTCCTGTTTGTTTCCCACCAGATTATATAATCCAGCTTATATAATATATAAGCTGGGGGAGAGCAGCTTATTAGATTATGATAATCTGGCATGTGAATTGCTATAATCTGGCAATAATCTGAGACCTGTTTGTTTCAGCTTATAGATTATATGAGCCAGATTATATAATCTGGTTGGGAAACAAACAGGGCCATAGTTGAGCTGAAGATTGCATATCGGTGCATGATATTGCACACAAATATCATGCTATGAAGTGCGCCAAGCATAGCAATAAAATAAATAATTATTTCTTGAATCGGTTTCTCAACTTCTAGTCAAACTCATGCGCGATGCCATAGTAGTGAGATACTGTGTACCAATACTTTTCTTTTTGAGGACAATGTACCGGTACATGTTTTTTTAATGGACATGCTATTGAACGGGTGGATGATTGTACGTGAACTTTGGGCCTACAAAGTCCTATCTAGCCCAACATGGCGTCGTGGTTCAAACCCAACAATAGCCTAAGTGATATTCATATGCAATCTAAGCCCAGATGGTAGGGCCAACTGATATTCGACGCCTCGTGCGCGCGACCTTCGATAGCAATGGCTGATTGGAAGAATAATGGTAATCACGCACGTGCGACCCTGTCCTCTATATCCCAACCACGACGATCCTTCGATCTCCAAAAGAGTGACCTGATTGGAAGACTAACTTAACCGCGCGCATCCTTGTCCTTTGTTTCCGCGTCGCAATGCCTCGATTAAGCGACGCGACTGATGGCATTCCTCCACCTCGCTGTATTTTTATGTAGTGGAGATTTTAAAGAACGTTTCTTTTGGAAGACGAGGAGACGGAAATGTTGAGTCCACCAGGCACGATTCCCAGCGACGCGCCCCACTAAATGTGAACCGGAACACGAACCGAAAAGTCACGACTTGTGTATAAATCAACCCGCTTTCACCCCGCTTCTCCCTGCGAAACCATTTTCCCTGCAACTGCATCGACTACCCACAACCATTTACCCCTGCTACTGCATCGACTACCCGCAACCATTTTCCCCTGCAACTGCATCGCCTAGCCGCAACCATGGAAGTCAAGCCCCTCGCATGCCGATCCTTCCAAATCAAGTTCAAGGAAGATCAGTTGATCTCCGCAAGTGGAGGAGAGCGCTTTGAATATCTGTTCACGGCAGGCAACAGGAAGTGGAAACTGTATGTCTATCCGAAGGGAAAGTTTCCCAAGCACGGTGAGGATGCCGAGCATGGTGAGGATGCAGATCATGGTGTGGATGCCATGTCAGTTCAACTTGATCTGGACGAAGACGCACAAGATGTTCGAGTCAAGATGACCCTCACAGTTGGAGGACTGCCCGTCAATAATTCCAATGGATGGGAGCAGGATGACTCTCCTCATCAAGGATCCTTTGGCACTTCCTCGTCATGGGGTTGGGGGATCAACGAGAATTTCTATGGATGGAGTCATGTTATCTACCATGATTGTTTTGATGCAGATCAGACTCTGGAAATTATATTCAGTATGGATATCCTCTTCGACGAAGTCAACGAAGTGCCGAAGAAGGACATTGATGAAAGTCTCTTCATCCAGGGCAGATATGAAGATATGGTGTTGTGCATCCACAGCAAGGAATCGCCGAATGTGAGAAGGGAATTGCCCCCTGTCAAAAGGTTGGCTCTTGCAAGGCGATCGCCTTATTTTACTACCCTCCTATTTGGTAGAAAAATTGATGTGTCGTATACTTCTTATAGAGTGACAATTTCTGATGTGGAGAACCTGGATGCATTCGAAGCTATGGTTGCATATGCCGTCCAAGGCAAATTGCCGGAAGAACTGTGGACAAGCATGGACGAGGCTTTGCCTTGGCTGATGAAAACGGCTGACGCATATTTTATGAATTGCCTAAATCACTTATGTGCCCAAAAGATACGGGACGCTGTAAAGATTTCCAATGTTGCTTCAGCACTGCGGATAGCATTGGGCAGCAACTGTGTAGCGCTTCGGGATAAGTGCATCAGCTTCATCACCAGACACGACAACTTCGATGATGTGGTGCTGAGGAAAGATTTCAAGCAACTCCTTGACGATTACCCTGGAGTGGAGGCGACAATTCGGAAGATAAGAGTACCTCGGCGGTCCACAGATGAAGATTGATTCATATTTCTAGTTGCTAGTGCCTGCATTGTAGCTTGTGGGTGCATATGCACCAAAACAAAATTAGGAATTATTGTATGTTGACTTGCATTGCAAATCGGAGCAATGTATGAGTTTTCTCTTAGTGTGTATTAGGTACCTACATTTCTGTTAGCGTGTATATATTATCATTATTATTCAAATCGCAGCAATGTATGAGTTTTCTTCACTATGTGACGAATTAGTAATTATTTTGTTACCCATTTGTTTGGTATTCGATTCAAAATGTAGCGAGCACTTGGTCTAT
The DNA here is from genome assembly GCA_007726485.1 of Eragrostis curvula. Lineage (NCBI taxonomy): Eukaryota > Viridiplantae > Streptophyta > Magnoliopsida > Poales > Poaceae > Eragrostis > Eragrostis curvula. The sequence goes on from RWGY01000005.1 coordinate 10,664,060, forward strand.
ATAGTGGGGCGCAGAACCTTCGATGTACGCATATTTAGCGACGTTACTGTATACACGCTATTAATCCAACGGCTGCATATTTCGCTTAACGAAAGTCGAAACAGCCTAAAGACGTTCAAACTACAATACGCGTGTCACTGTCGTGAGATAAACTTCCATCGGTCGCGCATTACAACAATATAGTTACCCTACCGAGCCAACTTGCGATCAATCAATCACGGAGGCATCAGAGGCAAGTAATGAAGCGGATGGATACGCAGGACCGCGTGAAAACCGCATCGAATACATCCTTCGACGCTCGAATTTTGGTTCAGTCTCGAAGGACTCCAAAACCGCATCGACTGCAACCTCCGACGCATACATAGTACTGGCAACCAATCGCGCACTTACCCCCGACCATGAAATCGCACGAATGGCTACGCCCATTGATAAATGAACAAATCACAGCAAATTGTGATTTGTTACCAATTTGTTTCAATTTTATAGAGTATATAAACAACCGCGCGAAGTTTGTTACCTCATCGAAGGGCTCAAAATCCGCATCGAAGGGGATCTCCGATGCATGCATATACGTGGCAACCAATCACGCACTTACCTCCGACATACAAATACAAAAATATATACCATTTCTAGATGGGAATCCGTCTATGTTTCAACCGGCATCATTTCAAAAGTAATCCAAACGTGAATAAACATAACCGATATTGCATGGATGCCATCATTCACTGCGACAAAGATAGCAAACGCGAAAACAACATTAACACAACTCTGATACATGACTCAACAAGAATCCACATGGTTAAAACGACGACAACTAAACGAACCATATCTATATATACCAAATACATACTACTTATGAAAACGAGCTTCATTGTTCTTCATAAGACAGGTTTGTATCTCCTTGATTTTATCACTGTGCATCAAAATGTTGTGAACCAGCAGGTTCGTGGCGTGCTCTACCTCTGGCGGGTCATCACTCTTCATTAGAGAAATATTATTATTAATAATATCGCAGGATGCAGTTAGTGAAATACTCCTCACCTCGCGACCTTTACTTGCCAGGACTTCAAGCTCAGCCTCAACAACTTTGATACTACTGTAGCACCTGTTCAATTGACAGTAGTTAGGGTCGAGAACGGACATACGATAACGCTTCAAGAGGAAGTCTATAGCATTGAAAATTGCACTTCTTTTGCTTTCTTCCACCGTATCTGACATGTCTCATTGGAAACAAAGATAATCGACATGGATTTCATTATTAATATTCTCTGTATCCCTTTTATAAATGTTAAAGTGCAAAATACACATGCATAGGCTTCAGCAATAACGCAAAACACACAATGCAATTTCATAATTGAGGGATCTCGATACATGACTCAAAATATTTATGAAAATAACAAACGATAAGTTCAACAAATAGTAAAATGTTTCATAGGACATCACATGGACCACCATTATCGTCTCTATATAGCATCCTTGTTCCTCATAAGGCAGCTTTCTATCTCCCTGAGTCGTTTACAGTGACTCTCAATGTCAAGAATCACCACATGCATGGCGTGTGATACCCCTGGAAGCCGATAATTCGGTAGACAAATGGGAACAATATCGCAGAATGCAGATCTTACAAGACTCCTCACCTCACGTAATTTGCTTGACAGGACTCCCATCTCATCCTTGACAGCTTTGATGTTATTGTAGCACCTGTTCAACTGACAGTAGCTGGGATCCAGAACACATACACGGTAACGTTTCACAAGGAAGGCAATGGCTTTGTACAACGCACTGATCTCGGCTTTGACCTCCGTAGCCGACAGGTCTCCTTGAACACAATGTTTCTCAAATACGTGATCCAATGAGATTTCAGAGTTAATATTCTCCTTCTTCGTCTTAAAAATGTATAACTCTTCATTGTATTTGCCAGAATCAACAATGTAGACAACTCGACCACCGAATTCGAAGCCAACTTCAGAAGCAACTGCGTCTAAAACACATCTAAGCCCACTTGCCAATTTGATCTCATCGACCTGTTACAAAATATTAGTGAATCATAATCAATAGAACAGTAACGTACACAAATATTAAAGATTTATTGCATAATAAAGAACAGCGTTGTGACCATACGTACCCTAATTTTCTTTTTCAGAAAATTGACATAATCCACTTCAACACTATTCGTCACATTATTCCTGTAGCAGCTCACATCATTGTTGACTTCCCCTAGCCAACGAGAGGACTCTGAGTATACATCATTCAATCGAGTACCGCATTCAACAGTTTGCTCACAACGCACCAACTTATCAGCAGCAACCTCTATATCATCGATCACCTCCTAGATTGCAAGCTTGCATAGAGGTACATGCTTCTACATCGTATGATCCTTTTAATCAGTCCAACAGAATCTTCCCTAATTCCCTCGACCGTGAGCCAATTGTAATTAGGAACTACAACTCGGTGATTTTTTTCAAGGCAAGCTAGAGCATCACGTGCCGCGCATTGCCTCGCATGCCATTCATGATCTAAAGTGGAATACTGACCTCTGACCCAAATGAGATCCGGTCCAAAATTATCACCAACCCCCGTGATCTCCACGGGTCCGGTCTCCTGGCCTGGCGGCGTAATGAATAATCTCACCTCGATTGTAAGCGGACCATCAGGTACTAACGTGACGTCCTTCCAGATAGGTTCAGAACCACCGAGTTCAGAGACAACATCACGGAGCAACGTAACAGCGTCGACATACACCATGACAGGGGAGGCCTGCATAAATATAAAACATCAAAACAAATAAAACACTGCCAAACCAAATAAACAACAAACTTCACGTTGGATTAAAACGAACTAACCATAATCTATCCATTGAACCCAGCGCACAATACACGTTAAAGCACGAAGAGGCGTGGGAAGCTCAGTGCAAGAAATGTCTTGGGTCCAAGTGCGGAGGCACAAGGTGCTACGCCTGATATTTATAGTTGGCTTCGGAGATCAATTCCCGCCGGACGAGAGGGCCCATGTTAAAACCCTTATACCACAACCATGAGATATAATTCCATCGTTCGCACGGTGCAACGCCGCTGCGCTAACGTCCGATTCAACAATCGCGAAGAAAAAACGGCATACCAACAGTGCCGCGTAGGAAAGGACTCGAAAATCGCGGTAGAGGTAACCTCCGAAGCGGCCTGTCAAAGGAAAGTAATCTCACGCATGACCTCCGACCCAATAAGATGCCAGGCAGAATCAACAAACAGCTCGACATATACATCGGATTCTCTGCATTAATATCGCAAGGACGCAGGATCGCAGACAGGCCGTCGCAATGCAAAGCCCCATCTAACCCAACAAGACTATGGCCCGTGCTGTAATAAGACACAGCCCAAAACCAGCAAACTATGACGCAGCCCAAAACCTTCGTCTAAGTTTCAACCCAAGTCAGTTCACATCCAATTATTAATAACAGATAATTTCAACAACAGAAGTACTACAAAACACAGAAAAGCGTCACATGAAGCACAATACAACCAGTTAACTTACTACTACCATACATCTTTCCTTGACATTACTACTACTTAATAATATCGAACATAGTTGTACTTCTGTTCGCATACAGCGGAACTTGATATTACGACTACTACTGATACCACTGATGAAACAACCCAAAAGACGAGGTCGATGACGCATGGAGGCACGGATCACTGATACTTGGACCACCCCTCATCCCAAAGAAGCTGGCGGTGCCGGTTCCTCTTCACCTCGTCGTTGTTCAGAATGTCTTTGGTGATGCCAAAGCAATGCACCACCACCTTCACATGCGAACCAAACTCTGCCATGTCAGGGCAGAGGGGGCACCTAAACCAGAGGGTGCCGGATTCGCTGCTCCTGTGGAGGATGCGCGGACGAGGAGACATGGTGACGTCGATAGGACCATCGGAGCCTGCAGGAGGTGACGACGCCGGAGCAGAGGAGACGGGCGGGGAGGACGACCGTCGCGGCGACGCCGGAGTGGAGGAGACGGGCGGGGACGATGACCATCGCGGCGACGCCGAAGCGGAGGAGACGGGCGGGGACGACGACCGTCGCGGCGACGCCGGAGCGGAGGAGACGGGCGGGGACGACGACCGTCGCGGCGACACCGGAGCCGAGGAGACGGGCGGAGAAGACGACCGTCGCGGCAACGCCGGAGCCGAGGAGACGGGCGGACAAGACGACCGCGTTGGAGAGGCTGCGACGCAGGTACGCTTCTGCACAGGCGACGGAGAGCGCGAGGAGGAACCAGTGCCGACGGATGGAGAGCGAGAGCGGGGGCTCGTCATGGTGATGAAAGCGTGAGAGCAAGAACGCCGTCAAGGAAGCGTGCGCGTCGTGTAGTGGTGGAAGTGAGGTAGGTGCGAGATATAACCCGGGCGGTTACGAAGCTTCGCGAGAGGGGCCAAATAAATGCGAGAAAACTGCCGTTAATTATGAAAGAGATAGTGGGGGTCGTACCAATCCTGGGGAATGGTAAAGGCCTGCTCCGCGACTACTGTGCCGCGAGTGAGAGGAAGAAACGAATCTATCCACTCCGAGCAAGTGGTGCCGTCCACTCCGAGCAAGCGGTGAACTGAGAGCCGTCAATGCGCGACAAGACACGCATCCGTCCCCTCCCGAATATCTGTACTCTACGTTAATCATAGGGATGCAGGTGTGCATACACGGGAATCGTGAATGATCTCATACGTGATCCATGCTGTCGTCCTAATTTTACCAGCCAGAAGATCAAACTCATACGTGCCAAGAACCGCAACAAAAGGAAATGCACAGAAACAAAAATCTGGATGGGGTGCGTAACCAACAATTCAAAGTTCATCCAATTCGCAAAAAAAAAACAAAGGTGAATAAATATTCTCACAACTGGCCAAATAGAAGTTTTATCAAATAAACATTCCCATAAATAGAACGACCGCCTTTATCTCTACTACTAAATAATTGTAAGCTTCCTCTCAACAAAATCATCCTTATTCTGCGTAAGACGAGTATCTATCACCTTGAGTCTATCATAGTGGTTCTGAACGTCGCGAACCAGCACGCCCAAAGCCTCCACTATTTCCGGAGGGTCATCAATGCGTAGAGAAATCTTTGCAAGTTCGTAGGATGTAGTTAGTGCCATACTCCTGACATCGCGTCCTGCATTTGCTAAGAGTCCCACCTCATCTTCAACAGCCTTGATGCAATCATAACACTTGTTTAACAGAGAATAGCTGTGATCCAGAACGGATACATTGTACCGTTTCACGAGGAAATAAACAGCATCGTACAATGCACTGATTTGGGCTTCAACCACCGTATCAGACACATCGCCTTGAAAACCATGACTCTTAGTTATATCTCTAGACGATTCAGTGTTCTTTGTATCCTTCCTTTCGAAAATGGATACGTGTACCATGAATTTGCTCGAATCCAGAGTGTAAGTGGCTCGAGTACCGACTACAAAGCCAACCTTGAGAACAACCGCTTCTAAGACACTTTTAAGCCCGCTGGTCAACTGGAGGGATGGCTGCTTAAGAATGATTCATACGTCACACAATCAATATTAAACACTATTAACTTATACGTTGAAAAAGTAATGTAAACATATGTACCCGAGGTCGCCTTCTAAGGAAATCGCCATACTCTGTTTCAATACGTCTCGACGTCTTAAATCTGTAGGAGCTCACATCTTTGCTGAGATAATCTAGCCAGCGGGAGGACTCTGAGTATACACGTTCCATGCTTCTACCATATTCAACTGTATTCTCACACCTCAACAACTTAAAAGCGACACCTTTAATATCCCCAAGCAAAATCCTAGAGTCCAATACTGCTTCGTGGAACAAGCTTCTACTTCGTCGGAAAATTCTAAGCATACGACCAAAATTTTGCCTAATTTTCTTGATTGTGAACCAATTGTAATCAGGCACAGCAACACGGTGGAGTATTTCAAGACGATGTAGAGCTTTGCGTGCCGCGTTTTGCTTCGCATGCCATTCCAAATCTAGAGTGGCATGCTCTCCTCTCACCCAAACTGCCCGGTACTACCAATTCCGTCAATTTCCACAGTGCCATTGGTGTCGCCAGGCAGCTTAAAAAAAATCCTCACCTCGAACATAGACGGACAACCATGAAACGTGACGTAATTCCAAATAAGTTCAGGACCACCGAGTTCAGCGACAGCATCACGAAGCAACGACACAGCGTCGACATTCACCATGACAGTGGGTGCCTAACAAATTTTGAACAAAAAAATCATCAGAAAAGAAAAAACATGCACAAGGTTTCAGAAAAAAAAACAACTGCACAATGATATCGCACAGGGTTTAGGCAAACAAACCATTACTACTATGTAACTCTGCTTCGTCAGCAACGCACGATGGACGTCAAGGCACAGGGTCAGATAGGGACTGACGCAAACAATGCCTAGGTTCAAGAATGGGACTGCATGCCGAGCTTTATACTGGGTTTTGTGAGTCGTTTCCACACGTTCATAGGGCCCATGTTACAACCTTCGATCCAAAAAATCACGGAGCAAATACGGCATGAGCAACAATGATGCGTATCAAAGGCCTCGAAATCCGCATCGGAGGTAACAGCGGAGATTGAGTTATTTTAGCTTCTTGTAACCTCCGAACCGAAAAAAATGGAAGGATAAAAAAACGACGCGATTTTTGGACCATTTTTTCCATAAAAGTAGCAAACAAAAAACATGCCATATTGCATTTTTACTGTTCTGTTACTGTCAAGCAAACCGGGGCCACAAAATAATACCAAATGAACGCAACCAAACAGAGCATACCTCCGATGCAAGTAAGGAATGATATCATCGACGCGGTATATCAGAGGGGAGTAAAGCGGCATTGACCTCCAAACTAACAACAGTGACAGGATCAAAAAGCGCACCGAAATCGTGATTTGTTTTCCAGAATAAAAGGAATCGCGGGAATAATACCAAAACCCTGCAGAAACCCTAGTTGCGGAGCCCAATCGGTGCGTTGGGCCTAGCCAAACACGCGGCCCATGAGAATCCAAGAGTTCACGCCTCCATTCTCTCTCAACAGCCAATATAATGGAAGTGCCATTCCCTCCCCTACATCTCCCCAATTCCATTCCACACATCGCCCGCGAAAAAACTATCGCCTCGGAGCATCCACCAACTGAAGTTGACATGGAGGCGACGATGGGACTGATCGAAGATGCACGCGACCATGAGGAGACTACCACCACACTCGGCGCGGCGTCCACGGAAACAAATTTGAACACTCCCGCTGCGAGCAAGGCACTGTAAGTAAAATCAATCTGACACAAACTCGATTTTATATACCCATTTTCTGTAGCACGGTTGCGTGTCTGGGATATTAAGTGGAATTTAGACCAATATTAGTATGATGAAACAGATAGCATTATTTGATTGGGCAGCCTTTTCAAATTGTGCTCGGTTATTTACTTTTTCTGTGCGCATATAGACCCTAACACAGCGCATGTTGCCTGTTACAGATGCAGTAAAATTTCTGATCTTCCACTGGAGATGCTCGTTGAGATATTGCAATATCTCGACGGTTTGGGACAGCTTACATTCGGAGCGACCTGCCCGTTCTTCAGAAAAGCTACAAAGGAGATAGATTGTATAGAATCAGGCATCCCATCACTTATAACATCCACGTTCATTTGGATCAACGAATATGATGTTGAGCGCGGCGTCTTGTGCGTGCACGATCTATCCAAAGAACACTCCTGCTCCGTGAGGTCGAATATGCTTATAAACCAACGCTGGATCGGTGGCAAGGATGACTGGGCCATCACACAGCAAGATAGTGAGATAACTCAACCTATTAACCTTCGTAACCCAATTACAGGGAATGTCCGTGAGTTGCCTCCAATTTCCCGCATGATCGGCGACACCACTGACTGTCGGACCTTGGGAACATGGGAGACCAACTACGTGCGGCGGGCTGTGCTGTGTCGCACACCGAGGCACGACGATGGTTACCTCGTCGTAATATTCCTTACAAATACTGATATCGCATTCACGGAAGATGGGAAGGATAGCTGGTACAAGCTTGAGAAGGACAAATTGTTAGCGCCAGGAGTCAAGACGAACAGGCCAAGTTCGTTCTGCGACGCTATCATGCACGACGGGAAAATAGTTGCTGTGGACATGAGAGGTGATATTTATTCATGGGAAGTCGAAGGTAACCATTATCGACCATCTCTGATTAAGGGACCCAAAGTTAGGGTTGGCGGTCACATCTGGATTAGACATCGCTACCAACTGGCAATATCACACAATGGAAACCTTTTACGCATTTGCGTGTTTGGGGACGCAAACTGCGATATCAGGGCGACAGAGCTTCCCCAATCGACTTAGGTACATCTGATTCCATCAATTTGCGTACAATGTTATCATTTGACCACAAACTGATTTCACGATCGCAAACTGATTTCACGATCGCTAAATATTGCAGGTTCGATGCGGAGAATATCATTGTCGACGTGCTCAACGTTGCGAGCCGCAAATGGGAAAAGATCACCAACCTGGGCGGCCGCACTCTATTCATTGGGGCAAACCATCCGTTCATGATCACTCCATCAACCAACGACGGGATCATATCCGACGTTGTCTACCTATCTGACATGACCCAACGCAATCATGCTGGAATCTTCAAAATAGCACCATTCGATAATGGATCTCTACAACCACCCGTTAGCACCATACGCATTCCTTGGATTGGTGAATCGGATCAGATTCCAATGTGGTTCCGCCCAACAACTTGTAATGTCTAAGTCGTTAGTTTCAAGTCTTTTATGATCGAGAGACAGCAATGTCTAAGTCAAGTTTTCAAGTCTGTTAGGATCGTGAGTCTGGAATGTTTTCAGTAGGGATCGTGAGTCGTGTGTTTTCAGTAGAAATCGTGAGTCTGATAGGATCGTGAGTCGTGTGTTTGAAGTTCTTTACTATGAAACTATGATGGTGCTCGAATGGTTTTAAGAGTCTTACCCATGTTTGTGCTATGTGTTAAATACAATACTTATCCTATTTTAAATATACGTGCCGTGTTGCTTATAAATTTTACATATGTTACCGCATCAAATAGGTAAAAAGTTAACTCTATCGCACCGAATTATCCTAAATATATCTACGACATCATGCATCTGATTTGTTGGAATAGAATCTCCGCACTTTGATATCGGAGACAAATATTTCGTGGCGGTACATGATATCGCACGAATGCAAAAAGAGTTGTGCCCGTGTTCTGGTAGCAAACAAACAAAAAACCACAGAAAGCCTCACTATCAAATTATTAACTTTCTTCTCGATCACAGACCCCTATCTAATAATTTTAGAAGCTAACGAATAAAATTAAAGTAACATCTATCAAAATTATTCGAACTCAAAAACTAATTTTCTGCATCCGATCTCATTTTAATGACACGATCATTGTCCTCTAGCTCGCCAATGTCCTCAACCAAATCGTTCCTAAACAGATGATTTAGAGAGTCTTAACAATCTCCGCGATACGCGACAGCGTTGCCATCCCTAAATCTATGAAATCATGCATCTGAGTTGTTGGAACAGAATCTGATGTTTGCCCGATCTCTGCACTTTGATATCGGAGACAAAGATTGCGTGGCGGTACATGATATCGCACGAGTGCAAAAGGAGTTGTGCCCGTGTTATGGTAGCAAAAAAAAAAAAACAGAAAGCCTTACTATCAAATTATTAACTTTCCTCTCGATTACAGACCCCTATCTAATAATTTTAAAAGCTAACGAATAAAATTAAAGTAACATCTATCAAACTAATTTCCTGCATCGGATCTCATTTTAATGACACGATCATTGTCCTCCAGCTCGCCAATGTCCTCAACAAAATCGTTCTTTTTCTTTTCTTCTTGTGTCCTCTCATCCAACACTTTTTACATCGACGTTGTCTTTAAGCTTTTCTTTCTCGCGTAGATTTGTACGGATATCTGTGGAAGATACAATAATTAGTGGAGATTCGTCCTAAGTGGGTCAGAGGGATCAAAACCGAACGATCTGTTACCTTCAAGTGCTTGGAACAATAGAGATCCACCAGGTTTCAGGAAACAGAACGAGGTGTCATCTGTCTCAGCCAAGCAAGCTGCTAGCGACAAAAACTGTTCAATGTAAATAAGTCAATCAAACAAACAATAAGCCAAACCGAACAAGGTCAACATTACCTTTTTCTCGGTCCACACGAAGACCGGTAGCAAGAAGAAAATTGTTGCTGTCCGCCATGTCAATGAGAAGCCTCTCAAAACGTTCATGACATCCAGCAAGATTGACGCCAACAGAGTGTCTGAAAAAATATATCGGCTCAGAAAAATCGAACATAGCAACAAGCGCAAAGCTATTCCGCTAGATACATACCTTTTATCGTCCGTAAGGACAACTTGAGTCACATAAGACGGCAGTTTACGAATCTCGACATCTGCTATAACGGCTAAGACGTCTACTAAGGAGCCATCTGGTTTGTTCATAGCGGTCTGCAGGTCAACCAGGAAACAGCACGTCATGGCATCCATGGTTGGAACGGGGTGCTAGAAGAGCGACGTGTATACACGAGGGAAGAGCTATCGATGGTTGCGACTTGCGAGAAGGAGGTGGTACGAGAGCTATCGAGAGTTGCGGAAGAGCCCTATATAGATGGCTAAATTATCTAGGGTTGTCAGTTACGCGATCAGAAAAGCACGGAACAATCCTGCCCAATCAAATGCCGCCGAGAAATCCCCGAATTATCTGCTATAGGTGCCATAAATAAGGAAATAACATATTGGTTTCTAAAATTTATGCACAGTAAAGCCTCAGAACAATGCAATCGAGTGCACTCCGAGACCCATGCCTCAAGGGGCTGACACTCCTGACGATTTTTCACATGAGGAAGTCCAAGGCCTCTCCGCTCGCATCCCCATGAATAAGATTTATTTTTCCACGGCCGTACACAACGCTCATCCAGAAGCACCATCACAGCAACCAACTATGTTTCCTTCTCCCAGAAGCTCCAAGAACAGATACAACACCTCCAGATCAAAAAACCCATCCGGTCCTCCCTCCGCAAGAGGAATGGCGTGCAAGACGGCGAGAGGAGAAAATCAAGATGGCGACTGCTCAAGCACATGCAGAAGATAGCTGGCCTCCTGGATTAAACAGTGTCACGCTGGGGAACAGACGCGAACAATCGGTAACTCCTCCGTCCGGCATCATCACTCCTATGTTCCCCGGCGTGCGGTCAGAGAACGCGGTCGATCCGTTGGACATACAACCGGCAAGGATAGTACCTGCCGAGTTCAACGACGTGCAACCGGGGAACATAGGCGGACCGTCATCGACGACACCCTCATCTACCGCGGCATCCTGGGACACGGGCGCGCTTTGGACGACTACATCGCACGGTAGCAACACGGGCGCGCCATCAGCAACATCACGGACCGGCGACGTACATCTTGGGCTGGACAACGCGCGAATCAAGAACACGGACGCGCCATCAGCGACACCACCGACCGGCGGCGTACATCTCGGGCTGGACAGCGCACGAATCAAGAACATGGGCGCCATTCGTCATGCGTTCGGTGAAATGCACCTGAGGAACATGTCCGCGACGTGGGCGACGCCAACAGCAACGAACCCGAAGCAATCCGACAAGCGACACGGCAAAACAGAGGTTAGTTGTTAGCATGGTTTAATGTATGCACTCACATACATTAATTTTGCCTTGACTCTGTCAAACTATGCATCACAAAGGAAAGGACAAACCACTTCGGATCTATCCGCGACTACGATCCACGATGATGCGGTGACCATGGCGACGAAGATCAACGACGACGCGGACAACACAATGACCACGAACAACGACGACGCGGTGACCATGGCGACGAAGATCAACGACTACGCGGACACCACGGTGACCACGAACAACGACGATGCGGCGAACACGAGGACGACCGATCACGACGATGCAAGGACCACGGCATCGACTACCCACTACATCTTCTTCAACAACAAAGTTATCAAGACGACGGTAACAAAGTCCTACGAAGCAGTATATGACTTCATCCAAGAGGTTCGAGGTGACCATCGCAAACATCTAGTCGTCGGCCTCGAGACTGAATGGCGAACGATCTCTGCGCACGGTAAAAGGAAGAAGAGCTACAAGACAGCCATCTTACAGCTATGCGTCGGTACCCGTTGTCTTGTGTTCCAGATATACCACGCAGACGGCATCCCCATCATCCTGAAGGATTTCCTGGTGTGCCCTCACTGCAAATTCTTAGGGGCCGATGTGTCTCGAGATGTCCACAGGTTGATCAATGACTATGGCCTCCGTGTCCAGAATGCGGTAGATCTTCAGGAGTTCGGAATAAGAAAGGGCTACGGGAGTAAGAGCTCCAAGCCCGCGCTCAAGCTGTTAGTGAAGGAGCTCTTGGGAGCAGATATGGAAAAAGATAATAAAGATATCCACTTAAGTTGGGGAAGGGAGGTGTTGACATCGGAGCATATCACGTATGCCACCATCGACGCTTTCGCCTCAGCCGAACTTGGCAACCCCATGGGAATCACGGCTATGATAGTTTAGCATTTTGTTAGCAACAGTTAGTAACTTTCTACTATCAGATGAAACTTTATAGTATCAAATGAATGAACAAAGGTTAACTCTATCTCCTCCTAACAGACATTCATTTTCCCCTTACTCTGTCCAGCCGTGCTCGCAGTTGTGATGACAACCTAAATAATGCCTTGACACCATTAGACTAGATGTGTTGAACTCCTGTTGACTGATTTTGAGGCATACCTTGACATCAACTCTTGATAATGTCAACAATGGGTGCAGAATATGATGTCGATTTATATTCCGATGTGCTTTTGGATCCATGACTCCTGCGGTTTTCGCGTCGAAGCAATGCTTGCCTTCGACGCCGAGCTGTTCTCTGTTCCGGCGTCATTGCTGCGTACCGGTCCCTTTCTTTCAATCGTTTAGCTTGCTTTTGTTCCTCAGATAATATTCTTCGACGACGTCCATTTCTCTGGCACTCCTCTCGCTCCGAAATACCGTCTACTTCCTTTGGGTCTTCTGCAGGTCAAATCAGCACCGTATCCAATACAAAAAATCAAAAGCATTTTCCCATCGAAGGACATACCTGAGATAATCAGATTAGGAGGTGGCCTCAACTCAAGCAATCTGTCCCCCATCCGCGCCACTACTTCTGTAATTTAGAGCCCATTAATTAAGTATGGAAAAGTAACAAGAACTCATCAAAAAAACATCAACAATTATACCTGTGCTGCGGCCCGACGCATCTGAAGAACCTGCCATCATCGCTGCTTTTCCAATTGACCTCATCTCATCTAACATGTCCCGGTTTCTAGACTCCTTTTGCGCCACCCGACCTGAAAAAGGGGGGGGGGGGGGATTAATCCAAGCAATTCTGCGCCACTTACTGCTAGCAAACAACAAAAAAATATACCTGTGTTTGGAGCCGACGCATCTTTAGAACATACAGATATCACGGCTACTTTTCCAATAGGTCTCATCCCATCTAAACTGTTCCGGTTTACAGATGGCGTAATCACATTAAGCACTTCGCCAAAGTCATATTTAACACCAAGTCTATCACACGTAGCCATCGCAGCTTTTGCCATACGATATTTCTCTCGCCTCTTCATGTTCCTGAATTCCTTTTGAACTAATTTTTTCTCTTCAATCTGCTTTGGTCAAACTTTGGTCAGATTGTACAAGGAAGTCAATGGTTTGGGTTTAGGTCGAAAAAGGGTCGAAAAATTGATACCTTTGTTGTATCAACCATAGATACTGGATCATGATGTAGAGGGTAGTCGCACGGCAGAATAGACGAGCCTCCGATATCCTATTCGGAGGATTGGCCTCGGAGGTTCATTTCCGAGGATTACGATCGGACGAGGGCGCGCTCGAAGCTCGAGAGATCGGAGGCCGCGCGGATGAGGAAGGATGAGGCCTACGTCACTGAGAGATGGAGGGGGAGAAGGAGAGACCGCCGGCTTCTAAAGACGGAGGGGGCGAGGAAGAGCGCCGCCGACTTCAGGAAACAGAGATGTAGGGTTTGAGCAATGCCCAAAGAGAATAAGGAGAGAATAAGGAGTGTGCAGCGGGCATACAACACCAACGACGAATTGAACGTGCGGTTGGGTACACGTGCGGACGAAGGGAGCGCGGACCCCATACCAACGACGAATTGAACGTGCCCCGTAAGATCAAGAACGAACGAAAGATATGGCTCCGAGCGTGCGACCAGAGCGCGTGCGAACGACGGGAGCGTGCATCCCAAACCAATGACGAAACGAACGAGGCCCGTAAGATCAAGAACGAACGAAAGATATGGCTCCGAGCGTGCGACCAGAGCGCGTGCGAACGACGGGAGCGCGCATCCCATACCAACAACGAAACGAACGAGGCCCGTAAGATCAAGAACGAACGAAAGATATGGCTCCGAGCGTGCGACCGGAGCGCGTGCGAACGACGGGAGCGCGGATCCCATACCAATGACGAAATGAACGTGGCTCGTAAGATCAAGAACGAACGAAAGATATGGCTCCGAGCGTGCGACCGGATCGCGTACGAACGATGGGAGCGCGCATCCCATACCAACGACGAATTGAACGTGGCCCGTGAGATCAAGAACGAACGAAAGATATGCCTCCGAGCGTGCGATCGAAGCGCATACAAACGACGGGAGCGTGCATCCCATACCAACGACGAATTGAACATGGCCCGTGAGATCAAGAACGAACGAAAGATATGCCTCCAAGCGTGCGACCGGAGCCGCGTGCGGACGACGAGGGCGCTGATCACGTACCAACGACGAAAGAAGCGTGGGTCATCTGATACAAAACGGACGTTCAGATCGAAGGTTCCTCGAATAACGCAGACGCGGAATCGAAGGCGGCGCGGTATCGAAGGCGGTCCTCAATCGCTGGCCCCACCATCGCACCAGGGGGGCCTACCTTGTTTGCGTGTGCGGACGACGGGATGTCTTTTATTATGTAGTAGAGATGTCAACTCTGAGGTACGAACCAAAAGAATTATGTAGAGAACAGTACGACTAATAATGGAGTTAATAAATACACCCCACATCAAATCTGAGATTAATTCTGAGTCCAGTTGGCATATCGGCACGATTGCAAGCAACTTGTGATTAGCATGCACTTTTCACCCGCGGCTCAACAGTTGTCAACTAGCCCCGCCATGCTTGCAATAAATAGGAGCTGCACCACCGCCTGCCGAATTCCCATCAACCATAAGAAGAAGTGCACAAGCCACATCGTCCCAGAGCAAGCAGCTTTGGGCGATGGCTTCCAGCCCGGCCCTCAAGATTGTCTTGCTGGTCCTGTTCGCTGGGCAGCTTCTGTTCGCAGAAGGGCGGCTTCCGCCGACGGCTCGGAGCCTCCAGCAGGAAGAGGAACCTTGCTTCACCCTCGCGTGCTAGGGAGTCGAATGTGTTAAGGTCTGCGCCACAATCCCCTGCGTGTTGCGCCCGGAGGGCCGCGAGGTCTGCGAGACCCACTGCGTCAATGACTGCACGACGGCCTCCTTCAACCCCAACCCTTGATTTCACGCCACCACGTCAGTTTCAGATTCTTCGCTCTGTTTGTCAATTGGCCGAATAATACTTGGATTGTTGCATGGTTTCCCCAACTATATGCATGCTTCATCTCAAAAAAAAAAAAAAAAAAAAAACTATATGCATGCTTTACGGTTATTACTAGTATCATATAAGATCATACGATGTGTCGGTGGTCATGTAATGTTTGTCTCGATCCCTGCTTGTTGCATGCATGTTTGTCGTGCCTCATGCTTGTAATCATAGTCAGCATATTTCCCCTGCTTCTGGTATTGAACAATATGGAATGGTCAATATACTTATAGTACTGTATTTCTCTTCAAGTCGTTATCTCACCGATGATGGTTAACTCCCTTGTGGTTTTTTTTCTCAAGGACATGCACGAGAATCAATTATCGCTACTGCTTGAATTAATTCTTGAAACAACGGTTGCATGTGTTACCTGAGCACGGCTGATCTTTTATTTTTTGCACAAATTGCACATGTTATCTGAATTTACATTTTCTAATAATTAATGGTCTTTTCGTATATTTTCTAATAACTGACCGTGCCAGCAAGAATAAGGCCTTCTAGACGACTACGCAGTTACATTTTTATAAGCGTCTTAACATTAAGACTTAAAGACACTTTTTAACAAGCGGTGTAAGCAACTAAGCATAGCATTACTCTTTTTGTCTTTTCTTCAACCACGGCAGCCAACAAGTGAACCTTGCATGGCCGTTGGGCCTCTCGCGGCAACCGCGGGGAACGAGGAATCAATTTAATTTGGAAAGAATAAATTAATTTTGAATTTTAGAAAAGGGAATTTACATCACAACACTATAGATATACTAGTCAACACCCTAAGTATAGGATAACTATTCTATGGGCGCGGCTCCTCTGTGGTAATGTGATTACTGTACCCGTACAGTAACAACTACCATCCAGCGCCCAAGCCCCATCTACCGGCTCTGATTTTTTCAGTTAATCACCGTCATTAATTAGCATGCCCCATTAATTAAGGAGGGAAAATCTCAGAGAAAACGGTGATATGGGATCAGACTTGGCGCCAATTTTCATGCCTTCTGAATTCAACACTGAATATATTGGAGCTCTGCAACATATTGACTTGTAAACTTACATGCTAAAACATATGTATTAGTGAAAATATCACATTACAAAAATATTTAATGGGTGTTGAAATCCATAAAAATAACTGTGAACATGAATATATCTAAAAGCACATGGCTATTCTAAATGACAGTACATAAGGAACGTTGCTCTGTTTACAGCTCATCGAAGTCTCTGTTTTGCTCAAAGTTCCAAGGAGTATCCAATGTGCTTGTACAGCCCTACAATCAAAAGGGTGAGTGAACTAATTTAAGAGAGAAGATTGGTACTATGTAACATTGTGAATTAAACAAGTTAACTATTATACCGTCAGAAATTGAGTGTAAGTAGTCCAACCATATTGATCAAACCCCGTAAAATTTGTCTCAGTAGATTGTTGTTGCACAAGTAAACTTTGGCCTAGTTGTACAAGTCCCTCCTCCTCTTGTGCCTACCAAAAAAAAAAACAAGTGAAAACAGAACATTAGATTTTTTCGATCATGCAGTGAATATATGGACTGAAGTAGAAAGTTCTGTTGGGTACAACCTTGGCTGGTTCCTTTCTAATTTTCTTAGGGTGTCCCTTCTCAGCCCAGTTTCTTGTTCGCCTTGAACCTCCCTTTTGAGTTTCCTTTTTCTTTAGTTTTGCAGCGTGTAAAGAAGCATTTGGTGTTTCTGTGGCACCTTGGGCTTGGGATACATTAGCAGAAACTTTATCTTCCACTTGCTTACTGAGGCTCTCCAAAACATGATCAAATAGTGTGCAACATTCTTCATATTCAACCGCTCGAGATGCTATACCAAGAAATTTGTGAACAAGAGACTTGTGACGGTTCCTATGCTCAAACCTGGGATCCTCCGAAACAATATTTCCATGACTATCCTTAATAGTGCTACTTTGTGCTTCTCGAGTCCATCGCTTTAAGACATAGCGTTCTGGAAGTGACTCAATGTTCATGACATCAAGTACCTTCAAAGCATGACTGCACAGTAGCCCAATCCTTTCAATGTCTACAACTGCACAAAACAGTTTGTTCTGAATAATTACCAATAACTTTGCATTCTTCTTGAAAAATTAGTTCTTTATGAAGAGTATCGATGGCAACAGTAAATTCATTCTGCTGTCCAAATGCCTTGATATATGCAGCCATTGATCTCTCATATTCATTTTAAAACTGTTCAAACAAACCAGGTGTGTAAATCTTGCTTACTTGCAGCAACATAGGAACTCTCATTTTGATGCTTGGTAACTTTTTCCTCGACTCATACTCTGCATTTATTTCTTTATTTCGTTTTCCTTGGACGACTCGCTCTAGATGCTTGAAAAAACAAATTATGTCCGAATCAGATTTCAGATGATTTTTCAAGTCCCTATTCAAACTCTCACTTAACTGTGTGCTTCTCATCCCAAGTGTGTGCACATTCCTCATGTAACATTCTGCCCATTTATACTTCTCTTTGTAGATACTATCCAACCAGGTTTGCTTTTGCACCTTGCTTCTCAAGACACTAAAAGCTTCTTCAAATTTGGGCTCGTCTTCATACTCATACATGCAAGCACTGAATTCAACGAGAATATTTGTGTCTTCTTTTTTGGGATCTTTCTTGCGATGAGATAGATGTTTGACAGCATTTTGCATTATATGAAAAGTGCACAACCCATGCCATGCTTCTGTAAATACTGCTGCAACTGCCTTACCCATTGCAAAATCTTGATCAGTGTAGATAGTTATGGGTTGCTTTTGGTTATGTACTGACAAAAATGATTCAAAGAGCCATTTGAAAGATTCAAATGTTTCATCATACATTACTGCAGCTCCAAAAATGACGGTTTCTCTGAACTGATTGAACCCAACAAATACACCAAAGGGCCGGTAGTCTTTGTTTGTGCCAAATGTATGTTGGAAATATGCGAATTATTCTAAATCCAGATTTTAGTTTGAGGCAGATTTCATAGACATTCAAAAACGAGATGCAATCTAACTGTAGCAGCAGGTTGTATAGCACTAAACACAGAAGAGGAGATATCGACTCACGTTGGGTTGGTCGGTGCTAAAATTAGCACAAATTGTAGACGAAGCAGACCGTCGATGTAGTCGATCGTCAACGAGGCAGCGAACGAGCGGTCGCGCAGTTGCGCTGCCCAAAAACCTTATTGCCGCCCCTCGTGCGGGCTTCACGGCGACAACGGTTTGGAGATACCGCTCACCCTTCTCCTCGTGCATGTCAAGGAAAAGGGCCGGCGAGATCGAAGCAGCTCAACACCACAACACAGCTCTCCAAAAGGAAGGAAGAAAGTGTATGGAAGGAATTTCGTGGGTTAAGGAAACCTGGACGTCTCCAGTGCCTAATATAGGCGCGGCTAATTGGCAGTCATACCTGGCTGGCCAATTAATCCCGATTAAGGCATTAAACCGTGTATTGATCCTCTCTGATTAATACAAAACGGTCAGATTATGGAGGATTTAAAGTGGCAAAAATACACACGACTTGCAGCCACGCCATGACACGGTCGCGCATCGCAAGTCACAAGTCACACGAAAGAAAACGCGAAGAAACGCGGATACGCGCGCGCGTGCGTGTGTGTACACTTTATTCAGCCAAGGTCACGTGAACTAGTATTTGAGTTGGTGTGCATCACCTTGCACTAGCAGTATGGGACTATCCAAACTGCAGCCACTTGCTCTTGGAATTCTCCTGAATGGACCACTCAAAGTAGCCCAAATTCCAACAATGTAATGTCAAAGGTAATGACATCACCAAAATTAGCATAATCAATAATCATCTTAGCATCAGCCCAGAATAAATTTGTTATTTGATCTTCAGAGTCCCATTGCAAATCATATTGAAAGGACGGGTTATCAGCAACTCTGTCTTGGAAATATTTCAGCATACTTCCCGCTTCACCATCATGCATCATCTCCCTTTGACGCTTTGTGCGTAAATAGTTCTTATGGTCACAACGAGTATATCCAAGGTTCATTGATCCTCCAACTTGTCGACTTGCCTTTGGCCCGATTCCGGAATCATCTGCTGTTTCAATTTCAAAAGCTTGCAGCGCTGATATTTTCCGTTGCGATGGCATCAAGTGGCAGGTTGTAGGCAATTGAAGGTCGTGGTTGTGATCGAGAACTAAATCGTATATTTCGTAATCTTCCACTTCTCGATCAACTGTGATGCCCACCCGAGCCTTGCACCCGTTCCTTGTTTCCGCACGAGGCTTTTTGGTTTTATGGTCTCTTTTATCTGTTCTTCGATAACCCTCATTGGAACAAACATATCTTGCTGAAGTAATCCCTCCTTAATTAATGGGGCATGCTAATTAATGACGGTGATTAACTGAAAAAAAATCAGAGCCGGTAGATGGGGCTTGGGCGCTGGATGGTAGTTGTTACTGTACGGGTACAGTAATCACATTACCACAGAGGAGCCGCGCCCCTATTCTATATCCAATAATTTTTACTTACGAAAATGATTTCGAATTATAGAATCGAGTGCACAACAATTACTAAAATATGTCATTAATTGACGTTCAGTAACCACTCTCGGTAATAACCATGACATTTTGTTTAGCATTTCAGTAACTACGGGGTGTAGAATAGTTTTACACAAGCACTGTAGGTCCGACCCGATTCGTTTGACCCACGTTCGGCAGGGCATCTGACGGCCAGCTGCAGCACTTGCAAGACACGAATTACATGCAGGATGCATAGCTTTTTCCATAGTTTTACTATGTTACTGATTTTTGAAGAAAATTTCACACATGCGAGTTTCACATGTTTTGATATTTGAATCTTCCGTGCAATAATGCATCTTTAAGTGGCAACATTTTTATTTTATTTTTTACAAATATTAGAGGGTTTAGACTATTTGAATATTTGCCTTAATTTTCATTAATTATTCGAATTTGTCTAGTTGCCATATTATGTGTTCCTCAGTAGTTGAGGCTAAATATTTCAACAACTTCTTTTTGTTTTCGGTGTTGCTCCACATGCTCTCGCGAAGATAATTTAAGGATTTTTTAACAATTATGCTTTGTTTATGCATTATCGTTATTTCCAAATGTCAGGGCATTGACTTGAACAAAATATAGCTACTTAAGAAAAGAACTGAAACTGCATTTTTGCGATTTATGGTAGATGGAATCAAAACAGAACTAATTAAATGAACCTGGAACACCCAATAATTCTAATTCGATCCAATCTATAAATAAATTATTCTAATTTTCCTGCTAACTACTAGTACTTAGGACGGCAACACGTCGACGACTGAGATTTAGGTGCGGCGCCGTTGGGTCAGGCACCGTCGGATGAACTCCTTGTCGTCCTGCGGCTGCTGCCGGCGTCCGCCCTCGTCCCCGTCGGAGTCATCACCGTCGTCGTAGGTGCTGTAATTGTTCCTGCCGCGGCCGCCGTGTCCCTTCCGCTTGGGCCCGACGGGCACGGTCTCCACCATCATGACGCCGACGTCGCAGCGGATGGTGAGGCAGTCCTCGGCGAGCAGGCTCCCTCGCCGCCGCTCCAGCTCCTCCTTGGCGATGAACAAGGCGTTGCCGCAGCCAAGGCCCGCCGTTGCCTGATCTTGATCCGCCAGCGGCGCCGCCATCGAGTTATGGTGGGCCGGGGTGGCGATGGGCGCAAAGACGCCGGTCTCGGCGGGGAGCAGTGGCGGAGCTACAGTCGGGCTCCAGGGTGGGCCGTAAAGGAAAAAAAACTGATGGGCTGTTGGGCTGTTGCATAGCTACAGTATGGGCTACAGTGTAAAAAACAGCTGATTTGCAAAATCTCAAGGTGGGCCGAGGCCCACCCGTCCACCCGGCTAGCTCCGCCACTGGCGGGGAGCCTATACTCTATAAGATAATAAAAGCGTAGTACTGTCAAAATTATTATAGTTCACGATAGTAATTCAGTGCACAGATACCTCTGACCCAGTCAATTTTAAGAGTGAAATGCACATGAAGTCCTTCAATTTGTATCGGGTTCTCATCTAGGTCTCTATACTCTCAAATGTTGGTTTTTTGGTGCTTAAATTTATCCTGAATTCTCATTTAGGTCCTATAACTTGTTAAGAAGTCTCATCTAGGTCCAAATCACCATCCACATAGAAAAAACACATTTTCATATTTCCCAAAATACAAAATTTGACAAAAACAAAATTCAAAGACAAAAACGTTTTGAATGTTGAAAATATGTTTTTATGTTATTTCTATATTCTGGGCATATAAAAATACACTCCTAATTTATTTAAATATGAAAAGTACGTGGCATCATGGGAGACACAAAACGAACTTTCAACATTCACAAATATATTTTGTTCTTTGAAATTTTTATTTTGCTATTTTTGATATTTTTGAAATATGAAAATGTGTCTTTTTCTCTATTTGAATGGTGATTTCTTTAACATATATTGGAGGGTTTAGACTATTTGAATATTTGCCTTAATTTTCATTATTCAAATTTGTCTAGTTGCCATATGTGTTCCTCAGTAGTTGTGACTAAATATTTCCGCAACTTCTTTTTTGGTTTTCGGTGTTGCTCCACATGATCTCACGAAGATAATTTATATCAACAATTATGCTTGTTTATGCATTATCGTTATTTCCAAATGTTGGGGCATTGACTTGAACAAAATATAGCTACTTAAGAAAAGAACTGAAACTGCATTTTTGCGATTTATGATAGATGGAATCAAAACAGAGCTAAATGAACCAGGCACACCCAATAATTCTAATTCGATCCAATCTATAAATTATTCTAATTTTCCTGCTAATTAGTTAACTACTTGGACGGCCGCACGTCGACGACTGAGATTTATGTGCGGCGCCGCTGGGTGAGGCACCGTCGGATGAACTCCTTGTCGTCCTGCGGCTGATGCCGGCGTCCGCCGTCCTCCCCGTCGGAGTCATCACCGTCGTCGTAGGTGGTGTAATTGTTCCTGCCGCAGCCGCCGTGTCCCTTCTGCTTGGGCCCGACGGCGACGGTCTCCACCATCATGACGCCGACGTCGCAGAGGATGGCGAGGCAGTCCTCGGCGAGCAGGCTCTGCCGCCGCCGCTCGAGCTCCTCCTTGGCGATGAACATGGCGTTGCCGCAGCCGAGGCCCGACGCCTCCTGATCCGCCGCCGCCGGCGCCGCAATATGGTGTCCCGGGGTGGTGAGGGGCGTGAAGACGCCGGTCTCGGCGGGGAGCTCGTACGCGGCGGTGCCGGCGAGGTCGAGCAGGCTGAACTTGAACTGCGCCCGCACGCGCTCCGCCGCCGTCCGGTAGTTGTAGCTGTTGTGGGCGTAGGCGTTGCTCGAATGGAGGCGCAGGTAGACGGCGACGGCGTCGGAGTCGGTGCGCGACGCGTCGGCGCCGTTGGGGTAGTAGTCCACCTGCCAGTTGCGGCCGCCGACGCAGAAGGGCTCCGAGCTGATGCACTCGCCGCCGGGGAGCGTCTTGGTCCACGAGTACCCGTCGATGCGGAACACCTGGAACCCGCGCGCCGGCTTCGCGACCACGCCCGACGCGGCGCGCGTGGGCTGGGCGCCGGCGTTGGCGCCGGACGACGACTGCACGCCGGCGGGGGTCAGCAGCGGCGGCATGGACGACATGGCGGCGGCGGCGGTAGCTAGCTGGGAAGTCGGATCGAGATCAGGCGGCGAAACAGGAGGAGGAGTTGATCGGTTTGTTGCGGCGCCTCGGTTGAATTGGAAGCTCTGGGTGACGTTCACGATGGCTCGGCTTCGATATTTATGCACCTGGTAAAGGCGGTTGCATGCCCGGTGTCGGTAAGTCCTTTCCGATTTTACTTGCATTGGCCCACATTGCAGCGGGTCGGGAAGGAACCGACTCAAGCATAGCCAGCGTGTTCAGGTCGGTATATATCTCTGATGCAAAGAGTTGAAGATAATGCACGTATTATTATGTGTTTATTAGACATCGTTATGTTCCAATGTACTATATATAGCTGTATGTATACATTAGCGGGTGGTTCAGCGTACTCTGTCATAATCAACAGATAAGCGGAATGTATTCAGAAATTCAGATGATGCATGCGAGCCCTTCGTTGTGGCACTGTTGGGTTGACCCTTGGAGAAGAAGCAGCTCGTGTGTGAGCAATCAATGCATCAAACAATTAATTAATTAATCCGTTATACTCCCTCTATCTAGAAATGTAAGCATGTTAAAACAAAAGTATCATTATAATATAAAAATGGTGTTGCAACATTGGTCCTGTTATCACGTATCATGATACATAACTCTATCTGTTTAAATAATTTATTTTTACATATATAATTGATCAAAGTTGAGAAAGTTTTGACAAAACCTAAAAATATTTAAATTCCGAACGGAGCGAGTATTCAAAACGAGCTAAGACCATGCATGAATAAGAGATACATACTACCCATTTCAATATTTCAATGTCTACAATTGTTGTATTGAAGGTGTATATATGCAACACAGTGGGCGGATCCAAAATAAAATTGTACCGGGGGGGGGGGGGGGGGGGGGGTTCTCATCTCCCTTGCAACTGCAATCCATATTGCAACACGGCAAGATTCAGTCATTGGGTGCTTTATCCGATCCCCCTCCCCCACCCCCTTCATCCAATTGCTGGCTCTGCCAATGCTACATAACACCACCTGATGTTTTTTTTTTTCTTATGTCTTTGGAATTTTTGCGCAAAAATGTTTGATTTTTTAATTACTTTAGCTTCTAGATATCTTTAGTGTATTTTAGTATTGTGTGAACAACCATTAAATAGGTAAATTGGAATGGGGCGCTGCTACACGTACGAAGCCCTTACGAAGTCGATAACCACGTAACCTTGGTGGCCCACGAGAGGCAAATTCCGCGTGCGAGAGCCCATCTATCTCCACCGCCATTGCCTAAAAATAAAATCTATCTCCACCGCTTCCCGCTGGTTACTTGAACAATCTCATCTCGATCGATTTACTCCGTCGTGGTTAAAGGACGAACCTGGCATGAAGTCATGCATGAGGCTCCATTGCCAATTGGCCTATGAAATCTGAACGCGCTAAGCACCAGGACGCGCCGCGCTGATTTTGCCTCCGCCGGTTGCCGTGCTGCGCCATGCCATCACCTGCATAATTTTGCCTGCGCGGCATGCTAGTGCCCCGTGCATGAGCAGGGTGCTGGTAGTCACAAAACGACTAAGGTTGTATAATTACTTATTTATATGAGAGAGAGAGAGAGAGAGAGAGAGAGAGAGAGAGAGAGAGAGAGAGAGTGGGCTTCGGCGCTCGGCATTGCTGAAGCATGGGTTCCAATTAGTTCAACGTTGCTGCTTCCATGGCGGCGACCTCAAGTCGAGGACGCAACCTCAAGTCGAGGACGGAGCAAGCGAGGAGCTGGAACCTACTTAGCTGCACAGGCCTGCGGCGAGGACGCGCCTGCAAGTGAGCTCCGGCCGACAGTGGTGCCAAGCGTTGTGCATGGTTCGGTACGCGTCCTGCTACCGCCATGATAACGATTGGTCCGGCATCCGACAGTCGCAGCCGCACGAACTACTCTGGCCGATTGCCGGCGAAACGCAGACTGGGTGGCGATCAACCGTCACTACCTAAGAAATTCACATAGGTGACGGGCTAAGACAGAAATAGGTGACGGGCACCCGGCACGTCACCCCTACGCCGTCACTAATATCAAGAGAAAAGTAACGGGCATTTGTCCATCACCCATTACAGTCAATAAGTGACGGGCTTCACGTGTTACCCGTCACCTATTAGCCCTTTAAGGTGACGGGCAACACATAAAGCCCGTCACCTATAAGTCCTTAGGGGTGACGGGCTACATGGGAAGCCCGTCACCTATTTAGTAGTTATGGGTGACGGGCTCCTTATGTTGCCAGTCACCTATTGAGAAGAAAATGGGTGACGGTCTTCATATGTTGCTCGTCACCTATTTCTGTTTGATGGGTGACGGGTTTCTTATGATGCCCGTCACCTATGTTCCCTGCCCCATATAGGGACGTCTTCCTTTCTCCTGCTGCAACCAGGAACAATGTAGCCTGAATTTGGTAGCCATCTTCGACATGATCAAAAACCATCACAAGCACAAATTGTGCCCATCATCACATACACACAGAGTTAGACATGTGGATCTAACCATGATCTCAACGCCAAACATGTAGATCACAAAGACATCATAAATATATCAAACAAGTTGTTTGTCACATACACCTGCTGCATACTAGAGTTTTATCATCACAAAACATCACACACGTCATCACAAGCTCGGATTACAACACAGCTACTCATTCGACGTACAAAAGAACTCGCCTTTCCTGTTTATACACTCACTCACTAGGAAAGAGGCTATCCTATCCCGAATGTTATGCAACACGGCATCCTCAAATGGCGACTCTGGAAATGCAATGTCCTGTAAGCATAGAAATCAATCGTAAAATATTAGAAGAACACAACACCAATTGAGATGGAGCAGTGACAGGCAAGCAAACAACAGAGCAACATAAATGATCTGAAAAACAATTAATACTTGATAATCTTGTGCAAACAGAATGAAAAAAAGGGTGAGTTAGCATGATCGTTATGAGAGTAGCAAATAAGAAACATGAATAGTAAAGCTTGTGCGGAACTGAAATGTCAAATAAAATGACATGCCTTGATTGTTAGCATCGGCTCTCAAACAGTTATGTACAGGCACTATTTCAGTTAAAAGCCTGCTTGAGTATGCTTCACTATGAGCTGTTGGCCTACTTTCATGGTGAGATGCACAACAATATTTTGCAGCTGGCATACTCAGGAATCGAGTAGCTTCTAGTTAGCTAAAAAAACAACACAGGTTCAGTTAGGTGTATTCTGTAGCTAACGATCCAACTGAACAATCCAAACTGCTCTCAGCAGCAAAAGGTTTCTATTCCTTCACTTTGAAAAAAAAAAGGTCTCAAAATGAGATGATAATTCTGAACACTGAATGTCTTGTGGCAAAATGATGAACCAGACATAGTACTACGGAAGTTGCAGGATGAACACAACTTAATTAATGAATTGGGGACAAAAGTGCTCAAACAGACATAATGAATTATTCACGCCCAACTGCCCAGATGCCCCTGGTTCCTCATGCCCTAACCATGTAGCTAACTTGCTCCACACTATGTACTGAATACAAGAGCCACTGAACAGAGTAAGTCCATGATTAATCTGAAAAAGAATAGCCATATTTGTTGCTCCACACTAGCTGCTTTCTTGTCGTAACCCATAAATTATGGCAAGAGATACCAGCAGTGGCGACACTCCGCAAAATAAATTATAGAGGCAGGGAAGACGACTGATAGCAACAGAGGATCATACATAATTAAAGTCAAAATACCGTCCACAGAAAAAGTCACTTGAACATCTCGATGCTAAAAAACAAAATACTAGTGCAATTACTTACACCGATGCTCTTGCTGGATAGAGATGCTTCTGCAATTATCAACATGTGTTGTGCAACGTAGAATCCACACAGGTTGCCTGGAGGTTGCTGGCAGCACTACAAAACAACAATTATTTTGAGGCCACATGCTAATAAGTGATTTTGAAATCTACATGATATTCAGGGAGAGCAGGCATGTGTCACTTCAAAAAATACATACTGGGAATCGAGTGTCTTGTGGCAGCATACAACCATCTACCTTTGCATCGAATCCCTTGACGCACCGAGTATTGTATGTGAGGTGAGCCCTAGAAGGAAAGGACAATGCATCATTAAAGAAAAAAGATGATGCTCAGGACGATCTAACTTGGTATATGTGTAACTCATGTTAAGAATGTACTCATTTATGGCAGTGCTGATCTCGAGGTAATCACGCCCAAGTAGAGTGCCATCATCTCCCTTTGGTCTACACGAATCAAGGTACCACACCATTTTTTGCTTGATTGATATGACTACCAAAACCCAATGGCCACCTGTGTTGTGAGGGAACATAATGTACTCTTTGTCCTTGTAGTGTTTAATTGCCTTAACCAACAACTTCACCACTCCTTGCCTGTAATCATGCAAATTGTCGACTGTCATGGGAGCTGGGTCAACAAACGCACATGGCCCTTTCATTTCTTTCATCAAGTGGCTGCGCATAAAGATAATCATCTCAGAATAAAGTGATGTAGAGAATATACTGTAGTAATGTATCTCTAGGTTATCTATGTTATATACAGGTGTTACTAAGGATCTGAAGGAATCACATTGTTTATAATCCTATATGCAGTTTGATTTAATAGTCTCTTAGAGCCAAATCATGTAAGTACATATGTATATCTACAGGAATCATATTAAAATAGCTCATGACCATGGATCTGAAGGAATCATATTATTTATAATCCTATCTGTAGTTTGATTTAATAGTCTCTTAGAGTCAAATCATGTAAGTACATATGTATATCTACAGGGTAAATAAATGAGAACATCAAAGAATGCACAGGTTCTTATTGTTACCATTCAGAATATGCTTTCTTCTTTGCAGAATGTACAGCCAGAACCTACATTTGCAGGAAATAAAATATGTAGGAATGGTTAGTGGCTAAGGACTTACAGTGTGAAGCAACGGAGTAATGAGACGTCCAGTGCGTCGAGATTGAACAGGTCATACATGTCACCAAAGGACACAAGAAAATAGCTCTCCGCGGACAGAAAGTGATGTTGATTGTACTTGAGCACAATTGACTTAGGCTTCCTGTCCCTCACACATTGCGTGTAGTAGTTATGCAGCTGAATACATGCTGCTCCTGCCTTGCGGAGCTCATCTGCACTCAGCAACGCCTTGCCAGGTTTGTACTTAGGGTGGTCTTTTATCCATACGTCCGCTATCTTCTTTGGTGGACTTTTCTTCCCACTTTGTGCCTTATTCACCTGACATGCCTTCTTTGGTGAGCTTTTCTTGCCACGCTTTGCAGGCTGACGTGGAGGACGAAGGGATAAAGCTGCCACATTTGATGCTGACTTAGAACGAGGAGGCAGGCATGAAGCAACCACGTCTGGTGGTGGTGGTTCAGGTTGGGATGAAGCTGTCACAGCTGGTGGTGGCGGTTCAGGCTGGGATGAAGCTGTCACAGCCCCGGTATCAACGTTGACAGCATAATATATTTTCGTTTGTTGCACAACCAAGGTGGAAGGTTGTATATAGTCAAGAATACGGGCCATGTGCTATGCGAGATGTTGTTCTCGAATGGATTCATGCCAGTGCTCATTGCAAGCCTGATATTTCTCGGATCCATAGCAAATAGTTCATCCATTGAATCAATGTTTTGCCACTGAGATGAATCTGCAGCGTGACGTATCTTATCATCATCCTTGTGCCCCTCTTTATGCCAACGGAGCAATTTAGACTCCTCCTTGTTTGCGAACCAGCGCTTTAGCCGAGGAATTATAGGAAGGTACCAGAACACCTTCCTAGGAGGCCCGTTCCTGCTAGCGTTGTTCCCATCACCATCATCCTTCTTACGCTTGTATCGATCGGTCCCACAGACGGGACACTTGTTCAGGCCTTCATATTCTTTGCCACGATAGAT
The DNA here is from genome assembly GCA_007726485.1 of Eragrostis curvula. Classification (NCBI taxonomy): domain Eukaryota; kingdom Viridiplantae; phylum Streptophyta; class Magnoliopsida; order Poales; family Poaceae; genus Eragrostis; species Eragrostis curvula. Next base: position 10,693,278 of record RWGY01000005.1, read on the forward strand.
GATGCAATCATTCTTGCATGCATGAATCTTCTCAATCTCCAATCCAAGAGGACATATTATCTTTTTTGCCTCGTAAACCGTCTCAGGCACCAAGTTTCCCTCCGGCAACATTTCCCTCAGCAGATCCAATAATGCCAAAAAGCTCCTGTCGGTCCACCCATGGCTTGCCTTCAGCTATAGAAGCTTAAGAACTGCATACGGTCGGTTGTATGTGGCCTTGCATCCGAGAAAGAAAGGCCTCTTGGACTCTGCAATTAATTTTTGAAACTTTGCAAGCTCACCATCATTGTATTCATCGTGTCGCTCAGCATCGCGCAACATTTCACTGACATTTTGCACATGATCCACCATGTCTTCATCGCTCAAAGATAATGCCTCTGCCTCTGAGTTGTCACGATCCATGTCACCAAATCTGAGTTCTTCATTCATGTCAACAGAAGGGACTCCTTGACTTGGCTGATTCGCTGAGAAAGGACCATGACCCATACTGACATCCAAGTGGCTCCCTTCCACCTTGACTTCATTCAGGCCTTCCTCACCATGCTTATTCCAACATGTATAATTTTTCATGAATCCTCGTGTGATCAGGTGTATCTCCAGCATATCCGGCTCACAAAACTTCTTCTCATTGTTGCAATCACGGCACGGACAATGTATTGCCTTTTTTTTCTTGTCTTTCTTTTTTTTGAGCAAAACAGGAGGGGAGGCCCCTACTGATATCTTCATATCCTTTAGAGCAACTCTAATGAACGATTTCACCCCCTTCAGGTAGTCCTCGCTCATCTTGCCGGGATACATCCAAGTCCGATCCATCTGCACAAACAATCGCATCTATAATAAGAAATAGCTACATGTGTAATGAAAAACTAGTGATTTAGTATCACATAAGAATTCATTGAATCAATGGTGGCACGACGAAGATCAATCAACATAATATATGATCTAATAGAATATCAACTCACATGCAACAAATTTTGACATATGCTTAACATAGAGATCAACAAAATAAGGGAAAAAAGAAAAAAGGCAAGCGTAACACACCTTAGGCACCACGAGACAACACAAAAACCAAATCAATCCGTCACCTAGTTATGGTCATCAATCTTCTTTGCACACAATCAACTTGATACATCTACAAACATAATTGCATTTATAATCAAGGATTGAGCTATATAATGAAATGAATGTGATTAAGTGTACCATGTCAAATCAATGGCGGCATGAGGAAGATTGATGAAACCAAATACCAAATCTAACACAATTGCAGAACATATGCATCTAATTTTGATATATGCTGGAAAAATCACGAAATTGAAGAACATACATAGAGATCTAGCAAAAAAGAGGAAAAAGGAAGAGGAAATGGTAGGAAACACACCTCAAGAGGCTAAAAGATGATACCAAAGGCAAATCAATAAGGTTTTAGTTAGATTTCCAAAACATGGCGAAAAAAATCGCCCAGGAACCGACGGGGCGGAGATTTTGAAGAGAAAAATGGGGAAAATTCGGACTGCCCGACCTCAATTATTGGTCCCAGACTAATAGGTGACGGGCAACATTAAAGCCCGCCACCTATGTATCCACAGAAAGGTGACGGGTACTAATGTGTCCCGTCACCTATAACCGTCGGCCTAATAGGTGACGGGCCACATCACTGCCCGTCACCCATATGTCCAGTTAAAGGTGACGGGCGACATCAGCGCCTGTTACCTATTAGAAGGCCACCTAATAGGTCACGGGCACTGATGTTGCCCGTCACCTATTACCCACCCCAACTAGCACAGTCACTCCCGCGGATGACGGGCATCGAAGTGGCCCGTTACCCTTTTGTTTAAGGTGACGGGTTTAGAATGCCCGTTACCTATGTGCCTGTCACCTTTGGCCAGTTCTTACGTAGTGCGTTCCATTCTTTCTACCTCTCTCCTGACAAGACATGTGGTTCAGATCACCACGTCAATGCCATCTTGGTCTCTTGGACGCCATGTCGACCAAAACAAGAGTCAAATGAATGGAGGATTAGTTTTAGACGGTTTTGAGATCTAAGGGACTGTTCCTGTCCGGTATTAGAGTTGAGGGACTAATATTAAACCAAGGTAAGAATTAGGGGACTGAAAGTAGACTTTTTCCTTGCAATTTTACTATTTAGTTATTTACCGCATACCATGATAAGGTTTCGTTATTTTACTATTATAATCATTTCTCTCCTTTCCTTTGCCATTTTACATGTTTTCAATATTTTTAGCTCTATCCTAGTAGTACGTAAAAAGACATGTTACCACTTTCCTCTCAGTGACCTACACTTTTAACATGCCGCCGCTTACAAAATTTACCATGCTATTATTCTTACTTAAACAATCAAATATTTTGGAGGAGACGGCATGTCACAAAGAGAGTACTTCACAGGGTACCCGATGACGGGTTACCAACACCACATCCATACCTGTACGCGGTGATCGAACAAATCGAGACGTGCCAGTCAAAAGATAAACAAGCTGCGATGTGGCATATTAGGGAAAACAAAGCACTGAAAAACATGGTGATTTTGGCATATTATGGAGACCGGCCTGAACACGGTTCACTTTCCTTCCCAAGGACCAAGGTGCTGCGATGTGGCCCCAAAGCAAGAAAAGAAAGGAATCACCAGCACCGGAGATAAATACAACATGCAATGCAATACCCTGTGCATCTGTTATAAAATATCGATGCAGAAAAGGCCGGTTTAGGTCTCTAGTAATCTGCAAGAATCCTGATCTGTTTCGATCTCTTTCGTCCATCGGCTCCTACGCATCCGACTTCGCAGCCATGTCGTCGCCTGCGCCGCCGCTGCTGACCCCCGCCGGCGTGCATTCCGCCCTCGTCCTCGGCGTCGGCCTCCCGCCCACGCGCGTCGTCTCTGCCGTGGTCGCCAGGCCGGCGCGCGGGTTCCAGGTATTCCGCATCGACGGCTTCTCGTGGACCAAGACGCTCCCCGGCGGCGAGCGCATCAGCTCGGATCCGTTCACCGTCGGCGGTCTCGACTGGCGGGTCGACTACTACCCGAACGGCACCGACGCGTCCAAGCTGGACTCCGACGCCATCTCCCTCTACCTCCGCCTCGTCGACGACGAAGCCGACTCCGAGCGCGTCCGGGCGCAGTTCAAGTTCAGCTTGCTCGACCTCGCCGGCAACGCTGCGTACGAGCTCCCCGTCGAGACGGGCGTCTTCACGAACCACGATGACGAGGACAGCCAGGCGGCGAAGGCGGATCTCGGGTCCGGCAACGCCGAGTTCATCACGAAGGAGGAGCTGGAGCGGCGGCGCCAGATCCTGCTCGCCAAAGATTGCCTCGCCATCCGCTGTGACGTCGGCGTCGTGCAGGTGGCCGAGGCTGTAGCCGTCGGGGAGACCAAGCGGAAGGGACACGGCAAGCGGGGCAGGCGCAAGTACTACAGCAGCTCTGACTATAGCGACGACTCGGATTCTGATTCCGATTCCGATGAGGACGAGGGCGGCCGGCGGCAGAAGCCGCAGCCGCAGGACGACAGGGAGTTCATCCGCCAGTGTTTGACTAAGCGGCGCCGCACGTAAATCTCAAGGCTTGTCGTGCGGTCGTCCAAATAGTTAGCAGGAAAGTTCTCATAACTAGCTTCTACTAGGTCAGATCGAATTAGAATTGGGTGTGACATTTTCATTTACTTCTGTTTTGGTTCCATCTACGTATGTGTCAAATTAGAATTTGGTGTGACATTTCATTTAGTTTTGGTGACCTTGCTTAATGGACGAACCCCACCGCCCCCCCCCCCCCCCCCCCCCCCCCCCCCCCCGGTTTAATGGTACCGGGCAACTAAACATGGCTATATTCTTTCCAAGCCACCAAAAACCAAGATAACTGAACAAAACTTACCAGGTGAAAAATCAAAATATCAAGATAACTGAACAAAACTTACACGCCATACCCATCTAATAATGAGATACTCGAAACCATATGTGTACATATATCTAACAGCTCATTGTATGATATGTGATGCAGGCTAAAAGTTAGGGATGATATTATTTACGTGCATACAAAGTTTAAACTAAAAATAAAAATCTTACTAAATAAAAAAAGACAAGCATCCATGTTGAATTATGCCATTTGATTATTTCCAAATAGTAGACATCATGCATGCACGTGGACAATCCCTCTTGAGCTATATAGTTAGTGACACTCCATGTTGGATAACTTTAAATTTGTTATATGTGTTTGATGCTAGAATTAATTTGAAATATGTGTCTGATGCCAGAGTTACAAGCCTAAGAGGATTCCTTCCCGATTTCTTTTGATGGGTCCAAACTTATTACGATTGTAGTTTTGCACGTGACATACTTTGGAAAACATGGAACACACTTGGTTGAGGAGACATTTATCACCAGCATAAGATTAGGCGAGTAAGTTCACCCACGGGTAAAGCTAGAGCTTCAAATAGCATGTTGTGCTACTATGACACTATATTACATCAATATGTTTGTATGCATGCATAAGCTAAAACTTATTTGGTAAGCTAGTCATTTTTTTCTGACATGCTCCGCACATATTTTGTTAATTGATAAGCAAGAGGATTATATAAGTCAGACATAAAGATTCCACCCAACCCTAGTTCGACGTTCCATGAAACCACAATCCTATGCATGGATGCATTTAAGGATAATTTATGACAAAAAAACAAAACCTAAGATACTTTATGAATAAAATTTAATACATGTTCTAAAAACAAGGATATGCAATATTATGGTTTTATAAATTTTAATCTACACGTTATGCAAACTGCATGTTGAGCACTTCATATATTTTTGCAGGTCTAAGTAAACAGTGTAATACAACAATATGGGACGTGGCACAATGAAGACAATGCATGGAAGCTTTTTACATAATATCAAACATAAAAGTGACAATTTATGAAATTATAGTTATAGCATTATCAATTATATAATAGAAAAAGTCCAAATTACTCTCCCAAAGTGTGGCCTGATCGAGTTGAAAACCCTCTAAAACTAATATGTGGCCTACTTAACCCTGGGATTGTCAATATTGGTTCAAATCACACTCTTTTTTTTGATGGTCAGCGCGCGGGGGGGGGGGGGGGGGGGGTGTTCTCCACCTGATATGTTGATCAGGACATGGTATTATGAAAGTACCAGTCAATCGAAATACAGCTGCCATCTGACTGATTTCACGGTAACGAAGCTATGGGAGCTACCCGGTCCGGCTCACATTCCTACCAAACACTTCACTGTCTACATCCTCCTCTGCTGTTGGCAAATATGGAAGCATAGACATGACGTCGTCTTCAGAGAAGAACAACCATCCCTGCACCGCTTGCTTGCTGCCTGTTGTGCTGACGCCCAAATTTGGCAGCATCGTCTGCCGCGTGATGATATGCATGTATCTCAACAATGGTGTAATTCTTTTTCTTCCCCGATGGCCTAACCTTTGCTTTGTGCGGTTCAAATCACACTCTTAAGTTAGTTTCGCATAGCAGCTTTGATGACATGGGCAGTGGTAGCCCTATGGCTTGCCACGTCAACCTTCTTGTCCCCAATAAATCTTTGTTCTTCCTTTACCCACATTATAAGCAAAAAAATGATCCTTCAATTAGAGAGAGTGGTAAACAATTTGCGGCACCGTGCATGAGTACGTGGATTGGGTGAGGATCATGCGCCGGTGCCTTTGGGGAGCAAGAGGTACGCTATCGTCCACGAGCTCGGTGCACACGACCCCAACCTGAACGCGTGGAAGGTGGAGTCGATCAAATCTCATCTCGAGTATGGGTGCGTTTGGTTTGCGGCCACAACGTGTCATGCCGCAGGTTCGGCGGCGCCACACTTTGTGGCCGCTGCTTGGTCGTCGCACGCGCCACAACAGAAAATACTATGACGCCACACCTCGCCACGGTTTCCTTCGCTTTTTTCCCGCAAACTTACAGCGGCGATTTCTGAGTCGTCATAGCAAGGGCGTGGTAAATTGTGGCCTGCATCCAAGCAGACCCATATGTAGGAACGAAGGTGGTAACGGTGGGACGTTTCTCTTTAGCAACTAGTAAATTGCGCAATTAGCCCTGTGGAAAGAAGAAAACTAGCACGCATAATGCTTATGTAAGTAGTCACAACGTCAGGTATGTCTTAGTGAATGATAAGTGCTGCAATTTTTGCCTTCTGTAGCAAGCAAATAATTAGTCCTTGAAACATACTCTTGTTCAGTTTCGATAAAAAATACTAGTGTTCAGGTTCAGGGGTCATAACCCTGTATCTCTGATCTGTATTATACATTATGCATCAATAAATCTACATGATCATGTTTGGGTTATGTAGATGAATTGACCGAGGTGGGTGTGCTATGCGTTTACCCAAATGTTCAGTATATATAGTTCTTGCTCTCCTGCTAGGTATATCTATTTAGGGTCATCCCCCCTGCCGATTCTATCCGATTTGCCATTCTGCTTGTTCGTGACATGCAAACTCAATCGTGTTTTTTTTTTTAAAAGAACTCAATCGTGTTTGGTCTTCACGCGGAGCCCTACCAGCTTCACAATCCCGTTGCGCGGGCCATGCGGACGGGGGCTTTCACCTCATGCGGTTAAATATATCTGTCATGGAAGAGAAACGGTAGGGCGCGATGCCGCTTGGCAGTGTCTGGACCGTGAGGTTTTCAGAGGAAAACACGGCTCTCGGCTGGCCGGTTTCTCGATCGCCGTGTGCAGCTGCATGCAATGGGCATTCATGCAGTGTGCCTATAGGCTATATATAGGAGCTGGGAACATGATCGGTCTGTCTTTGGTGTTCGCTAACGTTGTTTCTAAATTGAAGTGCCGCAGCGGCCATCTGACAAGACGGCCCTCGTGTCCGCGGCAGCGTGACGACGAGCCCCGTCCGCGCTTCGCGAGCGCCTCTCCATCGGCGTTCCAGCAACAGGCGTACGCAGGCGTCGATCCGGCAGCTGCGGCGGCGCCGTCCACGGCTCATGGTCATCAGTACCAGCTGCAGGTCCGTGCATGTTTGAACTTTGAACCTTGGCGTCTGTATCGAAACGTTAAGAGACCGATCGATTGATTTGATTACCTCATCAAGATCCCCCCGCGAGCCGCTCAGCTCGGTCGGTGCTTTCTTTCAGGCGCCGAACGGAGTGGTCGCCGGCCACCGCTGTGATAGGCCACCGCTGTGTCCGGCAGCGAGCACTGCTCCAAGGTATGTAGTACGTGATCCACACATACGCTCGCGTTGCACACATGCCACGGCTAAATGCGCGATTTGAATGACACTAAAGGGGAAACCGGCTAATGAGTACTCCCTCTGTTCACAAATATAGTGTCATTTAAGTTTCGTCCTAAGTCAAAAATTTTAAAACTTTGACCAACAATATATGTAAATATATATTGTTTCAAACTAAAAGAGCTACATATCCAACCAACAATGAATCTAGCTAGTGACATTATTTTTGTGTTGTGAATATATATAGTTTTTTCACAATTGATGGGCAAAGTTTGAAAATTTAGACTTAGACAAAACTAAAATGACACTATATTTATGGACAGAGGGAGTAGATCCAAGCATGAAAACATGAGAAAGGCAGCGCCGGCGGCTGATGATCATTCCACCGCCACAGTTACCATATCCTGTGCCGCTGGCGCAGTGCATGTGTTAGAAAATGTCCCCATTGAAATGGTACGGTATCCACCCCCACTACTGCACCCTCAAATCAAGCTGCAAATTCTGTGTGCCTCTCCACGTTTGTACACAGGGTGAGCTGGTTTACTATCTTTAGCAAAGTATACTGAAGAACTGGGATATGTTGACGCAGGTTGAGCAGTTTGAGTTGTTTGTAGGGTAACTGGAGCGGATCTAGCGGGGGTGGTAAAGAACTCCTGCCCTTCCCCCTCTCCCTCTCCCCCTATACATGCATGCCATATGCTGTCATACTAATGATTCAATATATCTTTTTTCGACCAAGGGAAAGTTCCCCTGTGCCTCCTTCACCACTGGACGTTGTTTTTCTGTCTTCTTCAACCTACCTTCAGCATGGATCTCCCTCTTTCACGGCCACAAAAATTTAGGAGGGGCTTGAGCTCCCCTGCTGCCCCGATAGATCCGCTATTGATTGGGCGCTATGGACAGTATCCGGATGACTGAAACAATCGGAGTGTATTTATTCTGAATCTGACTTGCAAATCGCTTCTACTTTGGTCTGCAGGGTGGATGATGAAGTGGTGCCCTACCCTTGCAGAGATTGTTCTACTGCTGCTATTTCTGTTCATGCGCGACATAAAATCGTCTTTATTGTCAGTACTGAACAGCGAGGGGACTCTGGAATTCAAGAGAACCAGAACTATGATAATGATCCATCGCAAAAGAAAAAGAACTATGATAATGATGACAACGAAGCACTGGACACCGAGCTGAAGCTCTAATCGGTACAAGTATATGGCTACATTTTCAGATTGTTTCTCAACCTGATTAGAGACCCCTTATGATCGGGTAATGTGTCATAATGGGTATCTAATCAGATTGAGCAACAATCTGACAATGTGGCCATATACTTGTACCGATTAGATCTTCAGCTCGGTGTCCAGTGCTTCGTTGTCATCATTATCATAGTTCAGGTTCTTGAATGACATGCGAGCTGAGCTTGAAAGTGGAAGGTGCCCATGTTATTGAATGACATGCGAACTGACCTAATGCAACCATTATGCTCTACTTTTATGTTTTTGAGATATTACAAAATAGTTAAATTGCCATCATATACATGTGAGTTGTGCATTTCACTTGTCTCCTACTCCCTCTGTCCCAGAATACTTAGCATTCTGGCCATATGCCAGATTCATTGAACATTCTATGAATCTGGACAGGCTTATTGTCCAGATTCATATAACATTCCATGAACCTGGACATCCAGAAACATAGCCAGGATGCCAAATAAACTGGGACGGAGGGAGTACAACAATTAATGTTGAGTTCAGTCTAATAGAAGAAGAAGACGGCCTACCTTGTGAGCTGGGCCATGTCATGCATGTGTGATGAATGACAAACCGGACAAAGTAGGAAATAGCACGATGGAAGCTAAGCGATTAGGTGGCGCACTGCAGGACGAGAAGAATACAGTCATCTATAAATTGCGGGATTTTTTCTTGAATCTTGCATGTTTCTGTGAAACTAAATTATCTTTTTAGATGAATCAACGGGGGCCGAGAGCCCACCTGACTGACTAAATTAAGATCTGCAGGCTGCCGGTGCAGCAAAGTACAATTTTGGCGCCGGGTACATTTTGTAGTAGAAGTAGGGGGGGGGGGAGAGGAATACATGCATACAACACTACGTTATTCCACAAATGGTGGAGCACCAGGATTCTAGCGGGGCGGGTGGAATCTTGCACGGGGCTCGGAACACCCAGAGCTTTGTATGATCAGCCATCATGGCACACATCCCATCGGTGGATACTGTTTCTTGATCAAAGATCATGCGGTTCCTCGTCTTCCAGATGATCAACAAGATCAGGAGTGCCAGAGTGTGAATAGCAGGCAAGGGGGCACTGACGGCGTGTTGGCAAGGAGATCCCCGGGGACGACGTTCACGGAGATTCCTCACCCCAACGCACGGTGCCTTGTGGATGGAGTCAGGTTACTGTAGTCGCTGCTTCAATACCTTTGTCCATGATGTGCTGATCTGCCTCTACCACGGCTTCAAAGACACTCGCAGACGAGATCCAGCATAGATTGGTGGCGCTGCAACCTGGTGGAGGATGACGGCGCACATCCACAATCAATGACCTGGCAGAGTAAGAAATTGGATGAGCTTGATGGCGGATTATAAGGACGAGCTCACCAGATGAGTTCCTGGCAGTGTGGCCGTACTATCTTGAGCACGAGCACCTTCCAGGTTTGCCCACACGGAGTACATCACCATGATGAAAAGGGCCATATTGGTGGTGGCATGGTGTGCTCAAGTAGCGGTCTCGCCGGGTGGGTGCACAGTTTTTCCTTGATTACCATCTGCAGTAACATGGTCTCAAGTTTCAACATCAGTGCTGGAGGCTGTACAGCTGGTTGGTTGAAGCTTTAGGCATTACGTGGCGGCGCTTGGTCGACATGCTACCAGACTTGATCTCTTCATGTATGATCCAATTTTGTGCTGGTGATTGTCACTTCACTTTCTTATCGAGGTTCCCCATTAGAGTCTCATGTGGTGTGGCAGTGGCATATAGATGGTATCAGCGGATGGGATTTGCTTGGGGTTAGACGAGTTATGATGGTGGCAGCTAAGTGGGAAAAGCCAGAGCTTGGGCTCACCGATACAAAAGGTATGTCACGAAGAATGTATTAGGCGAGTCTGGAAGGTCACGGGGCATGGAGATGTTTTTTGATCCAGTGGTGGATTGGGCGGCTGCGGCAAATTGTGCAGGATTATGAGCTGAGATGCGATTTATGGTGCTAACATCGACAAACACCTTGGAAAAAAATGTTTAGGGATACAATAAAACTGTTCAAGTCTCTAATGTGATGCGTCCAAGGAGAATGATGATGAAAGGGTGCCGACGCGTCGAATCATTCTCCGCGACGAAGAAAACTATGGTTGTTAGGTTGTTGCTCAGCAGTAGAGTCTTCTTTTATTTTTTCGCTTCTTTTTCCTGGCCTACGTGCAATTTGGAACGAAGCATCTTACATTGTAATAATTATAGCTATATGCATCATTTTGATGCAGAGGCTGGAATATCAATATATTCCCGCTTCTAAAAAAAGGCAAGGGGGCACGAACCACGTGACACCGGAGGTGGGTGATGTCCAGAAGCGGGCCCAGGATTTGAGCAATGGGTTATCCAAAAAAAAATTTGGCAACTTAAATTATGATAGTCACAAAATTAAGGTCTTGTTTGGCACGGTTTATGATAGTGTTTTTGCTTTGGTTATGGTCCCATAAGCCATAAACCCAGCCAAGCACCAAAATGCAAAACAACTTGGCTTGACTGGATAATTCGGAATAAGTCAATTAAGTTGTTTTGCCAGATAATTCAGAGCAAAAGTTGTTCTTTGCATATTCCGGAGCCCTGCCAAAAGGTACTAAATGAACAACATATCAAAATAGGTGGGCTTTCTTTTATTTGGGTTGAGCTTGAAGTGTTTGTTTTTGTTTTTTGATGCATATACATAAAATGTATTATTTATATATAATTTTTGGCCAAAATAATGGGATTCATTTGAATACCCTTGAACCAATGTAGGCCCACCCCTGGGGATGTTGTCAACCTCAGCAGGTGGCGACTGGCGCGAGAACATATGTGTCCGGAGCGGAAGGAGCCGGGAGCACCGTGGCAACAGGTGGTGGAGGTCCTCCTACACCTGTGGACAAAAGGGACATAGCGCGGTGTCAAGGCAGCCCAGGCCGGCCATGGAGGAAGGACCGGGTGCGTGTCTTGCCGTGGCGCAGAATCCAGAAGAAGATGCGGACCTTGACAGGGTGAAATCAAACTATTTCCAGTGAAATTCTAGCACAATTTCTGTAAAATTCTTGTGTTCCAAAGGAGGCAAAGCAATCACTAGGAATTTTTAGTACACATGAAAATTTGGCAACTCAACTTTGGCGGCATGAAAATTGCTCGGGTCGAATTGGCGACACATTAATTGTGCCCCGACAGAGGCTCCTGTTACGGTACTGCACCATTGACGACGCGACGGTGCTGCTCAACTCAAAGGAAAGCAGACCGAGACGGACTCTGCACGCACCAGCACCGCGACCCTGCTAAATGCTTGCTGAGAACTTGATCGAGTCGGTTCCTTCCCAAGTCGGTGCAGTGTGGGCCCAATCCAGCAATCCAGCCTGCTCGACCTCGCCACCGGCGACGCCGCATACGAGCTCCCCGCCGAGACGGCGACCTTGGCTTGCACCGAAATCCCCGTGATGGCCAACGTGCCTGTCGGCCTCTACCCCAACGTCGCCGCGGGGGAGTCGGAAAGAGGCCAGGCTCGGCTACGCCGAGTTCGTCACGTGGGCGCGAGAGCCTGCTCCAGGACGACTGCCTCGCCGTCCGCTGCGACGTCGGCGTCATGGAGCTGTAGGTCATGCGCCTCGACATCGAGCAGCCACAGTACAACAGCTACCCATACCGCAGAGGCGGCCAGATGCCGCCGGAGCTGACCGGGCTCTACCCGGGCTCTTTGTGCTCCTACGAGCACCAGCACCCCTACGCCTGCCAGAAGGCCCACCATTACGGCGCCGGTGACACGGACAAGTCTGACAGGGACGAGGGAAGCTGTCGTCAGCAACAGCCGGACGACAGGGAATATGTCCGCCGGTGTCTTACTGCGAAACGGCCCACCGCCAGTGATGAATAAGGCAAGAGCGCCCAATTGTTTTGTTACATATTATAAAAAAATGTTTTGTTACCAGGAAAAAATAATAATTACAAATGCCTTTTTTAAGCACATGTATATACTTGGGCCAGCGACATATGATGTTTTTTTTTGGGAAACAACTTCATTCATTGATCAGGAAGATTACAAATTTACGACTATCTTGTAACAAAATGAGAAGCTTTTCACAAAAAACAAAAAAACAAGAAGATAGTAGGGCGGACTACAGAATTATGAGCAGCGGCATTTTTTGCACAGGCATGTGCCGCTGCATTCATTTATATGTATGGACGCAGTTGCAGCACTTAACATTCATTTATATGGATCCAATTGATAGTAGTTTGACTTGTTTCTCATTAAGCAACGCTATGTACTGCATAAGAGCGTCCCTAAAGGTAGATGCGGCATTGACTCTCCACATCATCTAAGAGCCATCTAAGAGGCAACATAAGAGTTCATAGCAACTTTAAAGTAATGACTGCCCCCGCATGTCATTGCCTCAATAAATGTTAGAGGCTGTCTCTTGAAGAAGAGTTAGCAGCCTTCTTTTTTTTTTTTTCTAATAAACAATTTTAAGAATTAGCTAAGAAGTAACCATTGGGGACGCTCTAAAAGTCCAGATAGTGCCTAAGTTTAATGAAAGCATGAAGCAAAACGTGCGCCTGACTATCGATACAACATACTAGGCAGCTATACGAGCTAGCTATAAGCACTCGCAAGCATCTAGCTCCCTGTGCGCATGGCGGAAGCATTGGGAGCATTTTCTTTTTTATTCTTCTTCTTCATTGGGTGTTGGCACGCGCCGCCGGAGAGTTCCCTCTTCCTCCACGCGGTCCGATGCAATGCAGCGTTGGCATGTTAATTACACTGCACGGTCACCAACGCCGTCGGCTTCCTTCCACGACCGCAAGACGTGCCACGCCAGTCAACGTAGTGTACCCGCGCACGGAGGCGGAGCTTATCGCCGGCGTGACGTTGGCTGCCAAGCATGCCAACAGCTTCCCCAAGCCGGCGTGCGGCGTGCCCCGGCGGCCGTGATGGCGTCAGCACCGGGCGGCTGGACGCTCAGAGGTGGCAGATGCTGCTGCGGAGTGCAGGATGTGATCGGCGCGACGGGCGCGCAATGCATGTAGCTGTCTAAAAAGTTAATTATTACAACTCAAGGAGCTCCAAAGAGATCCGGCAAACAAGATGAAACAAAATATGACGCCATTGTTTTCAGCAAATTATTGACTAATTTTATGACTAAAATTCCAGCCATTCCTAGAAAAGATCTCCATGATCATGGTTTCAAGCGCACGGCACCTCCATTTGATTTGGGATATGTCTTCCTCCTTCTGTAGCAACGCCAAAAAACGTATCCAATTTGTTCCTCAGAAGACCACCTGCATAGAAGTAACAACTTGTACCTTGTTAAAAACCAAGTCATTTCAACTCAACCAAATTGCCCATATCATAGTACAAGTCCTAACCAAAATCTTGTACATAAGTTTCTTATCTATTCGTTGTAACCAATCATCAAACTCAAACATATGTTCAATACTATTGGGCGGAGACAGATTAAAATAAACTCGTACTACTCTCCATATAAATCTAGCCATAGGTGAGGATCGAGCAAGATGTTCGCACGCTGGAGCTGCGGTTGAAGCTTTCAGGGACATGGTGTGGCTGCCGGGGTAGAGCAAGGTGGTGTCACGGAAGGATGACCGCATCGACATCTCCAGGCCGGGCTACGGCACCAACAACTTCCTCGGCTTCTGTCCCAGGCCCACGGAAGACATCATCTGCGCTAGAGAGGAAAGTCAGCATGTCTGCTCCATCACCCCTTGCGTGCTTATAGCTTCTTCTGTTACTTATACAGATAAACTGAATCGGGCCGAAACCTCAACGGAAGAAGACAGCCGCTGCGTCCATGAGATCCACACATCCAGGACACCTTCCTCTATAACCCTGGCCTCAGCGCGCGTTGCGTACTCCAACACGACGGCATTCATCAAGGGTGTGCTGTGCCTCCGAGACTGCAACCGGCTGAAAGCTTTCTGCAGCATTGACATGTACATGCATGGGCATCCTCTTCCGCTACGTTCACTATGCACAATGGTTCACTTTAGTCGACTGGTAATCAGACGGCAAAAGCGCCTTAACTGATCAGTTGCTGATTCTCTACAACTAATAAATTGTGAAGTGGTCGCCTGCCCCTCCTTATTCTGCCCCCGAAAACATGTTTTCGGTTCACTTGCGATCCAATTTCCCGCCCTGCAATCTCAGGCTGCAATTCAAAACCCACCTCCGTGCGACCGAAAATCGCGCCTCCTGCCAACTTCCGAACCACGCCGCCAACTTCCCGTGATTGCTTCCCAGGCCACCTCGATCTGCCGCCGCCTTCCGCTTATCTTCCGCCTCCTTCCGCTTATCCCCTAACGCAAAGGTTGCTGCCGCCGCGTTGCCGCGCCGCCGACCTAGAAAGGTTGCCGCCGCTACCGCCATCGCAGCGCAGCTCTTCTCCACCATCGCCCTCCATCCTGCCAAACAGAGGAACTCACGCCGCCTCCATCGCGCCACACAGGTAATGCATGGAGTAGGGTGCGAGAACCGTTGATGAGCGGCAGGCTCAGGCGAGGCGGCGAGCAACATGGTGACGATCCTGTTTCGGCAATTGATCCCTGGTCCCCAAGCGGAAGCTTCGCAGCCGCCACCTTGCCGTCGTGGTGAGATCCACGACGGACTCCACTCCTTCTGCCGGCATCATCCCGCCCCCGCCCGCGTCGCTGCAGGGTGCAATCGCACCTGGACGCGCTCCACCCTGTCTCGGTGTCCTCCTTCCCCCACCCCCGGCCCCATCCCAACGCCATTGAGGTCATGTCGCAGAATCTCATGTGCTTGAATTCCTCCCATCGTGGAACCCATTCTAGGGACTGAATCTCAGTCCCATGGTCAAGGTGAGACCATTGCCCCCTTTCCGCTTCAGATCTGAAATTTAATTGTTTGTTGTGTTAATTCTGTTGAATCTGATCCAGTTTGGAAACAAAGATGTTGTGCGGCCGATGTTTTGGTTAAAATAGGTGCATAGTTTCACTTCCCTACGAATGCTCCGTAATTAGCTGATATTTCCGGTCTTGTGCTGTAACACGAGATTCCATAGGGATAAAGTGTCATTGGAAGTTGGGAAGATTAATACGTGAAATGAAGCTGGGAAATTATTTGATTCCTTCAGCCACAGAACAAGCTGTGTTAGGCGTATGAATCTGGTTCAATGGCTAAGTAACGAGGTCTTGCTGCATGAATTTTGGATTATTCATGGGCCAAGTAACTCAACAGATCAATCCTTCCTCTTTTTTTTTTGCTTTTGGTTGGTCTTGCCTGCGCTTAGTTTGTGAAAAATTGGCCAGGAGTACTGCTTGTGAATTTGTCTTTTGTCTAATTTGGAAAAAAAAATGCTAAGTCGTGATAAAGAAAGAGATCCTAGGCAAGGTCTCATACAAGCTGATGTTTAAGTAAAATACCGTTTCTCTGTTGAGAGGATTCAAGTGTCCAGATCAATTTTATACAAAACATATTAAAAAAACACACACACAGAAATTGAAATTCATGGAGATACCCTCTGAACTAATTAGATTCGTCCATTGATACTGAAAATTAAATGACAGGGCCAGATTAAAGTATCTGAATTTATTGTGCTTTTTGACATCTGAAAATACATTCAATTGCTGCATGTATTTTGGATTGTTCATGTAGATATCGAATTTTCATGAACTAATAAACAGGGAAATAGTTGCCATCAAGGTTACATATGCACACATCTCAATGCTGCTGAGCTTTTGCCTAATGTCCCTCTTTTCAGCTTCGTTTTGTCAGAAACTTCAATTTGAGATAGAGCTTTGGTGTATCGTTGTTTCAGGTTTTCACAATATTCTGACCAAGTTGTAACGCAAGGTTGAGCAGTCTTGATACATCCAAGCATCCTAGCATCACATACCGGTTTCTTTGTTCTTTAACATAGAAAATTTTGAGTATGTGTACTTGTTTTGAAGAAAAGTAAGGAAAAAAATTATATTCATCTCATACTGATTTTCTGAATGTGATATTTCAGCTGAAATGGTTGAATAGCATCCTTTTGTTTTATGAAATGTTTGAATAGTTTCCTCATCTTCAGATTTTACCTTCCAGTTTATATTATGTTCCATCGAGCTTTGCTACTGTTGATGAATGCGCTGCTATTCTTGGGACAGAGAGAAGGGAGGCAGAACAGAAGGTAATAGGTAGGGAAACCGGCATGAAGATTTTATCAAAACCTCTAGGTTATAACTTGAAATTTCTTCTTTTTCCAATTAGCACTGCTCTTATTCTTGTTTTATAATTCTTAAGGTTACAAGCAAATCTCTCCTTCCTGAATCAAACTTTAGCTATTGTTACTCCAATTAGCACTGCTCTTATTCTTGTTTTTCCAATTAGAAATGCTGTGAAGTCTATGCAGTATGTATCTAATCAATGTTGTGATATTTTGTCATTTAATCAAATTGGTTAAGTAGTAAGTAGCGGTAAGTCCTAGGGCCCATCCTTGAAGAGATGGCTGGCGCAAGCAAATCTCTCCTTCCTGAATCAAACTTTAGCTATTGTTACTCGGATCCAAAACCCAGTCCATGCTTGCTTATGTGGTCTTTTGTTTGAGCTTCGGCTGTAGAAGGCACATGCATGCATTTAACATAAATCTTCAGGTAACATGCATGCCCTGGTTAATATGTTCTTTTTTTTTTCACATCCGGACAAAATGCTTGGTTTGATATTTGAACTGCAGGTTTGGTATGACACATCTGATTTCAGTAGAGAGAGCCTTTGTGGTATACAAAAATTTGCATCACGAAAAGAGGATTGCCTCTTCCAGCACTCGTCGTTGAAAGATGAAGACAGAATATGGTGTCCTCGAAGATTAACATCATGTCTCATCAAGCTAGCACTGACGCATATATCTTTAAAGTGATTATATATGCTTGTCAAACTCAAATGTTTTGTGGTATTGTGTAATACGCCTGTCAGATATTAAAATTAGCTACATATGCTTGGTCAATAGAAAATACAGAACTCTAATACTTAATGCTCATTAAGTCCTTGAATCATTTATTATTTGGTATTATCTCATCAAAATTCCTGGTTCCATTTACATTACCATCGAACTACGGAACGAGACCAAGAAGATAGATGCAAGAAACATGCTATGGTGAAAATTGGCATATGAGTGTTGTGTATGGTGTGGATCAAGTTCGATAATAGCTCTCCTGTATCTTAAGAATAAAAGATATTTTTTTTCTAACTTTTTGTGTGCCGTATGTGTTTTACGAAACATGAATAGTGGTGAAAAAGTATTTAAGCTCCCGTAGCAACGCACGGGCACTCATCTAGTATATTACAAAAAGCCTGAACCAAACCCCTGGCCGAAGAGATGGAGTAGTTTTCCGACGAACAATATATTATTTAAACTGATCAGTCCAGTAAAAAAAGTTGACGAGTTGTATTGGCAGCTAGTTAGCGGGCGGGCCGTCACGGCATTGGTTGATGGAGTTGCAGCCGCGCGTGTAGTTGTTGGCCTTCTGCGGGGGACCTGACGGCGGCTTGGGGCAGTTTCCCATCACCCTGCAACTGATCCCCCCGTAGTTGATCATGGCGCGCCTCGCCGCCTTCGTCGGCGCAGCCGCCTCTACCATCTCCGACGTGGTCTCCTCTGCAACTGCGGCAACATCCGTTGCCGCCGCCGATGCTAACACCACCAGCAGCGCCAAAGCCACCAAGGAGGGCGCCCCATTGCTCCTCAGCACTGTCGCCATCGCCATTGCTTATTTTTCTGTGACTTTTGAGGTGGAGTTGATCGAATCTCATCTCGAAGTATATGTAGGAAATGCAGGCAGTAACGGTGGGGCGTTTTCTTTAGCAACCAGTAATTGCGCAACTCGCATTGAAGAAAACTTGCACGCATAATTCTTAATTAGTCATAACGTCAGGTAAGTCTTAATGAATGATAAGTACTCCATTGTTTCGGCTTATGTAGCAACGCACGGACAAATATTTAGTCCTTGAAACATACTCTTGTTTAGGTTCGATAAAAAGTACTGTATTCATGTTCAGGGGCCATCTCCCTGTATCTCTCTGATCTGTATTGTTCAGTACGCGTCAACTAATCTACAAGATCATGTTTGGGTCATGTAGATAAATTGACCGAGGTGGGTGGGTTATGCGTTTACCCAAATGTTCAGTATAGTTCTTGCTCTCCTGCTAGATATATCTATTTAGGGCCATTTCCTCTGCATGCAAACTCAATCGTGTTTGGTCCTCACGCGGAGCCCTACCAGCCTCACAATCCCGTGTCATGGAAGAGAGTAGCCGCGAGGTCCGGCGGAAACGCTAGGGCACGCTGCAGCTTGGCAGTCGCGTCTGAACCGTGAGGTTTTCAGAGGAAAACACGGCTCGGCTGGCCGGTTGTCTTGATCGCCGTGTGCAACTGCATATGCAGTGGGCATTCGTGCATTGTGCCTATATATAGGTGCCGGGAACATGATCGATCTGCCTTTGTGAAATGGGACGAGATGGCAAAATAGAGGCGACAAAAAGAGATATCACTTAGTGAAATGGGACGAGATGGCTTTACCAAAGGAGTATGGAGGTCTTGGTTTCACGGAAACCAGGGTTATGAATATATGTATGCTCTCAAAATGGATTTTCAGAATAGAACAGGGAGATGACAGTCCCTGCATTAGATTGTTGAGAAGAAAGTACTTAGGTGACAGTGGCTTGTATAGCAGTAAATGTCAGAGATCATCTCAGTTTTGGAGAGGCCTTCACAAAATCAAAGATTATACATTAATGGGCTTGATTTATGTGCTGGGAAATGGAAAGAAATCAGGTTCTGGTTTGACGTTTGGCTAGAGCTTGTTCCCTTAAAGGTCAAGTTCAGAAATATTTTTGATATATGCTATGAACAGAGTGTTTCGGTGGCACAGGTTCTTCAAGGAAATAATGTTAACCTCTCTTTTAGAAGATCTTTTGGTACAGTAGAGGAGGCTGAATGGACAGAGATGAGTTACAAACTTGATCTGGTCACTCTAGGAGAGGATAATGATTCAGTAAAGTGGGCCTTTGAAAAGAAAGGAAATTTCTCAACAGCCTCGCTATACAGATTTCTGACATTCCCGGGGGCAGTAGATGAAAGACTAAAAGAGATGTGGGAGACGAAATTACCTCTGAAAATAAAGATTTTCTTGTGGCAATTACAAAAGAATAAAATCCCAGCAGCAGAGGTTCTAAAACAAAGAAAGTGGAAGGGTAGTGAATACTGTAAACTCTGTGGGCAGAAAGAGACTCCTGACCATATTATGTTTAGATGCCCGCTAGCAGTTTATCTTTGGTGTGTGGTCAAAGAGACGTTGGGATGGAATAGAGTACCAGCTAACCTGGTGAATTTTGTGGACATAGCTTTAAATAGAGTTGGCCATAAGAGTAATACTAGAATGTTTTTCATGCTGGGGGCCATATGCTGGGCGTTGTGGCTCACTCGGAATGACTTCGTTTTTCGTAACCAACTGTGTCCATCTCCGCAATCTATTATTCATCGTATGCTATCACTAATGCAGAGATGGAAGGTGCTATCCAAGCAGGAGGTCCGTGACGACATCGACCTCTTCATTCAGGCCGTCAGGAACAAGATCGAACAAAGGGAAAATCATCTCTTGCTTCTGACGGGAGGAGAGCAAAGCTGAAGCCTCTTTTCTGTAATAGGATAGTTAATCTTGTGCGTTAAGGGGGACTTCCTGGACACTGTGTTCTTCTTTTGGTCGCTGCAAAACTTGGTTTCTTTAGTCTGTAATCTTAGGTGGTAGTTTTCGTTGTGTTACTTTCAGTGAACTGGTGTCTGTAAGCTGGTTCTACCAGCCGCACTCTTTTGCTTTCCTAAAGCAGGGTTATCCTATGGTCTAAAAATCGATCTGCCTTTGTTGTTCGCTACGCTTTGTCTCTAGGTTCAGCGCCACAGCGGCCATCTGACAAGACGGCCCTCGCGTCCGCCGTGTGGCGCGACGACGAGCCTTGGCCGCGCTTTGCGAGCGCTCCTCCATCGGCGTTCCGGTAACATGCGTACGCACGCGTAAGCATGCTTCTTGTCATGTTCTTGCAATATCAATGTGCATCTTACAGGGGATCTTTTTTTTTCCTTGCTTTAGATCTTATGCCGACGAGCGCTGCGTCCCTCCAATGCTTCATGGATAAACGCAAGAAAAGGCATAAGCACTGTTAATTCATTTCACTATTTTTCAATCCGTTTTACAATCCTGATGCAAGCTATCATCACACGATATATGTCTTGAGGTCTCGAGCAAACGCAAATAATCTCAGTTTCAAGATTGGGCGGTATGGACAGTATCCCGATGACTGAAACAATCGGGGTGTATTTATTCTGAATCTGACTTACGAATCGCTTCTACTTTGGTTTGCTTACTGCAGGGTCGATGATGCAGCGGTGCCCTACTCTTGCAGAGATCGTTCTACTGCTGCTACTTCTGTTCATGCGTGATATAAAATCGTCTTTGTCAGTACTGAACAGCCAGGGCCCCCTGGAATTCAAAAGAACCTGAACCATGATAATGATGACAACGAGGCACTGGACACCGAGCTGAAGCTGATCTAATCAGTGTACGGTCGTGGCTCCAAACTTTGGATTCAGTTCACATTAACCCTCCTGCCCAATCCAGGTGTCCCAGTGCCTCGTTGTCAACATTATCATAGTTCAGGTTCTCTTGAATTCCAGGGGGGCCCTCGCTGTTCAGTACTGACAAAGACGCTTTTTATGTCACGCATGAACAGAACTAGCAGTAGTAGAACAATGTGAACTGAATCCAAAGTTTGGAGCCACGACCGTACACCGATTAGAGCTTCAGCTCAGTGTCCAGTGCCTCATTGTCATCATTATCATAGTTCAGGTTCTCTTGAATTCCAGGGGGCCCTCGATGTTCAGTACTCACAAAGACACTTTTAGGTGCTGTTTGGTTCAAAATCGGTAACGCAAACGTAAACGGAATCAAGTCACAGGGGATTAGGCGTTGGAATGGGTGTTTACGTGATTTGTTTGGTTTCTTCCGGTAACGGTATCGAAAAGCACCCTCCATGGAAGCTTCTGATCTGCTATTTCCGCGGAAGAACATCAGATCGCCATCCCCGATCATGATCGCTCCCTCTCCTCCGGTGCTACCTTGCGGTAGGTGCGGCTGCTGCCTCTGCTCCGCAGATGCACTTCAGAATGCATCCTCAATCAGCGCCGCCATCGTTGAGGGCATCTACAAGCCGCGGCGCTTCCAGCAGGCTCCAGCGATTCCGAGGAGGGGATGCTGAGTAGACGATGTGCGAGATGGGAATCGCGCGCAGAGAGGGAGATCGGAGAGAGATTGCGCGAGGAAGGGGAAATGGGTGAGGCGGCGGTGTTCGATTTTTTTCTTGCGGCTGCTGCGGTATCGTAATGCGAAAACAGTCGGGGAGGGAGGGATTGGAAAATAGGAGTTTTACGGTGCCCAATACCAGTGATATAATACCACTGGTATTTTGAAGGGTACCGTTGTCATTTTACAGGGACGTCTTCCCCGTCGCCACTTGGTTCGCGTCCCCCTCGGCGGCTCGGCCGTTCTCCGTGCCATCCTCTCGATTTGGCCCTTGCTGCGCCCGAAACGCCTTCGCAACTGCGCCGCCACTGCTCCTCTTCCTCGACGCGACGCGCTTGCGATTGTGCCGCCGCTCCTCTTCCTCGACGCATTTGTGCTGCCGCCCTGCCGGTCCTTTTTCTTCGAAGCGATTGCGCCGCCGCCCTGCTGCTCCTCTTCCTCGACGCGCTCCCTGCGCCGCCACCGTGCAGCGCCCATTCGAATCGGAGGCGCACAGTCGAATCGTAGTCGCCCGCCCAGGTCCCTGCGTTGCCGCCGTGTGGCGCCCATTCGAATCACCACCGAAACGACCACCCCCTGCAGCGGCAGTCCCGATCCCCTGTGCTGCAAACAATTTCGCACCGTCATGATCGAATCGGAGGTAAATACGATGTATTACTGTTTTCTGATTCAGAATTGATTACTGTAATCGGAGGTAAACTCTGTTGTGAAGTATATGCTAAAAAAATTGGGTCGCAGTTAAGGTGTTCGATGAAATTCCTTTGATCGTAGTAAATAATCTTTCATGTCCCCATGTAGTTTGTGTGAATATTTAGTCATAATAGTATGAGTTATTATAACATAGACTGTTGATGTTTGAACTAATCATCGCAAATTAGAAATGAAGGGGGTAGATACTTGCAAATGTTGTAGTTGATCTTGTAACTGAAGAACACAACAGAATGGGAGGGGGATTATGGTGCTGCGGGAGCGGGAGTTTTTGTCTTTGATTGCGGTATATAAAGCCTAATTATAACTACCTCTCAGTGACGGTGATCATATAGCCGATCCAGGCCTTAGTAGCTGTATTAGCCGGTGCACTACTAGCAGCAACTGCATGCCTGGGCAATTAGCTATCTGTTGCTAGCTGTTTCCTAAAACAGAAGACATATTAGAGCTCGGCTAATTGTTAACTGACAGATCTCCACCCTGAATTAGCTGACTCACACCACTACTGACTATTTACACAAGTGACGCAATTGTTCAGCCAATAGCAAAGAAGTTTCTCATCAAACCGAGCATCTGGTATTAGAAAACTGAACCTAATTAGTTCTGAGATGTGAATGGCTAAGGATCATTCATTGACAGAATAAATAATTTACATACAAAATTGGTCACAGTTTGTTCGATGAAATTCCCTTGATCGTAGTAAATAATCTTTCATGTCCCCATGTAGGTTGTCCATACTTTTTGCTCATGAACTCGTCATGTGAAGCATATGGAGATCGAATTATTGTCTTTGCATATATGTGTAGTTGATCACAGCAATATATAATGTTGTTGATATTTTCCTCCAGATTAGTGTTGTGTGTGTGAAAGCAATGTTATTATGCACTAGTCTTAGATTCTAGAAGTGGCATACTGTCATGTTAAGTGTTATAGTCGTGTTATTTTCATCTATCAGCCTGCATCTTGGTTGTTTCATATATCTAGATTAGAGCATGTTTTTAGTATTTTAGTTCATTTAAAGGTTGTGACATTACTCTCTTCTGTAACTCTATATAAGAATCATGAACGGCAAAGGGAACGCGAGCCTGGAGGAGATTGAGGACTATAGCACAGTGGTGTATAAAACTTTTAAGAGTGGGGAGGACTGTTATGCTTCTATAACGCGTATGCAGGCTCCAGAGGGTTCAGTATCAGAAAGGATGATGTGAGAGTGGACAGAGACACTAATAAGGTGAAGTGGATGAGGTACTACTGCTCAGACGAAGGATACAGGGATCTCATGCACTTTGGAAGAGAAGATAAAAAAAAGGGAGCCTGTGCGTTGAGGCGGCACCGTGAAAAGTTGCAGATGGGCTGACAGAGGTAACTTGAGTTTCCTTGATGAAAATTCTCTTAGCTGTTGGACGACCTCTTAATGATCTAATTCTTGAATATTGTTTCATTTTGCAGCAATGTTTTTTCATTCTGGTCATATTTTTTCCGACCATGTTTGTCCTCACATTTAGTTGGCCCAGTACTCGCAACAAATTGGTTTATAATCCTCTGCATTATGACATGTTGACATTGGAATATTGTTGCTCTGCAGTTTCTTAATAATTTTAGGTTTAATAGCTAGTACTTTTCCTTAGTGTTACTTTTTTTAATTCGTAATGCCTGCAGGTCGACAGGAGTGGTTGGGAGAAAAAGAAATGTACCAGGCGATGTTGCTTGTCACCTGTGAAGCTGCATTTTCATATAGAGGGACAAGATTGTATATAAATATTTCAATGTTATTCTCTGGAATAATTTCACTTACAAAGACTTGCAAAGATGTTTATTTGTATTTGTAATTTAAAATTGGTAGCAGACATTTGTGTTTTGAAATAATCCATGTCTGTTTTAGCTTCACACAGATATACGTGTCTGAGACATTCTGACAGACTTGTTGATTCCATATATTTGTGTAGAAGCAATTGATTCATGTACTTTTGTGTCCTCAAATCAGTGGCGGTGTGAGATGAAAAATATATCTTGTTAACAAAAATCCAAACAACATGTATCAAAAGGCATTCGGTAAAAGCTTGGATACAACCAGAGTATATCAACAGCTTGGATACAACCAGCGTGCATTTAACATGTAAAGAATATGCAATAATGAAACTTTGTATTGCACAGAACTATCTTTTTTCCATGTACAAATAAATTACATAACAACTAGGATTTAACAAGTAAAGAATATACAAAAAAATGCATCTATGCAGTGTCTACATCCATCATCAACTAAAATGGAATCGATGTCCATTTAACAAGAACAAAAGAAACTACTGGCGGCGACATCACTTCATGGTGGAGGGCAAGCAGGGACGCGAAACAGCTACGAAGAATGTGCCCTCGACCAAGAGGAAAGTCCACTTGGATGCCTACCTTCCTCGCCAATCAATCTGCAAGGACATCTGCACGGACTGCAGAGCCGAGAGGAACTACATGATGATCATGAGGAGCCATGGACGTTTCAGCCATGTCAATGACTTAAGCACCACAAAAATCATAAAACATGTACAGGGATTCTGAAAGAGTATGACGATCCCCCTGCCAACAATTGGTAATGCCATCGCTATAACTAGCAACAACGAAATGCTTTGCAATTGGTTTTGGCCCTGCCAAATTGTCCATAAGAGATTGGAGGGCAGAGTGCAAGATTAGCCTGTGCACCGTCAATCTTCCGACCTGATCCGCCCCTTGTGCAGAGGAGATTGAACACGTGGGCCACAACTCAGCGGAGCGCCCATCGTGCTGCTCTGCTACACGGCCGGAGTAGCAACATTAGGATCCTGCCGCCTCTATGCCTGCGAGCGAAGAAGAGCAATATCCGAGCGCCATTGCTAGAGGAGGAATCCCGGATCCGCGGCCGACAGAGAAACTTGCGCAGAGGAGGGAGGGAGAAAAGATCAGGATCCACCTCCTTCTCGAATCCGCCAAATGCGCCGCCGCCATCCCCCACCCTCCTCAACATCCGCCATCGCCGCCGCAGCCGCCATTCCTTCGAATCAAACCCTATCGTGTAGAGAAAAATGAACTTGAACGGTTGCTTTCATTTGGAAAAAAAATTGCCTTTAACAATTACAATATTGCCATCAATTTCTCTTACCTAAAATGCCCTGGTATTATAAAAATACCAGTGGTATTAGAGGTGGGAGAGAAACCAATCTGAACCGTCGGATCAAAAATACCACTACATATCAGTGGTATTATATCACTAGTATAAGGTACCGTAAAACTCCTCTTGGAAAATGAACACTCCTGTATCTGATTACGCGTAAACCCAAAACGGAGCAAGCCGAAACAAACACCTGTAACGGTTTCCATTACCCGACGTAATGTGATTGCGTTACATTTCGGTGAACCAAACACTACCTTATATCACGCATGAACAGAAGTAGCAGCAGTAGCAAGGGTAGGGCACCACTGCATCATCCACCCTGCGCAGTCAGTAAACCAAAGTGTGGGGAACATCTACCAAGGGTACCCCCACAGACCCCACGTGTTAGACCGACCTCAGCCCCGAGGCGAAGGTCAGGGACATCCGACTTCTCAGGTTGGGGGCCGCCAGTGTGGCGTGCATGCAAGGGGCCGCACGAAGGACCCGATATATCAGGCATGCAGCACGGGCGAGGCGAAGGCCGAAGTGACCTGACGTACCCTGCCTAACTTGCAGCCTTGGGCAGGGGCAGCTGATCAGTGTGATCATAATGGGTATCTAATCAGATTGAGCAATAGTCTGAAAATGTAGCCATATACTTGTACCGTGAAGACAAATAAGAAATGGGTTAAGCCTTTCAGAGGATTATTGGGGTATAATTTGTAAATGATCTATATTTTTAGAGTATATAGTATATTAAGCTACAAAGCAAGTCATTAATCATTGCAATTCCATAATGTTCATCTCAAGGATCAGAACAATTCATTAACCCATCTTGATTCTCAATTTGAGGATATTCACACCAATATCATGTAAGGCATAAGCATGTACAAGGGCATCCTCTTCAACTATGTCACCAATTCCCCCATTGTCCTCGACATCGTGTACTAATGTAGCTGCGTGTAAGGAAAGTTGGTCGTGCACACTGATTTGTTCGACCAATGAGAGCAGATGGTGCCGTACAAGTACCACGAGCGACCGCACTGGGGCAAGAACCCGGAGCCATGCATTAAATGACACCATGGGAAGGTACCCCAACCTTGGTGAACTTGTGGACGTGAAGGCCAGGTTCGACTCCAACGGCATCATGTCCAGCGAGTGGAGCAATCTGGTGCTTGGCATTGAGGGGAAGCCCCATCAGTATGGTGCCAAGATGCGCCTCCGAAGTGCTCTGCATCTGTACTGGCAACTCCCACTGTGCGCGGGGGTACGTGTGAAGCTCTGGTAACATGTATATTGATGCGCTCAGCCATGCGGCCTCAAGTGCGATGGCACAAGTATGAATACAACAAGTTTCCAAGCATCCGAATGAACTTGCAGGCAATCTGATTAAGGAGAGTTTATTAGTTAGCATTAAGGAGAGTTTATAATTAACATTAAGGAGAGTTTATTAATTAGCATTAAGGAGAGTTTATAATTAATTTATGACAGAAAGCACAACTAATGATACATAATTAATATAATTTAATACATGTTCTAAAAATAAGGATATGCAATACTATGGTTTTATAAATTTTAATCCACACACTATGAAAAATGCATGTTGAGGATTTCGTATAATTTTGTAGTCCAAAGTAAACCGTGTAAATATAATAATATGGGACGTGGCACAATGAAGACCATGCATGGAACCTTTTTAGATAATATCAAACATAAAAGCAACAATTCACCAAACAAAATTTGATAGCATTATATCAATTACTTAAGAGAAAAGGTCCAAATTACTCTCCCAAGTGTAGCCTAAGTCTTTAAACCCTGGGATTGTCAATATCGGTGGAAATCACACTCTTAAGTTGATTTTGCATAGCAGCTTTGATGACATGGGCAGTGGTAGCCCAATGGCTACCACACCAACCTTCTTCTCCCCGGTAAATCTTTGTTCTTCCTTTATCCACATTATAAGCAAAAAATGGTCCTTCAATTAGAGAGAACGCTAAGCAATTTACAGACAGATGGGCAATATATGCATCGAGGGTTCCATTTTCATGGTCTCGCTCAAGGGAAAAGGCGGTGCCATGCAAGATGAGTACGTCGTCGGGGTGAGGATCGTGACGTCGGTGCCACCAGGGAGAAAGAGGTTCGCCATCCTCCACGAGTTTGGTGTGCACAACCCACACCTCGCCATCCTCCACGAGTTTGGTGTGCACAACCCACACCTAAACGCAGGTAAGGTTTTGCACGGCGTACTCGACGTCATCTCTCAGGTAGTAGAGATTAGCTAAA